>OX371178.1:45897789-46497789 GCA_947310635.1 Leptodirus hochenwartii
CGCGAAAATCGACGATTTTTCCATAGTATAGCCTTCAACGTGTTTTCGACGAATTCCGCGACTTTCTCCGATTGAACCGCAACGCAGTAAAAACGTTAGCAGGACCATTTATAGTCGTTCTAGCCTATTTTCGGCATTTTTTAAACGATCGCGAAAATCGACGATTTTTCCATAGTATAGCCTTCAACGTGTTTTCGACGAATTCCGCGACTTTCTCCGATTGAACCGCAACGCAGTAAAAACGTTAGCAGGACCATTTATAGTCGTTCTAGCCTATTTTCGGCATTTTTTAAACGATCGCGAAAATCGACGATTTTTCCATAGTATAGCCTTCAACGTGTTTTCGACGAATTCCGCGACTTTCTCCGATTGAACCGCAACGCAGTAAAAACGTTAGCAGGGCCATTTATAGTCGTTCTAGCCTATTTTCGGCATTTTTTAAACGATCGCGAAAATCGACGATTTTTCCATAGTATAGCCTTCAACGTGTTTTCGACGAATTCCGCGACTTTCTCCGATTGAACCGCAACGCAGTAAAAACGTTAGCAGGACCATTTATAGTCGTTCTAGCCTATTTTCGGCATTTTTTAAACGATCGCGAAAATCGACAATTTTTCCATAGTATAGCCTTCAACGTGTTTTCGACGAATTCCGCGACTTTCTCCGATTGAACCGCAACGCAGTAAAAACGTTAGCAGGGCCATTTACAGTCGTTCTAGCCTATTTTCGGCATTTTTTAAACGATCGCGAAAATCGACGATTTTTCCATAGTATAGCCTTCAACGTGTTTTCGACGAATTCCGCGACTTTCTCCGATTGAACCGCAACGCAGTAAAAACGTTAGCAGGGCCATTTATAGTCGTTCTAGCCTATTTTCGGCATTTTTTAAACGATCGCGAAAATCGACGATTTTTCCATAGTATAGCCTTCAACGTGTTTTCGACGAATTCCGCGACTTTCTCCGATTGAACCGCAACGCAGTAAAAACGTTAGCAGGGCCATTTATAGTCGTTCTAGCCTATTTTCGGCATTTTTTAAACGATCGCGAAAATCGACGATTTTTCCATAGTATAGCCTTCAACGTGTTTTCGACGAATTCCGCGACTTTCTCCGATTGAACCGCAACGCAGTAAAAACGTTAGCAGGGCCATTTATAGTCGTTCTAGCCTATTTTCGGCATTTTTTAAACGATCGCGAAAATCGACGATTTTTCCATAGTATAGCCTTCAACGTGTTTTCGACGAATTCCGCGACTTTCTCCGATTGAACCGCAACGCAGTAAAAACGTTAGCAGGACCATTTATAGTCGTTCTAGCCTATTTTCGGCATTTTTTAAACGATCGCGAAAATCGACGATTTTTCCATAGTATAGCCTTCAACGTGTTTTCGACGAATTCCGCGACTTTCTCCGATTGAACCGCAACGCAGTAAAAACGTTAGCAGGGCCATTTATAGTCGTTCTAGCCTATTTTCGGCATTTTTTAAACGATCGCGAAAATCGACAATTTTTCCATAGTATAGCCTTCAACGTGTTTTCGACGAATTCCGCGACTTTCTCCGATTGAACCGCAACGCAGTAAAAACGTTAGCAGGGCCATTTATAGTCGTTCTAGCCTATTTTCGGCATTTTTTAAACGATCGCGAAAATCGACGATTTTTCCATAGTATAGCCTTCAACGTGTTTTCGACGAATTCCGCGACTTTCTCCGATTGAACCGCAACGCAGTAAAAACGTTAGCAGGACCATTTATAATCTTTCTAGCCTATTTTCGGCATTTTTTAAACGATCGCGAAAATCGACGATTTTTCCATAGTATAGCCTTCAACGTGTTTTCGACGAATTCCGCGACTTTCTCCGATTGAACCGCAACGCAGTAAAAACGTTAGCAGGACCATTTATAGTCGTTCTAGCCTATTTTCGGCATTTTTTAAACGATCGCGAAAATCGACGATTTTTCCATAGTATAGCCTTCAACGTGTTTTCGACGAATTCCGCGACTTTCTCCGATTGAACCGCAACGCAGTAAAAACGTTAGCAGGACCATTTATAGTCGTTCTAGCCTATTTTCGGCATTTTTTAAACGATCGCGAAAATCGACAATTTTTCCATAGTATAGCCTTCAACGTGTTTTCGACGAATTCCGCGACTTTCTCCGATTTAACCGCAACGCAGTAAAAATGTTAGCAGGGCCATTTATAGTCGTTCTAGCCTATTTTCGGCATTTTTTAAACGATCGCGAAAATCGACGATTTTTCCATAGTATAGCCTTCAACGTGTTTTCGATGAATTCCGCGACTTTCTCCGATTGAACCGCAACGCAGTAAAAACGTTAGCAGGACCATTTATAGTCGTTCTAGCCTATTTTCGGCATTTTTTAAACGATCGCGAAAATCGACGATTTTTCCATAGTATAGCCTTCAACGTGTTTTCGACGAATTCCGCGACTTTCTCCGATTGAACCGCAACGCAGTAAAAACGTTAGCAGGACCATTTATAGTCGTTCTAGCCTATTTTCGGCATTTTTTAAACGATCGCGAAAATCGACGATTTTTCCATAGTATAGCCTTCTTATAGTAGACCATTAGTCTACTATCACATGCATCGAAGATATTGTTAAAGATTATTTATAGGAGATTAGAAAATAAAGTAGAGGATAGGCTAGGAGAAGATCAGTTTGGTTTTAGGAAAAACAGAGGGACGAGAGAGGCGATTCTAGCACTAAGAACGGTAGTAGAAAAAAGAAAGAGGGTAGGAAAGGTAACTTGCATAGCTTTTGTAGACTTAGAAAAGGCATTTGATAATGTAGATTGGGACATAATGTTTAGAATTTTAAAAGAAACGGGTATAGATTATAAGGATAGGAGAATAATTTTTAATTTATATAAACACCAAACTGCCTTAGTTAGAATTGAGGGGGAAGAAGAGGTAGCAAAAATAAGGAAGGGAGTTCGGCAGGGATGTACACTCTCACCGTTATTATTTAATCTATATATAGAAGATGCAATAAACAAAGTAAAAGAAGAGTATAGTGTAGGTGTGAATGTACAGGGAGAGAAAATATATATGCTGAGATTCGCCGACGATATAGCTATATTGGAAGAAAGCGAAAAGAATTTAGAAAGGGTATTGAATAGTATGCAGGCAGTATTGACTAGGGATTTTAACATGAAAATAAATATAGGTAAAACTAAAGTGATGAGGTGTGACAAAAAGGAATGCAGTAGAAAAATGAGGATCTCAATAGGAGATAATAGAATCGAAGAAGTGTCAGATTTTTGTTATTTAGGCAGTAGAATCACAAAAGATAATCGAAGCAAGGTAGATATAAAGTGTAGGATAGCACAGGGTAGGAAGGCATTCGTAGAAAAAGAACAGATTTTAAGATCAAATATTGACTTGGGTATTAGAAAAAGATTACTGAAGGTATATGTTTGGAGTGTAGCACTGTACGGGTGTGAGGCGTGGACTATAGGAAAGGAAGAGAAGCGTAGATTAGAAGCACTTGAAATGTGGTGTTATAGGAGGATGATGAGGATTGGTTGGGAAGATAAAGTAACAAATGAAGCTGTACTAGAGTTAGTAGGGGAGAAGAGAAGTATCTGGAGAGTGTTACAGCGTAGGAGAGACAGATTAGTAGGGCATATCCTTAGGCATGGGGGGATTATGCAATTGATCATAGAAGGTAGAGTGGAGGGAAAGAGAGGGGTAGGTAGGCCTAGATTGGAGTATGTGAGTCAGATAGTTGAAGACGTTGAGATGAATAGCTATAGGGAGATGAAGGGATTAGCTCAGGATAGATCGGCATGGCGTGCTGTTTCCAACCAATCTTTAGGATTGCGGACTCTTTAACTAACTATAGCCTTCAACGTGTTTTCGACGAATTCCGCGACTTTCTCCGATTGAACCGCAACGCAGTAAAAACGTTAGCAGGACCATTTATAGTCGTTCTAGCCTATTTTCGGCATTTTTTAAACGATCGCGAAAATCGACAATTTTTCCATAGTATAGCCTTCAACGTGTTTTCGACGAATTCCGCGACTTTCTCCGATTGAACCGCAACGCAGTAAAAACGTTAGCAGGACCATTTATAGTCGTTCTAGCCTATTTTCGGCATTTTTTAAACGATCGCGAAAATCGACGATTTTTCCATAGTATAGCCTTCAACGTGTTTTCGACGAATTCCGCGAATTTCTCCGATTGAACCGCAACGCAGTAAAAACGTTAGCAGGACCATTTATAGTCGTTCTAGCCTATTTTCGGCATTTTTTAAACGATCGCGAAAATCGACGATTTTTCCATAGTATAGCCTTCAACGTGTTTTCGACGAATTCCGCGAATTTCTCCGATTGAACCGCAACGCAGTAAAAACGTTAGCAGGACCATTTATAGTCGTTCTAGCCTATTTTCGGCATTTTTTAATCGATCGCGAAAATCGACGATTTTTCCATAGTATAGCCTTCAACGTGTTTTCGACGAATTCCGCGAATTTCTCCGATTGAACCGCAACGCAGTAAAAACGTTAGCAGGACCATTTATAGTCGTTCTAGCCTATTTCCGGCATTTTTTAAACGATCGCGAAAATCGACGATTTTTCCATAGTATAGCCTTCAACGTGTTTTCGACGAATTCCGCGAATTTCTCCGATTGAACCGCAACGCAGTAAAAACGTTAGCAGGACCATTTATAGTCGTTCTAGCCTATTTTCGGCATTTTTTAAACGATCGCGAAAATCGACGATTTTTCCATTGTATAGCCTTCAACGTGTTTTCGACGAATTCCGCGACTTTCTCCGATTGAACCGCAACGCAGTAAAAACGTTAGCAGGACCATTTATAGTCGTTCTAGCCTATTTTCGGCATTTTTTAAACGATCGCGAAAATCGACAATTTTTCCATAGTATAGCCTTCAACGTGTTTTCGACGAATTCCGCGACTTTCTCCGATTGAACCGCAACGCAGTAAAAACGTTAGCAGGACCATTTATAGTCGTTCTAGCCTATTTTCGGCATTTTTTAAACGATCGCGAAAATCGACGATTTTTCCATAGTATAGCCTTCAACGTGTTTTCGACGAATTCCGCGAATTTCTCCGATTGAACCGCAACGCAGTAAAAACGTTAGCAGGACCATTTATAGTCGTTCTAGCCTATTTCCGGCATTTTTTAAACGATCGCGAAAATCGACGATTTTTCCATAGTATAGCCTTCAACGTGTTTTCGACGAATTCCGCGAATTTCTCCGATTGAACCGCAACGCAGTAAAAACGTTAGCAGGACCATTTATAGTCGTTCTAGCCTATTTCTGGCATTTTTTAAACGATCGCGAAAATCGACGATTTTTCCATAGTATAGCCTTCAACGTGTTTTCGACGAATTCCGCGAATTTCTCCGATTGAACCGCAACGCAGTAAAAACGTTAGCAGGACCATTTATAGTCGTTCTAGCCTATTTTCGGCATTTTTTAATCGATCGCGAAAATCGACGATTTTTCCATAGTATAGCCTTCAACGTGTTTTCGACGAATTCCGCGAATTTCTCCGATTGAACCGCAACGCAGTAAAAACGTTAGCAGGAACATTTATAGTCGTTCTAGCCTATTTCCGGCATTTTTTAAACGATCGCGAAAATCGACGATTTTTCCATAGTATAGCCTTCAACGTGTTTTCGACGAATTCCGCGACTTTCTCCGATTGAACCGCAACTCAGTAAAAACGTTAGCAGGACCATTTATAGTCGTTCTAGCCTATTTCCGGCATTTTTTAAACGATCGCGAAAATCGACGATTTTTCCATAGTATAGCCTTCAACGTGTTTTCGACGAATTCCGCGAATTTCTCCGATTGAACCGCAACGCAGTAAAAACGTTAGCAGGACCATTTATAGTCGTTCTAGCCTATTTCCGGCATTTTTTAAACGATCGCGAAAATCGACGATTTTTCCATAGTATAGCCTTCAACGTGTTTTCGACGAATTCCGCGAATTTCTCCGATTGAACCGCAACGAAGTAAAAACGTTAGCAGGACCATTTATAGTCGTTCTAGCCTATTTCCGGCATTTTTTAAACGATCGCGAAAATCGACGATTTTTCCATAGTATAGCCTTCAACGTGTTTTCGACGAATTCCGCGAATTTCTCCGATTGAACCGCAACGCAGTAAAAACGTTAGCAGGACCATTTATAGTCGTTCTAGCCTATTTCCGGCATTTTTTAAACGATCGCGAAAATCGACGATTTTTCCGTAGTATAGCCTTCAACGTGTTTTCGACGAATTCCGCGAATTTCTCCGATTGAACCGCAACGCAGTAAAAACGTTAGCAGGACCATTTATAGTCGTTCTAGCCTATTTCCGGCATTTTTTAAACGATCGCGAAAATCGACGATTTTTCCATAGTATAGCCTTCAACGTGTTTTCGACGAATTCCGCGAATTTTTCCGATTGAACCGCAACGCAGTAAAAACGTTAGCAGGACCATTTATAGTCGTTCTAGCCTATTTCCGGCATTTTTTAAACGATCGCGAAAATCGACGATTTTTCCATAGTATAGCCTTCAACGTGTTTTCGACGAATTCCGCGACTTTCTCCGATTGAACCGCAACGCAGTAAAAACGTTAGCAGGACCATTTATAGTCGTTCTAGCCTATTTCCGGCATTTTTTAAACGATCGCGAAAATCGACGATTTTTCCATAGTATAGCCTTCAACGTGTTTTCGACGAATTCCGCGAATTTCTCCGATTGAACCGCAACGAAGTAAAAACGTTAGCAGGACCATTTATAGTCGTTCTAGCCTATTTTCGGCATTTTTTAAACGATCGCGAAAATCGACGATTTTTCAATAGTATAGCCTTCAACGTGTTTTCGACGAATTCCGCGAATTTTTCCGATTGAACCGCAACGCAGTAAAAACGTTAGCAGGACCATTTATAGTCGTTCTAGCCTATTTCCGGCATTTTTTAAACGATCGCGAAAATCGACGATTTTTCCATAGTATAGCCTTCAACGTGTTTTCGACGAATTCCGCGACTTTCTCCGATTGAACCGCAACTCAGTAAAAACGTTAGCAGGACCATTTATAGTCGTTCTAGCCTATTTCCGGCATTTTTTAAACGATCGCGAAAATCGACGATTTTTCCATAGTATAGCCTTCAACGTGTTTTCGACGAATTCCGCGAATTTCTCCGATTGAACCGCAACGCAGTAAAAACGTTAGCAGGACCATTTATAGTCGTTCTAGCCTATTTCCGGCATTTTTTAAACGATCGCGAAAATCGACGATTTTTCCATAGTATAGCCTTCAACGTGTTTTCGACGAATTCCGCGAATTTCTCCGATTGAACCGCAACGCAGTAAAAACGTTAGCAGGACCATTTATAGTCGTTCTAGCCTATTTCCGGCATTTTTTAAACGATCGCGAAAATCGACGATTTTTCCATAGTATAGCCTTCAACGTGTTTTCGACGAATTCCGCGAATTTCTCCGATTGAACCGCAACGCAGTAAAAACGTTAGCAGGACCATTTATAGTCGTTCTAGCCTATTTCCGGCATTTTTTAAACGATCGCGAAAATCGACGATTTTTCCATAGTATAGCCTTCAACGTGTTTTCGACGAATTCCGCGAATTTCTCCGATTGAACCGCAACGCAGTAAAAACGTTAGCAGGACCATTTATAGTCGTTCTAGCCTATTTCCGGCATTTTTTAAACGATCGCGAAAATCGACGATTTTTCCATAGTATAGCCTTCAACGTGTTTTCGACGAATTCCGCGAATTTCTCCGATTGAACCGCAACGCAGTGAAAACGTTAGCAGGACCATTTATAGTCGTTCTAGCCTATTTCCGGCATATTTTAAACGATCGCGAAAATCGACGATTTTTCCATAGTATAGCCTTCAACGTGTTTTCGACGAATTCCGCGAATTTCTCCGATTGAACCGCAACGCAGTAAAAACGTTAGCAGGACCATTTATAGTCGTTCTAGCCTATTTCCGGCATTTTTTAAACGATCGCGAAAATCGACGATTTTTCCATAGTATAGCCTTCAACGTGTTTTCGACGAATTCCGCGAATTTCTCCGATTGAACCGCAACGCAGTAAAAACGTTAGCAGGACCATTTATAGTCGTTCTAGCCTATTTCCGGCATTTTTTTAATCAATCGCGAAAATCGACGATTTTTCCATAGTATAGCGTTCAACGTGTTTTCGACGAATTCCGCGAATTTCTCCGATTGAACCGAACGCAGTAAAAACGTTAGCAGGACCATTTATAGTCGTTCTAGCCTATTTTCGGCATTTTTTAATCAATCGCGAAAATCGACGATTTTTCCATAGTATAGCCTTCAACGTGTTTTCGACGAATTCCGCGACTTTCTTCGATTGAACCGCAACGCAGTAAAAACGTTAGCAGGACCATTTATAGTCGTTCTAGCCTATTTTCGGCATTTTTTAATCAATCGCGAAAATCGACGATTTTTCCATAGTATAGCCTTCAACGTGTTTTCGACGAATTCCGCGAATTTCTCCGATTGAACCGCAACGCAGTAAAAACGTTAGCAGGACCATTTATAGTCGTTCTAGCCTATTTCCGGCATTTTTTAAACGATCGCGAAAATCGACGATTTTTCCATAGTATAGCCTTCAACGTGTTTTCGACGAATTCCGCGAATTTCTCCGATTGAACCGCAACGCAGTAAAAACGTTAGCAGGACCATTTATAGTCGTTCTAGCCTATTTCCGGCATTTTTTAAACGATCGCGAAAATCGACGATTTTTCCATAGTATAGCCTTCAACGTGTTTTCGACGAATTCCGCGAATTTCTCCGATTGAACCGCAACGCAGTAAAAACGTTAGCAGGACCATTTATAGTCGTTCTAGCCTATTTCCGGCATTTTTTAAACGATCGCGAAAATCGACGATTTTTCCATAGTATAGCCTTCAACGTGTTTTCGACGAATTCCGCGAATTTCTCCGATTGAACCGCAACGCAGTAAAAACGTTAGCAGGACCATTTATAGTCGTTCTAGCCTATTTCCGGCATTTTTTAAACGATCGCGAAAATCGACGATTTTTCCATAGTATAGCCTTCAACGTGTTTTCGACGAATTCCGCGAATTTCTCCGATTGAACCGCAACGCAGTAAAAACGTTAGCAGGACCATTTATAGTCGTTCTAGCCTATTTCCGGCATTTTTTAAACGATCGCGAAAATCGACGATTTTTCCATAGTATAGCCTTCAACGTGTTTTCGACGAATTCCGCGAATTTCTCCGATTGAACCGCAACGCAGTAAAAACGTTAGCAGGACCATTTATAGTCGTTCTAGCCTATTTCCGGCATTTTTTAAACGATCGCGAAAATCGACGATTTTTCCATAGTATAGCCTTCAACGTGTTTTCGACGAATTCCGCGAATTTCTCCGATTGAACCGCAACGCAGTAAAAACGTTAGCAGGACCATTTATAGTCGTTCTAGCCTATTTCCGGCATTTTTTAAACGATCGCGAAAATCGACGATTTTTCCATAGTATAGCCTTCAACGTGTTTTCGACGAATTCCGCGAATTTCTCCGATTGAACCGCAACGCAGTAAAAACGTTAGCAGGACCATTTATAGTCGTTCTAGCCTATTTCCGGCATTTTTTAAACGATCGCGAAAATCGACGATTTTTCCATAGTATAGCCTTCAACGTGTTTTCGACGAATTCCGCGAATTTCTCCGATTGAACCGCAACGCAGTAAAAACGTTAGCAGGACCATTTATAGTCGTTCTAGCCTATTTCCGGCATTTTTTAATCAATCGCGAAAATCGACGATTTTTCCATAGTATAGCCTTCAACGTGTTTTCGACGAATTCCGCGAATTTCTCCGATTGAACCGCAACGCAGTAAAAACGTTAGCAGGACCATTTATAGTCGTTCTAGCCTATTTCCGGCATTTTTTAAACGATCGCGAAAATCGACGATTTTTCCATAGTATAGCCTTCAACGTGTTTTCGACGAATTCCGCGAATTTTTCCGATTGAACCGCAACGCAGTAAAAACGTTAGCAGGACCATTTATAGTCGTTCTAGCCTATTTCCGGCATTTTTTAAACGATCGCGAAAATCGACGATTTTTCCATAGTATAGCCTTCAACGTGTTTTCGACGAATTCTGCGACTTTCTCCGATTGAACCGCAACTCAGTAAAAACGTTAGCAGGACCATTTATAGTCGTTCTAGCCTATTTCCGGCATTTTTTAAACGATCGCGAAAATCGACGATTTTTCCATAGTATAGCCTTCAACGTGTTTTCGACGAATTCCGCGACTTTCTCCGATTGAACCGCAACGCAGTAAAAACGTTAGCAGGACCATTTATAGTCGTTCTAGCCTATTTTCGGCATTTTTTAATCGATCGCGAAAATCGACGATTTTTCCATAGTATAGCCTTCAACGTGTTTTCGACGAATTCCGCGACTTTCTTCGATTGAACCGCAACGCAGTAAAAACGTTAGCAGGACCATTTATAGTCGTTCTAGCCTATTTTCGGCATTTTTTAATCAATCGCGAAAATCGACGATTTTTCCATAGTATAGCCTTCAACGTGTTTTCGACGAATTCCGCGAATTTCTCCGATTGAACCGCAACGCAGTAAAAACGTTAGCAGGACCATTTATAGTCGTTCTAGCCTATTTCCGGCATTTTTTAAACGATCGCGAAAATCGACGATTTTTCCATAGTATAGCCTTCAACGTGTTTTCGACGAATTCCGCGAATTTCTCCGATTGAACCGCAACGCAGTAAAAACGTTAGCAGGACCATTTATAGTCGTTCTAGCCTATTTCCGGCATTTTTTTAATCAATCGCGAAAATCGACGATTTTTCCATAGTATAGCGTTCAACGTGTTTTCGACGAATTCCGCGAATTTCTCCGATTGAACCGAACGCAGTAAAAACGTTAGCAGGACCATTTATAGTCGTTCTAGCCTATTTTCGGCATTTTTTAATCAATCGCGAAAATCGACGATTTTTCCATAGTATAGCCTTCAACGTGTTTTCGACGAATTCCGCGACTTTCTTCGATTGAACCGCAACGCAGTAAAAACGTTAGCAGGACCATTTATAGTCGTTCTAGCCTATTTTCGGCATTTTTTAATCAATCGCGAAAATCGACGATTTTTCCATAGTATAGCCTTCAACGTGTTTTCGACGAATTCCGCGAATTTCTCCGATTGAACCGCAACGCAGTAAAAACGTTAGCAGGACCATTTATAGTCGTTCTAGCCTATTTCCGGCATTTTTTAAACGATCGCGAAAATCGACGATTTTTCCATAGTATAGCCTTCAACGTGTTTTCGACGAATTCCGCGAATTTCTCCGATTGAACCGCAACGCAGTAAAAACGTTAGCAGGACCATTTATAGTCGTTCTAGCCTATTTCCGGCATTTTTTAAACGATCGCGAAAATCGACGATTTTTCCATAGTATAGCCTTCAACGTGTTTTCGACGAATTCCGCGAATTTCTCCGATTGAACCGCAACGCAGTAAAAACGTTAGCAGGACCATTTATAGTCGTTCTAGCCTATTTCCGGCATTTTTTAATCAATCGCGAAAATCGACGATTTTTCCATAGTATAGCCTTCAACGTGTTTTCGACGAATTCCGCGAATTTCTCCGATTGAACCGCAACGCAGTAAAAACGTTAGCAGGACCATTTATAGTCGTTCTAGCCTATTTCCGGCATTTTTTAAACGATCGCGAAAATCGACGATTTTTCCATAGTATAGCCTTCAACGTGTTTTCGACGAATTCCGCGAATTTTTCCGATTGAACCGCAACGCAGTAAAAACGTTAGCAGGACCATTTATAGTCGTTCTAGCCTATTTCCGGCATTTTTTAAACGATCGCGAAAATCGACGATTTTTCCATAGTATAGCCTTCAACGTGTTTTCGACGAATTCCGCGACTTTCTCCGATTGAACCGCAACTCAGTAAAAACGTTAGCAGGACCATTTATAGTCGTTCTAGCCTATTTCCGGCATTTTTTAAACGATCGCGAAAATCGACGATTTTTCCATAGTATAGCCTTCAACGTGTTTTCGACGAATTCCGCGACTTTCTCCGATTGAACCGCAACGCAGTAAAAACGTTAGCAGGACCATTTATAGTCGTTCTAGCCTATTTTCGGCATTTTTTAATCGATCGCGAAAATCGACGATTTTTCCATAGTATAGCCTTCAACGTGTTTTCGACGAATTCCGCGACTTTCTTCGATTGAACCGCAACGCAGTAAAAACGTTAGCAGGACCATTTATAGTCGTTCTAGCCTATTTTCGGCATTTTTTAATCAATCGCGAAAATCGACGATTTTTCCATAGTATAGCCTTCAACGTGTTTTCGACGAATTCCGCGAATTTCTCCGATTGAACCGCAACGCAGTAAAAACGTTAGCAGGACCATTTATAGTCGTTCTAGCCTATTTCCGGCATTTTTTAAACGATCGCGAAAATCGACGATTTTTCCATAGTATAGCCTTCAACGTGTTTTCGACGAATTCCGCGAATTTCTCCGATTGAACCGCAACGCAGTAAAAACGTTAGCAGGACCATTTATAGTCGTTCTAGCCTATTTCCGGCATTTTTTTAATCAATCGCGAAAATCGACGATTTTTCCATAGTATAGCGTTCAACGTGTTTTCGACGAATTCCGCGAATTTCTCCGATTGAACCGAACGCAGTAAAAACGTTAGCAGGACCATTTATAGTCGTTCTAGCCTATTTTCGGCATTTTTTAATCAATCGCGAAAATCGACGATTTTTCCATAGTATAGCCTTCAACGTGTTTTCGACGAATTCCGCGACTTTCTTCGATTGAACCGCAACGCAGTAAAAACGTTAGCAGGACCATTTATAGTCGTTCTAGCCTATTTTCGGCATTTTTTAATCAATCGCGAAAATCGACGATTTTTCCATAGTATAGCCTTCAACGTGTTTTCGACGAATTCCGCGAATTTCTCCGATTGAACCGCAACGCAGTAAAAACGTTAGCAGGACCATTTATAGTCGTTCTAGCCTATTTCCGGCATTTTTTAAACGATCGCGAAAATCGACGATTTTTCCATAGTATAGCCTTCAACGTGTTTTCGACGAATTCCGCGAATTTCTCCGATTGAACCGCAACGCAGTAAAAACGTTAGCAGGACCATTTATAGTCGTTCTAGCCTATTTCCGGCATTTTTTAAACGATCGCGAAAATCGACGATTTTTCCATAGTATAGCCTTCAACGTGTTTTCGACGAATTCCGCGAATTTCTCCGATTGAACCGCAACGCAGTAAAAACGTTAGCAGGACCATTTATAGTCGTTCTAGCCTATTTCCGGCATTTTTTAATCGATCGCGAAAATCGACGATTTTTCCATAGTATAGCCTTCAACGTGTTTTCGACGAATTCCGCGAATTTCTCCGATTGAACCGCAACGCAGTAAAAACGTTAGCAGGACCATTTATAGTCGTTCTAGCCTATTTCCGGCATTTTTTAATCAATCGCGAAAATCGACGATTTTTCCATAGTATAGCCTTCAACGTGTTTTCGACGAATTCCGCGAATTTCTCCGATTGAACCGCAACGCAGTAAAAACGTTAGCAGGACCATTTATAGTCGTTCTAGCCTATTTCCGGCATTTTTTAAACGATCGCGAAAATCGACGATTTTTCCATAGTATAGCCTTCAACGTGTTTTCGACGAATTCCGCGAATTTCTCCGATTGAACCGCAACGCAGTAAAAACGTTAGCAGGACCATTTATAGTCGTTCTAGCCTATTTCCGGCATTTTTAAACGATCGCGAAAATCGACGATTTTTCCATAGTATAGCCTTCAACGTGTTTTCGACGAATTCCGCGAATTTCTCCGATTGAACCGCAACGCAGTAAAAACGTTAGCAGGACCATTTATAGTCGTTCTAGCCTATTTCCGGCATTTTTTAAACGATCGCGAAAATCGACGATTTTTCCATAGTATAGCCTTCAACGTGTTTTCGACGAATTCCGCGAATTTCTCCGATTGAACCGCAACGCAGTAAAAACGTTAGCAGGACCATTTATAGTCGTTCTAGCCTATTTCCGGCATTTTTTAAACGATCGCGAAAATCGACGATTTTTCCATAGTATAGCCTTCAACGTGTTTTCGACGAATTCCGCGAATTTCTCCGATTGAACCGCAACGCAGTAAAAACGTTAGCAGGACCATTTATAGTCGTTCTAGCCTATTTCCGGCATTTTTTAAACGATCGCGAAAATCGACGATTTTTCCATAGTATAGCCTTCAACGTGTTTTCGACGAATTCCGCGAATTTCTCCGATTGAACCGCAACGCAGTAAAAACGTTAGCAGGACCATTTATAGTCGTTCTAGCCTATTTTCGGCATTTTTAATCAATCGCGAAAATCGACGATTTTTCCATAGTATAGCCTTCAACGTGTTTTCGACGAATTCCGCGAATTTCTCCGATTGAACCTCAACGCAGTAAAAACGTTAGCAGGACCATTTATAGTCGTTCTAGCCTATTTCCGGCATTTTTTAAACGATCGCGAAAATCGACGATTTTTCCATAGTATAGCCTTCAACGTGTTTTCGACGAATTCCGCGAATTTCTCCGATTGAACCGCAACGCAGTAAAAACGTTAGCAGGACCATTTATAGTCGTTCTAGCCTATTTCCGGCATTTTTTAAACGATCGCGAAAATCGACGATTTTTCCATAGTATAGCCTTCAACGTGTTTTCGACGAATTCCGCGAATTTCTCCGATTGAACCGCAACGCAGTAAAAACGTTAGCAGGACCATTTATAGTCGTTCTAGCCTATTTCCGGCATTTTTTAAACGATCGCGAAAATCGACGATTTTTCCATAGTATAGCCTTCAACGTGTTTTCGACGAATTCCGCGAATTTCTCCGATTGAACCGCAACGCAGTAAAAACGTTAGCAGGACCATTTATAGTCGTTCTAGCCTATTTCCGGCATTTTTTAAACGATCGCGAAAATCGACGATTTTTCCATAGTATAGCCTTCAACGTGTTTTCGACGAATTCCGCGAATTTCTCCGATTGAACCGCAACGCAGTAAAAACGTTAGCAGGACCATTTATAGTCGTTCTAGCCTATTTCCGGCATTTTTTAAACGATCGCGAAAATCGACGATTTTTCCATAGTATAGCCTTCAACGTGTTTTCGACGAATTCCGCGAATTTCTCCGATTGAACCGCAACGCAGTAAAAACGTTAGCAGGACCATTTATAGTCGTTCTAGCCTATTTCCGGCATTTTTTAATCAATCGCGAAAATCGACGATTTTTCCATAGTATAGCCTTCAACGTGTTTTCGACGAATTCCGCGAATTTCTCCGATTGAACCGCAACGCAGTAAAAACGTTAGCAGGACCATTTATAGTCGTTCTAGCCTATTTCCGGCATTTTTAAACGATCGCGAAAATCGACGATTTTTCCATAGTATAGCCTTCAACGTGTTTTCGACGAATTCCGCGAATTTCTCCGATTGAACCGCAACGCAGTAAAAACGTTAGCAGGACCATTTATAGTCGTTCTAGCCTATTTCCGGCATTTTTTAATCGATCGCGAAAATCGACGATTTTTCCATAGTATAGCCTTCAACGTGTTTTCGACGAATTCCGCGAATTTCTCCGATTGAACCGCAACGCAGTAAAAACGTTAGCAGGACCATTTATAGTCGTTCTAGCCTATTTTCGGCATTTTTTAATCAATCGCGAAAATCGACGATTTTTCCATAGTATAGCCTTCAACGTGTTTTCGACGAATTCCGCGAATTTCTCCGATTGAACCGCAACGCAGTAAAAACGTTAGCAGGACCATTTATAGTCGTTCTAGCCTATTTCCGGCATTTTTTAAACGATCGCGAAAATCGACGATTTTTCCATAGTATAGCCTTCAACGTGTTTTCGACGAATTCCGCGAATTTCTCCGATTGAACCGCAACGCAGTAAAAACGTTAGCAGGACCATTTATAGTCGTTCTAGCCTATTTCCGGCATTTTTTTAATCAATCGCGAAAATCGACGATTTTTCCATAGTATAGCGTTCAACGTGTTTTCGACGAATTCCGCGACTTTCTCCGATTGAACCGCAACGCAGTAAAAACGTTAGCAGGACCATTTATAGTCGTTCTAGCCTATTTCCGGCATTTTTTAAACGATCGCGAAAATCGACGATTTTTCCATAGTATAGCCTTCAACGTGTTTTCGACGAATTCCGCGACTTTCTCCGATTGAACCGCAACTCAGTAAAAACGTTAGCAGGACCATTTATAGTCGTTCTAGCCTATTTCCGGCATTTTTTAAACGATCGCGAAAATCGACGATTTTTCCATAGTATAGCCTTCAACGTGTTTTCGACGAATTCCGCGAATTTCTCCGATTGAACCGCAACGCAGTAAAAACGTCAGCAGGACCATTTATAGTCGTTCTAGCCTATTTCCGGCATTTTTTAAACGATCGCGAAAATCGACGATTTTTCCATAGTATAGCCTTCAACGTGTTTTCGACGAATTCCGCGAATTTCTCCGATTGAACCGCAACGCAGTAAAAACGTTAGCAGGACCATTTATAGTCGTTCTAGCCTATTTCCGGCATTTTTTAAACGATCGCGAAAATCGACGATTTTTCCATAGTATAGCCTTCAACGTGTTTTCGACGAATTCCGCGAATTTCTCCGATTGAACCGCAACGCAGTAAAAACGTTAGCAGGACCATTTATAGTCGTTCTAGCCTATTTTCGGCATTTTTTAATCGATCGCGAAAATCGACGATTTTTCCATAGTATAGCGTTCAACGTGTTTTCGACGAATTCCGCGAATTTCTCCGATTGAACCGCAACGCAGTAAAAACGTTAGCAGGACCATTTATAGTCGTTCTAGCCTATTTTCGGCATTTTTAATCGATCGCGAAAATCGACGATTTTTCCATAGTATAGCCTTCAACGTGTTTTCGACGAATTCCGCGAATTTCTCCGATTGAACCGCAACGCAGTAAAAACGTTAGCAGGACCATTTATAGTCGTTCTAGCCTATTTTCGGCATTTTTTAATCGATCGCGAAAATCGACGATTTTTCCATAGTATAGCCTTCAACGTGTTTTCGACGAATTCCGCGAATTTCTCCGATTGACCGCAACGCAGTAAAAACGTTAGCAGGACCATTTATAGTCGTTCTAGCCTATTTCCGGCATTTTTTTAATCAATCGCGAAAATCGACGATTTTTCCATAGTATAGCGTTCAACGTGTTTTCGACGAATTCCGCGAATTTCTCCGATTGAACCGAACGCAGTAAAAACGTTAGCAGGACCATTTATAGTCGTTCTAGCCTATTTCCGGCATTTTTTAATCAATCGCGAAAATCGACGATTTTTCCATAGTATAGCCTTCAACGTGTTTTCGACGAATTCCGCGAATTTCTCCGATTGAACCGCAACGCAGTAAAAACGTTAGCAGGACCATTTATAGTCGTTCTAGCCTATTTCCGGCATTTTTTAAACGATCGCGAAAATCGACGATTTTTCCATAGTATAGCCTTCAACGTGTTTTCGACGAATTCCGCGAATTTCTCCGATTGAACCGCAACGCAGTAAAAACGTTAGCAGGACCATTTATAGTCGTTCTAGCCTATTTTCGGCATTTTTTAATCGATCGCGAAAATCGACGATTTTTCCATAGTATAGCCTTCAACGTGTTTTCGACGAATTCCACGAATTTCTCCGATTGAACCGCAACGCAGTAAAAACGTTAGCAGGACCATTTATAGTCGTTCTAGCCTATTTCCGGCATTTTTTAAACGATCGCGAAAATCGACGATTTTTCCATAGTATAGCCTTCAACGTGTTTTCGACGAATTCCGCGAATTTCTCCGATTGAACCGCAACGCAGTAAAAACGTTAGCAGGACCATTTATAGTCGTTCTAGCCTATTTCCGGCATTTTTTAATCAATCGCGAAAATCGACGATTTTTCCATAGTATAGCGTTCAACGTGTTTTCGACGAATTCCGCGAATTTCTCCGATTGAACCGAACGCAGTAAAAACGTTAGCAGGACCATTTATAGTCGTTCTAGCCTATTTCCGGCATTTTTTAATCAATCGCGAAAATCGACGATTTTTCCATAGTATAGCCTTCAACGTGTTTTCGACGAATTCCGCGAATTTCTCCGATTGAACCGCAACGCAGTAAAAACGTTAGCAGGACCATTTATAGTCGTTCTAGCCTATTTTCGGCATTTTTTAATCGATCGCGAAAATCGACGATTTTTCCATAGTATAGCCTTCAACGTGTTTTCGACGAATTCCGCGAATTTCTCCGATTGAACCGCAACGCAGTAAAAACGTTAGCAGGACCATTTATAGTCGTTCTAGCCTATTTCCGGCATTTTTTAAACGATCGCGAAAATCGACGATTTTTCCATAGTATAGCCTTCAACGTGTTTTCGACGAATTCCGCGAATTTCTCCGATTGAACCGCAACGCAGTAAAAACGTTAGCAGGACCATTTATAGTCGTTCTAGCCTATTTCCGGCATTTTTTAAACGATCGCGAAAATCGACGATTTTTCCATAGTATAGCCTTCAACGTGTTTTCGACGAATTCCGCGACTTTCTCCGATTGAACCGCAACGCAGTAAAAACGTTAGCAGGACCATTTATAGTCGTTCTAGCCTATTTTCGGCATTTTTTAATCGATCGCGAAAATCGACGATTTTTCCATAGTATAGCCTTCAACGTGTTTTCGACGAATTCCGCGAATTTCTCCGATTGAACCGCAACGCAGTAAAAACGTTAGCAGGACCATTTATAGTCGTTCTAGCCTATTTTCGGCATTTTTTAATCGATCGCGAAAATCGACGATTTTTCCATAGTATAGCCTTCAACGTGTTTTCGACGAATTCCGCGACTTTCTTCGATTGAACCGCAACGCAGTAAAAACGTTAGCAGGACCATTTATAGTCGTTCTAGCCTATTTTCGGCATTTTTTAATCAATCGCGAAAATCGACGATTTTTCCATAGTATAGCCTTCAACGTGTTTTCGACGAATTCCGCGAATTTCTCCGATTGAACCGCAACGCAGTAAAAACGTTAGCAGGACCATTTATAGTCGTTCTAGCCTATTTCCGGCATTTTTTAAACGATCGCGAAAATCGACGATTTTTCCATAGTATAGCCTTCAACGTGTTTTCGACGAATTCCGCGAATTTCTCCGATTGAACCGCAACGCAGTAAAAACGTTAGCAGGACCATTTATAGTCGTTCTAGCCTATTTCCGGCATTTTTTTAATCAATCGCGAAAATCGACGATTTTTCCATAGTATAGCGTTCAACGTGTTTTCGACGAATTCCGCGAATTTCTCCGATTGAACCGAACGCAGTAAAAACGTTAGCAGGACCATTTATAGTCGTTCTAGCCTATTTTCGGCATTTTTTAATCAATCGCGAAAATCGACGATTTTTCCATAGTATAGCCTTCAACGTGTTTTCGACGAATTCCGCGAATTTCTCCGATTGAACCGCAACGCAGTAAAAACGTTAGCAGGACCATTTATAGTCGTTCTAGCCTATTTTCGGCATTTTTTAAACGATCGCGAAAATCGACGATTTTTCCATAGTATAGCCTTCAACGTGTTTTCGACGAATTCCGCGACCTTCTTCGATTGAACCGCAACGCAGTAAAAACGTTAGCAGGACCATTTATAGTCGTTCTAGCCTATTTTCGGCATTTTTTAAACGATCGCGAAAATCGACGATTTTTCCATAGTATAGCCTTCAACGTGTTTTCGACGAATTCCGCGAATTTCTCCGATTGAACCGCAACGCAGTAAAAACGTTAGCAGGACCATTTATAGTCGTTCTAGCCTATTTTCGGCATTTTTTAAACGATCGCGAAAATCGACGATTTTTCCATAGTATAGCCTTCAACGTGTTTTCGACGAATTCCGCGAATTTCTCCGATTGAACCGCAACGCAGTAAAAACGTTAGCAGGACCATTTATAGTCGTTCTAGCCTATTTCCGGCATTTTTTAAACGATCGCGAAAATCGACGATTTTTCCATAGTATAGCCTTCAACGTGTTTTCGACGAATTCCGCGAATTTCTCCGATTGAACCGCAACGCAGTAAAAACGTTAGCAGGACCATTTATAGTCGTTCTAGCCTATTTCCGGCATTTTTTTAATCAATCGCGAAAATCGACGATTTTTCCATAGTATAGCGTTCAACGTGTTTTCGACGAATTCCGCGAATTTCTCCGATTGAACCGAACGCAGTAAAAACGTTAGCAGGACCATTTATAGTCGTTCTAGCCTATTTTCGGCATTTTTTAATCAATCGCGAAAATCGACGATTTTTCCATAGTATAGCCTTCAACGTGTTTTCGACGAATTCCGCGAATTTCTCCGATTGAACCGCAACGCAGTAAAAACGTTAGCAGGACCATTTATAGTCGTTCTAGCCTATTTTCGGCATTTTTTAATCGATCGCGAAAATCGACGATTTTTCCATAGTATAGCCTTCAACGTGTTTTCGACGAATTCCGCGACTTTCTTCGATTGAACCGCAACGCAGTAAAAACGTTAGCAGGACCATTTATAGTCGTTCTAGCCTATTTTCGGCATTTTTTAATCAATCGCGAAAATCGACGATTTTTCCATAGTATAGCCTTCAACGTGTTTTCGACGAATTCCGCGAATTTCTCCGATTGAACCGCAACGCAGTAAAAACGTTAGCAGGACCATTTATAGTCGTTCTAGCCTATTTCCGGCATTTTTTAAACGATCGCGAAAATCGACGATTTTTCCATAGTATAGCCTTCAACGTGTTTTCGACGAATTCCGCGAATTTCTCCGATTGAACCGCAACGCAGTAAAAACGTTAGCAGGACCATTTATAGTCGTTCTAGCCTATTTCCGGCATTTTTTTAATCAATCGCGAAAATCGACGATTTTTCCATAGTATAGCGTTCAACGTGTTTTCGACGAATTCCGCGAATTTCTCCGATTGAACCGAACGCAGTAAAAACGTTAGCAGGACCATTTATAGTCGTTCTAGCCTATTTTCGGCATTTTTTAATCAATCGCGAAAATCGACGATTTTTCCATAGTATAGCCTTCAACGTGTTTTCGACGAATTCCGCGACTTTCTTCGATTGAACCGCAACGCAGTAAAAACGTTAGCAGGACCATTTATAGTCGTTCTAGCCTATTTCCGGCATTTTTTTAATCAATCGCGAAAATCGACGATTTTTCCATAGTATAGCGTTCAACGTGTTTTCGACGAATTCCGCGAATTTCTCCGATTGAACCGAACGCAGTAAAAACGTTAGCAGGACCATTTATAGTCGTTCTAGCCTATTTTCGGCATTTTTTAATCAATCGCGAAAATCGACGATTTTTCCATAGTATAGCCTTCAACGTGTTTTCGACGAATTCCGCGAATTTCTCCGATTGAACCGCAACGCAGTAAAAACGTTAGCAGGACCATTTATAGTCGTTCTAGCCTATTTTCGGCATTTTTTAAACGATCGCGAAAATCGACGATTTTTCCATAGTATAGCCTTCAACGTGTTTTCGACGAATTCCGCGACCTTCTTCGATTGAACCGCAACGCAGTAAAAACGTTAGCAGGACCATTTATAGTCGTTCTAGCCTATTTTCGGCATTTTTTAATCGATCGCGAAAATCGACGATTTTTCCATAGTATAGCCTTCAACGTGTTTTCGACGAATTCCGCGACTTTCTTCGATTGAACCGCAACGCAGTAAAAACGTTAGCAGGACCATTTATAGTCGTTCTAGCCTATTTTCGGCATTTTTTAATCAATCGCGAAAATCGACGATTTTTCCATAGTATAGCCTTCAACGTGTTTTCGACGAATTCCGCGAATTTCTCCGATTGAACCGCAACGCAGTAAAAACGTTAGCAGGACCATTTATAGTCGTTCTAGCCTATTTCCGGCATTTTTTAAACGATCGCGAAAATCGACGATTTTTCCATAGTATAGCCTTCAACGTGTTTTCGACGAATTCCGCGAATTTCTCCGATTGAACCGCAACGCAGTAAAAACGTTAGCAGGACCATTTATAGTCGTTCTAGCCTATTTCCGGCATTTTTTTAATCAATCGCGAAAATCGACGATTTTTCCATAGTATAGCGTTCAACGTGTTTTCGACGAATTCCGCGAATTTCTCCGATTGAACCGAACGCAGTAAAAACGTTAGCAGGACCATTTATAGTCGTTCTAGCCTATTTCCGGCATTTTTTAATCAATCGCGAAAATCGACGATTTTTCCATAGTATAGCCTTCAACGTGTTTTCGACGAATTCCGCGAATTTCTCCGATTGAACCGCAACGCAGTAAAAACGTTAGCAGGACCATTTATAGTCGTTCTAGCCTATTTTCGGCATTTTTTAATCGATCGCGAAAATCGACGATTTTTCCATAGTATAGCCTTCAACGTGTTTTCGACGAATTCCGCGAATTTCTCCGATTGAACCGCAACGCAGTAAAAACGTTAGCAGGACCATTTATAGTCGTTCTAGCCTATTTTCGGCATTTTTTAATCGATCGCGAAAATCGACGATTTTTCCATAGTATAGCCTTCAACGTGTTTTCGACGAATTCCGCGACTTTCTCCGATTGAACCGCAACGCAGTAAAAACGTTAGCAGGACCATTTATAGTCGTTCTAGCCTATTTCCGGCATTTTTTAAACGATCGCGAAAATCGACGATTTTTCCATAGTATAGCCTTCAACGTGTTTTCGACGAATTCCGCGAATTTCTCCGATTGAACCGCAACGCAGTAAAAACGTTAGCAGGACCATTTATAGTCGTTCTAGCCTATTTTCGGCATTTTTTAATCGATCGCGAAAATCGACGATTTTTCCATAGTATAGCCTTCAACGTGTTTTCGACGAATTCCGCGACTTTCTTCGATTGAACCGCAACGCAGTAAAAACGTTAGCAGGACCATTTATAGTCGTTCTAGCCTATTTTCGGCATTTTTTAATCAATCGCGAAAATCGACGATTTTTCCATAGTATAGCCTTCAACGTGTTTTCGACGAATTCCGCGAATTTCTCCGATTGAACCGCAACGCAGTAAAAACGTTAGCAGGACCATTTATAGTCGTTCTAGCCTATTTCCGGCATTTTTTAAACGATCGCGAAAATCGACGATTTTTCCATAGTATAGCCTTCAACGTGTTTTCGACGAATTCCGCGAATTTCTCCGATTGAACCGCAACGCAGTAAAAACGTTAGCAGGACCATTTATAGTCGTTCTAGCCTATTTCCGGCATTTTTTTAATCAATCGCGAAAATCGACGATTTTTCCATAGTATAGCGTTCAACGTGTTTTCGACGAATTCCGCGACCTTCTTCGATTGAACCGCAACGCAGTAAAAACGTTAGCAGGACCATTTATAGTCGTTCTAGCCTATTTTCGGCATTTTTTTAATCAATCGCGAAAATCGACGATTTTTCCATAGTATAGCGTTCAACGTGTTTTCGACGAATTCCGCGACTTTCTTCGATTGAACCGCAACGCAGTAAAAACGTTAGCAGGACCATTTATAGTCGTTCTAGCCTATTTCCGGCATTTTTTTAATCAATCGCGAAAATCGACGATTTTTCCATAGTATAGCGTTCAACGTGTTTTCGACGAATTCCGCGAATTTCTCCGATTGAACCGAACGCAGTAAAAACGTTAGCAGGACCATTTATAGTCGTTCTAGCCTATTTTCGGCATTTTTTAATCAATCGCGAAAATCGACGATTTTTCCATAGTATAGCCTTCAACGTGTTTTCGACGAATTCCGCGACTTTCTTCGATTGAACCGCAACGCAGTAAAAACGTTAGCAGGACCATTTATAGTCGTTCTAGCCTATTTCCGGCATTTTTTTAATCAATCGCGAAAATCGACGATTTTTCCATAGTATAGCGTTCAACGTGTTTTCGACGAATTCCGCGAATTTCTCCGATTGAACCGAACGCAGTAAAAACGTTAGCAGGACCATTTATAGTCGTTCTAGCCTATTTTCGGCATTTTTTAATCAATCGCGAAAATCGACGATTTTTCCATAGTATAGCCTTCAACGTGTTTTCGACGAATTCCGCGAATTTCTCCGATTGAACCGCAACGCAGTAAAAACGTTAGCAGGACCATTTATAGTCGTTCTAGCCTATTTCCGGCATTTTTTAAACGATCGCGAAAATCGACGATTTTTCCATAGTATAGCCTTCAACGTGTTTTCGACGAATTCCGCGAATTTCTCCGATTGAACCGCAACGCAGTAAAAACGTTAGCAGGACCATTTATAGTCGTTCTAGCCTATTTTCGGCATTTTTTAAACGATCGCGAAAATCGACGATTTTTCCATAGTATAGCCTTCAACGTGTTTTCGACGAATTCCGCGACCTTCTTCGATTGAACCGCAACGCAGTAAAAACGTTAGCAGGACCATTTATAGTCGTTCTAGCCTATTTTCGGCATTTTTTAATCGATCGCGAAAATCGACGATTTTTCCATAGTATAGCCTTCAACGTGTTTTCGACGAATTCCGCGACTTTCTTCGATTGAACCGCAACGCAGTAAAAACGTTAGCAGGACCATTTATAGTCGTTCTAGCCTATTTTCGGCATTTTTTAATCAATCGCGAAAATCGACGATTTTTCCATAGTATAGCCTTCAACGTGTTTTCGACGAATTCCGCGAATTTCTCCGATTGAACCGCAACGCAGTAAAAACGTTAGCAGGACCATTTATAGTCGTTCTAGCCTATTTCCGGCATTTTTTAAACGATCGCGAAAATCGACGATTTTTCCATAGTATAGCCTTCAACGTGTTTTCGACGAATTCCGCGAATTTCTCCGATTGAACCGCAACGCAGTAAAAACGTTAGCAGGACCATTTATAGTCGTTCTAGCCTATTTCCGGCATTTTTTTAATCAATCGCGAAAATCGACGATTTTTCCATAGTATAGCGTTCAACGTGTTTTCGACGAATTCCGCGAATTTCTCCGATTGAACCGAACGCAGTAAAAACGTTAGCAGGACCATTTATAGTCGTTCTAGCCTATTTCCGGCATTTTTTAATCAATCGCGAAAATCGACGATTTTTCCATAGTATAGCCTTCAACGTGTTTTCGACGAATTCCGCGAATTTCTCCGATTGAACCGCAACGCAGTAAAAACGTTAGCAGGACCATTTATAGTCGTTCTAGCCTATTTCCGGCATTTTTTAAACGATCGCGAAAATCGACGATTTTTCCATAGTATAGCCTTCAACGTGTTTTCGACGAATTCCGCGAATTTCTCCGATTGAACCGCAACGCAGTAAAAACGTTAGCAGGACCATTTATAGTCGTTCTAGCCTATTTTCGGCATTTTTTAATCGATCGCGAAAATCGACGATTTTTCCATAGTATAGCCTTCAACGTGTTTTCGACGAATTCCGCGAATTTCTCCGATTGAACCGCAACGCAGTAAAAACGTTAGCAGGACCATTTATAGTCGTTCTAGCCTATTTTCGGCATTTTTTAATCGATCGCGAAAATCGACGATTTTTCCATAGTATAGCCTTCAACGTGTTTTCGACGAATTCCGCGACTTTCTCCGATTGAACCGCAACGCAGTAAAAACGTTAGCAGGACCATTTATAGTCGTTCTAGCCTATTTCCGGCATTTTTTAAACGATCGCGAAAATCGACGATTTTTCCATAGTATAGCCTTCAACGTGTTTTCGACGAATTCCGCGAATTTCTCCGATTGAACCGCAACGCAGTAAAAACGTTAGCAGGACCATTTATAGTCGTTCTAGCCTATTTTCGGCATTTTTTAATCGATCGCGAAAATCGACGATTTTTCCATAGTATAGCCTTCAACGTGTTTTCGACGAATTCCGCGAATTTCTCCGATTGAACCGCAACGCAGTAAAAACGTTAGCAGGACCATTTATAGTCGTTCTAGCCTATTTTCGGCATTTTTTAATCGATCGCGAAAATCGACGATTTTTCCATAGTATAGCCTTCAACGTGTTTTCGACGAATTCCGCGACTTTCTCCGATTGAACCGCAACGCAGTAAAAACGTTAGCAGGACCATTTATAGTCGTTCTAGCCTATTTCCGGCATTTTTTAAACGATCGCGAAAATCGACGATTTTTCCATAGTATAGCCTTCAACGTGTTTTCGACGAATTCCGCGACTTTCACCGATTGAACCGCAACGCAGTAAAAACGTTAGCAGGACCATTTATAGTCGTTCTAGCCTATTTCCGGCATTTTTTAAACGATCGCGAAAATCGACGATTTTTCCATAGTATAGCCTTCAACGTGTTTTCGATGAATTCCGCGAATTTCTCCGATTGAACCGCAACGCAGTAAAAACGTTAGCAGGACCATTTATAGTCGTTCTAGCCTATTTCCGGCATTTTTTAAACGATCGCGAAAATCGACGATTTTTCCATAGTATAGCCTTCAACGTGTTTTCGATGAATTCCGCGAATTTCTCCGATTGAACCGCAACGCAGTAAAAACGTTAGCAGGACCATTTATAGTCGTTCTAGCCTATTTCCGGCATTTTTTAAACGATCGCGAAAATCGACGATTTTTCCATAGTATAGCCTTCAACGTGTTTTCGACGAATTCCGCGACTTTCTCCGATTGAACCGCAACGCAGTAAAAACGTTAGCAGGACCATTTATAGTCGTTCTAGCCTATTTCCGGCATTTTTTAAACGATCGCGAAAATCGACGATTTTTCCATAGTATAGCCTTCAACGTGTTTTCGACGAATTCCGCGACTTTCTCCGATTGAACCGCAACGCAGTAAAAACGTTAGCAGGACCATTTATAGTCGTTCTAGCCTATTTTCGGCATTTTTTAATCGATCGCGAAAATCGACGATTTTTCCATAGTATAGCCTTCAACGTGTTTTCGACGAATTCCGCGAATTTCTCCGATTGAACCGCAACGCAGTAAAAACGTTAGCAGGACCATTTATAGTCGTTCTAGCCTATTTTCGGCATTTTTTAATCGATCGCGAAAATCGACGATTTTTCCATAGTATAGCCTTCAACGTGTTTTCGACGAATTCCGCGAATTTCTCCGATTGAACCGCAACGCAGTAAAAACGTTAGCAGGACCATTTATAGTCGTTCTAGCCTATTTCCGGCATTTTTTAAACGATCGCGAAAATCGACGATTTTTCCATAGTATAGCCTTCAACGTGTTTTCGACGAATTCCGCGACTTTCTCCGATTGAACCGCAACGCAGTAAAAACGTTAGCAGGACCATTTATAGTCGTTCTAGCCTATTTCCGGCATTTTTTAAACGATCGCGAAAATCGACGATTTTTCCATAGTATAGCCTTCAACGTGTTTTCGACGAATTCCGCGACTTTCTCCGATTGAACCGCAACGCAGTAAAAACGTTAGCAGGACCATTTATAGTCGTTCTAGCCTATTTTCGGCATTTTTTAATCGATCGCGAAAATCGACGATTTTTCCATAGTATAGCCTTCAACGTGTTTTCGACGAATTCCGCGACTTTCTCCGATTGAACCGCAACGCAGTAAAAACGTTAGCAGGACCATTTATAGTCGTTCTAGCTTATTTCCGGCATTTTTTAAACGATCGCGAAAATCGACGATTTTTCCATAGTATAGCCTTCAACGTGTTTTCGACGAATTCCGCGACTTTCTCCGATTGTACCGCAACGCAGTAAAAACGTTAGCAGGACCATTTATAGTCGTTCTAGCCTATTTCCGGCATTTTTTAAACGATCGCGAAAATCGACGATTTTTCCATAGTATAGCCTTCAACGTGTTTTCGACGAATTCCGCGAATTTCTCCGATTGAACCGCAACGCAGTAAAAACGTTAGCAGGACCATTTATAGTCGTTCTAGCCTATTTTCGGCATTTTTTAATCGATCGCGAAAATCGACGATTTTTCCATAGTATAGCCTTCAACGTGTTTTCGACGAATTCCGCGACTTTCTCCGATTGAACCGCAACGCAGTAAAAACGTTAGCAGGACCATTTATAGTCGTTCTAGCCTATTTCCGGCATTTTTTAAACGATCGCGAAAATCGACGATTTTTCCATAGTATAGCCTTCAACGTGTTTTCGACGAATTCTGCGAATTTCTCCGATTGAACCGCAACGCAGTAAAAACGTTAGCAGGACCATTTATAGTCGTTCTAGCCTATTTCCGGCATTTTTTAATCAATCGCGAAAATCGACGATTTTTCCATAGTATAGCGTTCAACGTGTTTTCGACGAATTCCGCGAATTTCTCCGATTGAACCGCAACGCAGTAAAAACGTTAGCAGGACCATTTATAGTCGTTCTAGCCTATTTCCGGCATTTTTTAATCAATCGCGAAAATCGACGATTTTTCCATAGTATAGCCTTCAACGTGTTTTCGACGAATTCCGCGAATTTCTCCGATTGAACCGCAACGCAGTAAAAACGTTAGCAGGACCATTTATAGTCGTTCTAGCCTATTTCCGGCATTTTTTAAACGATCGCGAAAATCGACGATTTTTCCATAGTATAGCCTTCAACGTGTTTTCGACGAATTCCGCGAATTTCTCCGATTGAACCGCAACGCAGTAAAAACGTTAGCAGGACCATTTATAGTCGTTCTAGCCTATTTCCGGCATTTTTTAAACGATCGCGAAAATCGACGATTTTTCCATAGTATAGCCTTCAACGTGTTTTCGACGAATTCCGCGAATTTCTCCGATTGAACCGCAACGCAGTAAAAACGTTAGCAGGACCATTTATAGTCGTTCTAGCCTATTTCCGGCATTTTTTAAACGATCGCGAAAATCGACGATTTTTCCATAGTATAGCCTTCAACGTGTTTTCGACGAATTCCGCGAATTTCTCCGATTGAACCGCAACGCAGTAAAAACGTTAGCAGGACCATTTATAGTCGTTCTAGCCTATTTCCGGCATTTTTTAAACGATCGCGAAAATCGACGATTTTTCCATAGTATAGCCTTCAACGTGTTTTCGACGAATTCCGCGAATTTCTCCGATTGAACCGCAACGCAGTAAAAACGTTAGCAGGACCATTTATAGTCGTTCTAGCCTATTTCCGGCATTTTTTAAACGATCGCGAAAATCGACGATTTTTCCATAGTATAGCCTTCAACGTGTTTTCGACGAATTCCGCGAATTTCTCCGATTGAACCGCAACGCAGTAAAAACGTTAGCAGGACCATTTATAGTCGTTCTAGCCTATTTTCGGCATTTTTTAATCGATCGCGAAAATCGACGATTTTTCCATAGTATAGCCTTCAACGTGTTTTCGACGAATTCCGCGAATTTCTCCGATTGAACCGCAACGCAGTAAAAACGTTAGCAGGACCATTTATAGTCGTTCTAGCCTATTTCCGGCATTTTTTAATCCATCGCGAAAATCGACGATTTTTCCACAGTATAGCCATCAACGTTTTTTCGACGAATTCCGCGACTTTCTCCGATTGAACCGCAACTCAGTAAAAACGTTAGCAGGACCATTTATAGTCGTTCTAGCCTATTTTCGGCATTTTTTAATCGATCGCGAAAATCGACGATTTTTCCATAGTATAGCCTTCAACGTGTTTTCGACGAATTCCGCGACTTTCTCCGATTGAACCGCAACGCAGTAAAAACGTTAGCAGGACCATTTATAGTCGTTCTAGCCTATTTCCGGCATTTTTTAATCAATCGCGAAAATCGACGATTTTTCCATAGTATAGCCTGCAACGTGTTTTCGACGAATTCCGCGAATTTCTCCGATTGAACCGCAACGCAGTAAAAACGTTAGCAGGACCATTTATAGTCGTTCTAGCCTATTTTCGGCATTTTTTAATCGATCGCGAAAATCGACGATTTTTCCATAGTATAGCCTTCAACGTGTTTTCGACGAATTCCGCGACTTTCTCCGATTGAACCGCAACGCAGTAAAAACGTTAGCAGGACCATTTATAGTCGTTCTAGCCTATTTCCGGCATTTTTTAAACGATCGCGAAAATCGACGATTTTTCCATAGTATAGCCTTCAACGTGTTTTCGACGAATTCCGCGAATTTCTCCGATTGAACCGCAACGCAGTAAAAACGTTAGCAGGACCATTTATAGTCGTTCTAGCCTATTTTCGGCATTTTTTAATCGATCGCGAAAATCGACGATTTTTCCATAGTATAGCCTTCAACGTGTTTTCGACGAATTCCGCGAATTTCTCCGATTGAACCGCAACGCAGTAAAAACGTTAGCAGGACCATTTATAGTCGTTCTAGCCTATTTTCGGCATTTTTTAATCGATCGCGAAAATCGACGATTTTTCCATAGTATAGCCTTCAACGTGTTTTCGACGAATTCCGCGAATTTCTCCGATTGAACCGCAACGCAGTAAAAACGTTAGCAGGACCATTTATAGTCGTTCTAGCCTATTTCCGGCATTTTTTAAACGATCGCGAAAATCGACGATTTTTCCATAGTATAGCCTTCAACGTGTTTTCGACGAATTCCGCGACTTTCTCCGATTGAACCGCAACGCAGTAAAAACGTTAGCAGGACCATTTATAGTCGTTCTAGCCTATTTCCGGCATTTTTTAAACGATCGCGAAAATCGACGATTTTTCCATAGTATAGCCTTCAACGTGTTTTCGACGAATTCCGCGACTTTCTCCGATTGAACCGCAACGCAGTAAAAACGTTAGCAGGACCATTTATAGTCGTTCTAGCCTATTTTCGGCATTTTTTAATCGATCGCGAAAATCGACGATTTTTCCATAGTATAGCCTTCAACGTGTTTTCGACGAATTCCGCGAATTTCTCCGATTGAACCGCAACGCAGTAAAAACGTTAGCAGGACCATTTATAGTCGTTCTAGCCTATTTCCGGCATTTTTTAAACGATCGCGAAAATCGACGATTTTTCCATAGTATAGCCTTCAACGTGTTTTCGACGAATTCCGCGACTTTCTCCGATTGAACCGCAACGCAGTAAAAACGTTAGCAGGACCATTTATAGTCGTTCTAGCCTATTTCCGGCATTTTTTAAACGATCGCGAAAATCGACGATTTTTCCATAGTATAGCCTTCAACGTGTTTTCGACGAATTCCGCGACTTTCTCCGATTGAACCGCAACGCAGTAAAAACGTTAGCAGGACCATTTATAGTCGTTCTAGCCTATTTCCGGCATTTTTTAAACGATCGCGAAAATCGACGATTTTTCCATAGTATAGCCTTCAACGTGTTTTCGACGAATTCCGCGAATTTCTCCGATTGAACCGCAACGCAGTAAAAACGTTAGCAGGACCATTTATAGTCGTTCTAGCCTATTTTCGGCATTTTTTAATCGATCGCGAAAATCGACGATTTTTCCATAGTATAGCCTTCAACGTGTTTTCGACGAATTCCGCGACTTTCTCCGATTGAACCGCAACGCAGTAAAAACGTTAGCAGGACCATTTATAGTCGTTCTAGCCTATTTCAGGCATTTTTTAAACGATCGCGAAAATCGACGATTTTTCCATAGTATAGCCTTCAACGTGTTTTCGACGAATTCTGCGAATTTCTCCGATTGAACCGCAACGCAGTAAAAACGTTAGCAGGACCATTTATAGTCGTTCTAGCCTATTTCCGGCATTTTTTAATCAATCGCGAAAATCGACGATTTTTCCATAGTATAGCGTTCAACGTGTTTTCGACGAATTCCGCGAATTTCTCCGATTGAACCGCAACGCAGTAAAAACGTTAGCAGGACCATTTATAGTCGTTCTAGCCTATTTCCGGCATTTTTTAATCAATCGCGAAAATCGACGATTTTTCCATAGTATAGCCTTCAACGTGTTTTCGACGAATTCCGCGAATTTCTCCGATTGAACCGCAACGCAGTAAAAACGTTAGCAGGACCATTTATAGTCGTTCTAGCCTATTTCCGGCATTTTTTAAACGATCGCGAAAATCGACGATTTTTCCATAGTATAGCCTTCAACGTGTTTTCGACGAATTCCGCGAATTTCTCCGATTGAACCGCAACGCAGTAAAAACGTTAGCAGGACCATTTATAGTCGTTCTAGCCTATTTCCGGCATTTTTTAAACGATCGCGAAAATCGACGATTTTTCCATAGTATAGCCTTCAACGTGTTTTCGACGAATTCCGCGAATTTCTCCGATTGAACCGCAACGCAGTAAAAACGTTAGCAGGACCATTTATAGTCGTTCTAGCCTATTTCCGGCATTTTTTAATCAATCGCGAAAATCGACGATTTTTCCATAGTATAGCCTTCAACGTGTTTTCGACGAATTCCGCGAATTTCTCCGATTGAACCGCAACGCAGTAAAAACGTTAGCAGGACCATTTATAGTCGTTCTAGCCTATTTCCGGCATTTTTTAAACGATCGCGAAAATCGACGATTTTTCCATAGTATAGCCTTCAACGTGTTTTCGACGAATTCCGCGAATTTCTCCGATTGAACCGCAACGCAGTAAAAACGTTAGCAGGACCATTTATAGTCGTTCTAGCCTATTTCCGGCATTTTTTAAACGATCGCGAAAATCGACGATTTTTCCATAGTATAGCCTTCAACGTGTTTTCGACGAATTCCGCGAATTTCTCCGATTGAACCGCAACGCAGTAAAAACGTTAGCAGGACCATTTATAGTCGTTCTAGCCTATTTTCGGCATTTTTTAAACGATCGCGAAAATCGACGATTTTTCCATAGTATAGCCTTCAACGTGTTTTCGACGAATTCCGCGAATTTCTCCGATTGAACCGCAACGCAGTAAAAACGTTAGCAGGACCATTTATAGTCGTTCTAGCCTATTTTCGGCATTTTTTAAACGATCGCGAAAATCGACGATTTTTCCATAGTATAGCCTTCAACGTGTTTTCGACGAATTCCGCGAATTTCTCCGATTGAACCGCAATGCAGTAAAAACGTTAGCAGGACCATTTATAGTCGTTCTAGCCTATTTCCGGCATTTTTTAAACGATCGCGAAAATCGACGATTTTTCCATAGTATAGCCTTCAACGTGTTTTCGACGAATTCCGCGAATTTCTCCGATTGAACCGCAACGCAGTAAAAACGTTAGCAGGACCATTTATAGTCGTTCTAGCCTATTTTCGGCATTTTTTAATCGATCGCGAAAATCGACGATTTTTCCATAGTATAGCCTTCAACGTGTTTTCGACGAATTCCGCGAATTTCTCCGATTGAACCGCAACGCAGTAAAAACGTTAGCAGGACCATTTATAGTCGTTCTAGCCTATTTCCGGCATTTTTTAAACGATCGCGAAAATCGACGATTTTTCCATAGTATAGCCTTCAACGTGTTTTCGACGAATTCCGCGACTTTCTCCGATTGAACCGCAACGCAGTAAAAACGTTAGCAGGACCATTTATAGTCGTTCTAGCCTATTTTCGGCATTTTTTAATCGATCGCGAAAATCGACGATTTTTCCATAGTATAGCCTTCAACGTGTTTTCGACGAATTCCGCGAATTTCTCCGATTGAACCGCAACGCAGTAAAAACGTTAGCAGGACCATTTATAGTCGTTCTAGCCTATTTTCGGCATTTTTTAATCGATCGCCAAAATCGACGATTTTTCCATAGTATAGCCTTCAACGTGTTTTCGACGAATTCCGCGACTTTCTTCGATTGAACCGCAACGCAGTAAAAACGTTAGCAGGACCATTTATAGTCGTTCTAGCCTATTTTCGGCATTTTTTAATCGATCGCGAAAATCGACGATTTTTCCATAGTATAGCCTTCAACGTGTTTTCGACGAATTCCGCGAATTTCTCCGATTGAACCGCAACGCAGTAAAAACGTTAGCAGGACCATTTATAGTCGTTCTAGCCTATTTCCGGCATTTTTTAAACGATCGCGAAAATCGACGATTTTTCCATAGTATAGCCTTCAACGTGTTCTCGACGAATTCCGCGACTTTCTCCGATTGAACCGCAACGCAGTAAAAACGTTAGCAGGACCATTTATAGTCGTTCTAGCCTATTTTCGGCATTTTTTAATCGATCGCGAAAATCGACGATTTTTCCATAGTATAGCCTTCAACGTGTTTTCGACGAATTCCGCGACTTTCTTCGATTGAACCGCAACGCAGTAAAAACGTTAGCAGGACCATTTATAGTCGTTCTAGCCTATTTTCGGCATTTTTTAATCGATCGCGAAAATCGACGATTTTTCCATAGTATAGCCTTCAACGTGTTCTCGACGAATTCCGCGACTTTCTCCGATTGAACCGCAACGCAGTAAAAACGTTAGCAGGACCATTTATAGTCGTTCTAGCCTATTTTCGGCATTTTTTAATCGATCGCGAAAATCGACGATTTTTCCATAGTATAGCCTTCAACGTGTTTTCGACGAATTCCGCGACTTTCTCCGATTGAACCGCAACGCAGTAAAAACGTTAGCAGGACCATTTATAGTCGTTCTAGCCTATTTCCGGCATTTTTTAAACGATCGCGAAAATCGACGATTTTTCCATAGTATAGCCTTCAACGTGTTTTCGACGAATCCCGCGACTTTCTCCGATTGAACCGCAACGCAGTAAAAACGTTAGCAGGACCATTTATAGTCGTTCTAGCCTATTTCCGGCATTTTTTAAACGATCGCGAAAATCGACGATTTTTCCATAGTATAGCCTTCAACGTGTTTTCGACGAATTCCGCGAATTTCTCCGATTGAACCGCAACGCAGTAAAAACCTTAGCAGGACCATTTATAGTCGTTCTAGCCTATTTTCGGCATTTTTTAATCGATCGCGAAAATCGACGATTTTTCCATAGTATAGCCTTCAACGTGTTTTCGACGAATTCCGCGAATTTCTCCGATTGAACCGCAACGCAGTAAAAACGTTAGCAGGACCATTTATAGTCGTTCTAGCCTATTTCCGGCATTTTTTAAACGATCGCGAAAATCGACGATTTTTCCATAGTATAGCCTTCAACGTGTTTTCGACGAATTCCGCGAATTTCTCCGATTGAACCGCAACGCAGTAAAAACGTTAGCAGGACCATTTATAGTCGTTCTAGCCTATTTTCGGCATTTTTTAATCGATCGCGAAAATCGACGATTTTTCCATAGTATAGCCTTCAACGTGTTTTCGACGAATTCCGCGACTTTCTCCGATTGAACCGCAACGCAGTAAAAACGTTAGCAGGACCATTTATAGTCGTTCTAGCCTATTTCCGGCATTTTTTAAACGATCGCGAAAATCGACGATTTTTCCATAGTATAGCCTTCAACGTGTTTTCGACGAATTCCGCGACTTTCTCCGATTGAACCGCAACGCAGTAAAAACGTTAGCAGGACCATTTATAGTCGTTCTAGCCTATTTCCGGCATTTTTTAAACGATCGCGAAAATCGACGATTTTTCCATAGTATAGCCTTCAACGTGTTTTCGACGAATTCCGCGAATTTCTCCGATTGAACCGCAACGCAGTAAAAACCTTAGCAGGACCATTTATAGTCGTTCTAGCCTATTTTCGGCATTTTTTAATCGATCGCGAAAATCGACGATTTTTCCATAGTATAGCCTTCAACGTGTTTTCGACGAATTCCGCGAATTTCTCCGATTGAACCGCAACGCAGTAAAAACGTTAGCAGGACCATTTATAGTCGTTCTAGCCTATTTCCGGCATTTTTTAAACGATCGCGAAAATCGACGATTTTTCCATAGTATAGCCTTCAACGTGTTTTCGACGAATTCCGCGAATTTCTCCGATTGAACCGCAACGCAGTAAAAACGTTAGCAGGACCATTTATAGTCGTTCTAGCCTATTTTCGGCATTTTTTAATCGATCGCGAAAATCGACGATTTTTCCATAGTATAGCCTTCAACGTGTTTTCGACGAATTCCGCGACTTTCTCCGATTGAACCGCAACGCAGTAAAAACGTTAGCAGGACCATTTATAGTCGTTCTAGCCTATTTCCGGCATTTTTTAAACGATCGCGAAAATCGACGATTTTTCCATAGTATAGCCTTCAACGTGTTTTCGACGAATTCCGCGACTTTCTCCGATTGAACCGCAACGCAGTAAAAACGTTAGCAGGACCATTTATAGTCGTTCTAGCCTATTTCCGGCATTTTTTAAACGATCGCGAAAATCGACGATTTTTCCATAGTATAGCCTTCAACGTGTTTTCGACGAATTCCGCGAATTTCTCCGATTGAACCGCAACGCAGTAAAAACCTTAGCAGGACCATTTATAGTCGTTCTAGCCTATTTTCGGCATTTTTTAATCGATCGCGAAAATCGACGATTTTTCCATAGTATAGCCTTCAACGTGTTTTCGACGAATTCCGCGAATTTCTCCGATTGAACCGCAACGCAGTAAAAACGTTAGCAGGACCATTTATAGTCGTTCTAGCCTATTTCCGGCATTTTTTAAACGATCGCGAAAATCGACGATTTTTCCATAGTATAGCCTTCAACGTGTTTTCGACGAATTCCGCGAATTTCTCCGATTGAACCGCAACGCAGTAAAAACGTTAGCAGGACCATTTATAGTCGTTCTAGCCTATTTTCGGCATTTTTTAATCGATCGCGAAAATCGACGATTTTTCCATAGTATAGCCTTCAACGTGTTTTCGACGAATTCCGCGAATTTCTCCGATTGAACCGCAACGCAGTAAAAACGTTAGCAGGACCATTTATAGTCGTTCTAGCCTATTTTCGGCATTTTTTAATCGATCGCGAAAATCGACGATTTTTCCATAGTATAGCCTTCAACGTGTTTTCGACGAATTCCGCGACTTTCTTCGATTGAACCGCAACGCAGTAAAAACGTTAGCAGGACCATTTATAGTCGTTCTAGCCTATTTCCGGCATTTTTTAAACGATCGCGAAAATCGACGATTTTTCCATAGTATAGCCTTCAACGTGTTTTCGACGAATTCCGCGACTTTCTTCGATTGAACCGCAACGCAGTAAAAACGTTAGCAGGACCATTTATAGTCGTTCTAGCCTATTTCCGGCATTTTTTAAACGATCGCGAAAATCGACGATTTTTCCATAGTATAGCCATCAACGTTTTTTCGACGAATTCCGCGACTTTCTCCGATTGAACCGCAACTCAGTAAAAACGTTAGCTAGGACCATTTATAGTCGTTCTAGCCTATTTTCGGCATTTTTTAATCCATCGCGAAAATCGACGATTTTTCCATAGTATAGCCATCAACGTTTTTTCGACGAATAAAAAGTATATACCTTTGCTTTTTTTCGAATTTTTTTCGATAATTTCGATGAAAAACGACAGGTATATACCTTTGCTTTTTTTCGATTTTTTTTCGATAATTTCGATGAAAAACGACAGGTATATACCTTTGCTTTTTTTCGATTTTTTTTCGATAATTTCGATGAAAAACGACAGGTTATCCCTTTGCTTTTTTTCGTTTTTTTTTCGATAATTTTGATGAAAATCGACAGGTATATACCTGTATAACGTATATGCATGAAAAGGTTTAGCACATATAATTTTATAAAATATCTCTTTGTTGGGTATTTTTGTACGTTTAATAAAATTTAATTTGAAAATTGATTAAAAACGATTTAAAAAATGGATTTGAAAATGCCCTTATGCACAACTTAAAATGTATTTTTTTCTAAAAGGATTATTAACAATATAATGGAACGAAAATTGTATAAAAATTAACACCGTGCACGTTTTTGATGGTGAAATTTCAAGGGAAACAAAGGCCTTTATAGTGTTACAGTTTGATAAATATGATTTTATCATTTAATATTGAATGACGTAAGGCAAAGAATAATAATAATTTGGGTAACTAATTAACACTATCACGATTCAAATTGGATTTTTGAAACAGTCTTAAACAACAAATTTTTCAATATTTACCACAGGAATAGTAGAATAAGAAAATTTCTTTTTTTAAATAAAATTTTATAACTCGTCTTTGATTTAATAACCCTAACCACAACTTTATAGCTTGATGCTTTGTAGATTCCCAAAAAAATGTTGGCCGTAGAGCTCATTGGAAAGTTATATTGGTGTAATTCGAAAATAGACATCTCAAATCATCATAATTTTACGACTATAAGAAAGACTATAAATTGCAAATTTTCCCTAGGGAACTGTTTATTTGAAATGTTGAAACTAAGCGAAAACTCGCCCAAAACATGATTTCAAACATCATTTAGTCATCAAGTTTAGCTATGAACTAGTTTAAATTAAAACATTTATAAAACATACACCCAGTGATTTCGTTGTCGGCATTTTTGTTGGTACGTATTAAATAAAAAGTTTATACTAGACACAAATAGATCACAAAAGTAGATCTATATATTGTTTAGTAACAAAAATTTGTGTTTGTTTTCTTAGGCAAAATATATTATTCATAAAATACATTTTTAGGTCCTCGCACAAGTACTGTTCCTTTATTACAAAAGTATGGCGAGATTGGAGCATCTAAACTTTGACTTTTCTCTTTTAATGTAGACGCATTGTTGAATTGTGATTCCAATTGGGAATTTTATAAAGGTGGTCGCATTTTCCACCATGAGAGATTGTGATTCTTAAGGTATAAACGACAAAGTCTCCTTAAATATTGCGTCAGTATCGGAGCTCCGTTTGAAACAATTAGTAGTTTACCGAGGGCATCAATTGTTTCGTGGTGGAAAATTTATTGTTCTCCAGGCAGCGTCTTTCAGCTGCTGGAACCGAACGGATCACAACTGTCAGAAGCAATGGCACCGCAATGGTCGCGCTTCTTGTTTTTCGATTCAAAAAGTACTCGAGAGAAATTAATTTCGCGCGTGGAAAATAATTCGCGACTTAATTCGAGACAAGTTTGATGCAAATTTGTTTTATGAATTTAGAGAAACTGTCTGCAACAGCCTTAAGAAATTGTTCGCTCGAAGACATTGAAATACAACGTGTAATTTAATATTGTGATATTTATAACACGATTTCAAAATTTACTGTAAGACAATAGATATCTGAATATGGAATTTAAATTGCAAACTATTTATATGGATTCTCTTAGAATCCATATAAAGGACTTAGAAATGCAATGTCCTTTTTACACATTCTTAAGTAAATTTAATATAATCAGCTGGTATATACATCAATGTTAATGAATTGTAAATTAATACGCCATCAAAGAGCGACGATGTTGTTGTTTTTTGAAATATGAAATATCCCTATTAATTTTTGTTTTTATTTAAATGTTCCTTGAAAACATTTTTCACGGTCTTCGAATATGTCGCCATATTCAAATATATTTTTCATATAAAATGTCTATAAAATCCATAATAATAATCATGGGGTTATTAAATTTATTATATAGCTTTTATTATATATTTAATTTTTTATATGGGGGGGGGGGGGTAAATTGTAATATTTACTGTAAATTGATACACATATTGGTGGATTTTCTTCCAAAAGATTCGGATTATTTTTATTGAATTATAGAATTTTATGTACACACGAATAAACCTTTTGCCAAAATATGGCAAATCAGACATACATATGTAGTTTAAAAACTTAAAAAATCCAAAATTATTTACCATTTGTTTGACTCGATTATTTATGATAAATGGCCGCTAAAACTTTGATTAAGATATGCTAGCTAAATGACGCTAATGAATATTTATTTTGTAATTTACAAATCCTTCATAATTTGCTATAAAATATTTGAAAAAACAAAATATAAGAAATTTATATATGTAAACATAAATTATATGCATAAATTGCAAATCGCGAGGTCTCAACTAGTTCAAAGAAATAAATGTCTATATGAATGTAAAGGAAAATTAGTCATTCTTTTATTTTAATTTCCGACCAATTTGTCAAATATATTTAAATTTTGAACAAATATAGACGATAATCGCTTTAATATAACATCAAAATCAATGAAATCCGTTCAGCCGTTTCCGCAGAATTTGTTTACACGCACAATTGGTAAACTTTTGTAGTAAACTTGGAAATATTGATTATTTTTCTTAAAAGCGGTACTTTTCAAAAATCTCGCGGGACGCGGGACAAATTACGGCAAATCGGGATTGTCCCGCTAAACGTATGGTCACTTTAGTTTAGGCACAAATTCATCCAAAACCAAAACCAGCTTTCAATTTAATTAAACTTTGAGCGTAAAAATATGCCGAAGACTGATTATTTAAACATAACAAGATCTATACCACTGAACTCATGGTTTTTTGTTGTACACATTTTGTTACTCTAAACTCTTTGCACTTCTAAATAAATTAAAAAAAATTAAAAAATCCACACTACGACGTTAAAAGTAAAGTAAGTAAAGTAGATTTATTCCAGTTATCTAGTACATATTACAGGAAGGAATAATAGTTGTACAAGGATATTGGGTGGTCACATAATTTTGAGATATCGTACACAAGAACAATATTTATTAAAGAATTAAACACTTTCCATATGAGCATACAAAAATATACACATTAAAATCATTTTAGTTAAAGAGTCCGCAATCCTAAAGATTGGTTGGAAACAGCACGCCATGCCGATCTATCCTGAGCTAATCCCTTCATCTCCCTATAGCTATTCATCTCAACGTCTTCAACTATCTGACTCACATACTCCAATCTAGGCCTACCTACCCCTCTCTTTCCCTCCACTCTACCTTCTATGATCAATTGCATAATCCCCCCATGCCTAAGAATATGCCCTACTAATCTGTCTCTCCTACGCTGTAACACTCTCCAAATACTTCTCTTCTCCCCTACTAACTCTAGTACAGCTTCATTTGTTACTTTATCTTCCCAACCAATCCTCATAATCCTCCTATAATCCTTCTATATATAGATTAAATAATAACGGTGAAAGTGTACATCCCTGCCGAACTCCCTTCCCTATTTTTGCTACCTCTTCTTCCCCCTCAATTCTAACTAAGGCAGTTTGGTGTTTATATAAATTAAAAATTATTCTCCTATCCTTATAATCTATACCCGTTTCTTTTAAAATTCTAAACATTATGTCCCAATCTACATTATCAAAATCATATGTTCCAACATTTCATAGATTATCAGAGCAATATTCAACAATGGTATAGTAAGTTTTTGAGTTCGAATTTTTAAAATTACATTTTCAAATTTATTATACGGGTATATCTTAATATTATTTTACTCTTATCTTTCCAAAAGACCTCAATACATTAGATACAATAATGAACACCCGGGTAAGCAATATGTCAAATGCGGAGTACCTCAGGGATCTATTCTGGATCCTCTTCTTTTTCCCATATACGTGAACGATATTCCAAACGCTTTTAACAATACAAAATTGATTCTTTTTGCGGGTGACACCGCGTTTGAATGTAGCGCGAATGACTTAGACACAGTGGTGTCTAAAACCAAAGTTGAAATGTCTAACCTAAGGAATTGGTTTATCGCCAACAAAATGAGCCAAAATATCACAAAAACTCAGGAAATGATCCTCACACTTAGGGACGATTGTAGAAATCAATTCGTTGGGTTGGATATTTTAACATGTCCTTGTATTTTTATCATGGAATGTCTGTTGTATGTACACAAGAACTACCACATTTTAAATAAACAAAATTGTGTTCATGACCATAATACTAGAACAAATGATCATCTGTGTTTGCCACAATGTAGACTATCGATAACCACGAATGGGCCAAATTATTGGAGTCGCAAATTCTACAATAAACTGCCAAAACAATTCAATGATTTAGATTATAAGCACTTTGAAATTATGATCAGAAAACTTTTATGTAAGAACGCTTTCTACTCCATTGAGGAATTCTTAAATTGCAATTTAAATAATATTTTTTAACTGTATTTATTCTAATAAATGTGTGCAAAAATTTGTAAAAATTTAAAGCATCAATAAAGATCTATCTATCAAAAATGCCTAGGAAATTCTAGAGCCAGAAGACCATCACTTGTATGAATGTTACCATCGTTCAGCGGTGTAAATTGATTAGTAAGTTTCTTTTCACAAAACATAAAACATTAAGTATATATAGTATAGAATATCACCCAAATACGGGTAACTCAAAGCATTAAATAGCCAGATGCGCATTTCGAAGGCTATGCCCCCATCTTCAGTAGCACAAGCTAAAAACGAAATAAAATACCTCTGTCACGAACCACGAATTTTTTAAAATTTAAACTGGACACATTTCAACAAGATAAAATTTTATCGTAATTGCTACGCATTCAGCAGATCGCAAGTCTACCATTCCAAACCGTAGATCCAATCCTGTTCGTATATTCTGCACGCAACTAATATTTCGCCGATTTTTCCTCATCGACAAACTCGCTGTCATCCTTCCGTAGTTTTCTATTTGCGGGTGGTGCGGTTGTTGTTGTGTTGTTAGCCCTGTTGTTGTTTGATACGCACGCCATCGTTGTATACCATCATTCACAAAGTCGCCGTTTTCTCTTTTCTATCATGAAATTTCAAACTGGCATATCTATAATTTTTCCATGTATGTAGCGCACGTTTTAGATTTTCTAGGCTCATATTATCAAATGATATATTATTAAGAGTTAAGTTGTTTAAAGGTACTGATAATCTGTAACACGATGAACATTTCGCTTAGCTTCAGTTATTATTTCTAGCTTTAGCAGAGTGCTTTGGATTGTTTATAAAAGTTGCTTCTTCTTGATTTGCTCATTCTTCTGCAATAAATTAAATTTGAGGTATATATAATAAAATTATGAATCGTCGACTAAAATTCATTTGACAAGACAATTTTTGGGATAAAAAAAAAATACAATCAACTTATATTATCAATTGTCAACGTAACATAATATTAAGGATCTAAAAAATTGTCCCGAAAATTTCATCATTTCATCATTATTTTCTGAAAATAAGGAGTGCAATAATTAAAAACTTTAATTGTACTAATTGTAAAAAAAAATTAACATTTAATGTTTCTACATATTTAATTTTTAGTGATATAATTAATATCTATAAATCAAATGTGGGTGCATTTTTGCGATCTTACTCTAGATACAGTATAGCTATACAGTGTTGCTGTTCTGTAACGGTAACGGTAATTTAGCGATGCGCCATTTGTAACAAGTTAACCGTGCGGCCAGATTGGCGAGATTGGCTCGTTAGAGCGCGCCACTGTCTGCCAGAAGGAATCTTCAGCCTGAGGCTAGTCACCACATACAGTGTAACGTTGTTATATATACGGAGTGTTTAAATTGGTGAAGAATCGGCTGTCATTAACAATAGAGTGAAAGAAATCGATCCAGGGATAATTGGTCCTTGCGTGGTTGTAACTAAGTGATATGTATAATAGATTTAAATCGTATTTAAAGATAATATTAATTACAAAATATCATCGTCAAGTATTTCAATAGATGAAACGGTAGTATAAAATTTTAACAAATCTTAATGACAAAATTTTAACAAATTTTTTTGATAGTTTCAACTGAAATTCAGAAAATACGAGAACAATTAAATTCATCTAGGCAAAGCATGTTAATACTTTTTTGAAAAATTATAAATAAATCTCATTATTATTCATCAGGTCATATATAGTCGAAAATTCTTAAGCGTCATACTTCTTTGTGTGAAAGAAACTAAAATTAATATTGGAAATATTTCTTCAAGTGGATAGTAATTTATTTGCAAAAATTTCCATTCCATTTTAATAAATTTTGAATAAAAGAGAAATACAAAGACGACAGAGTGCAACTTTCTTATCAACTGCTAACTAAATATATTTAAATTCACTATGCGATAATAAAATAATTATAAAATTTATGCACAATGAGGATGATGGCAATGGAAATAGAAAGGAATTCTTCTTCAACTTCTTTGCGTGCTAACTAACCCTGTATACAATATTTTGCTATAGTGAAGCTTTGTGTCTATGTGTTTATTGTTTACGAGGTAGTATAAAATTTCCGCACAATTTGCAGAAAAATCGCGCTGAGATTAATTGCGGAGAGTACAGCGAATGTTGGTGGAGGAGGAGGAGGTGTGTTATAATGGGGACTCTATGAATTACGGCTAATATTCGGCGTAGCAGAAGTGATCCGGACAAACGATTATTGCCAGTGACCCGACCAGCGCCCGACGTTACACGAACATTGCGCAGTGTTCCTTCAACCATCACCAGGAAACAATATCGCAAACTGTAAACAGTTGACATAGATGTGAACGGGATCGCTTATTTTGACATTCTTACCAGAAAGAACTGTTAATATATCGCTACGCGTTAGAATTACAGGGTTCTATCTAACAAATACAGAAACTCGAGAAACAGCGAATTGAAAATCTGTGTCGTAGAACTTATACAAATAATATTACCCCGATTTATATAAGTTTATTAAAAATTCTATAAAAAATAAAAGAAATTTAGAATAAGATATTTTCATTGATTGGTTAGATAGATTAATATTTAATTTCTGATAAAAAAAATTCTATAAAAAAAATCGTTATACGATATTTCACCATCAAGTTATATCTGGTTAATTATAACTCCATAACTAAATTTAACACCAGAACTAGCTATATAAATTATTGACTATAATAAAAGAATACATTTTTGTGCTTAGTTAAAGAGTCCGCAATCCTAAAGATTGGTTGGACACAGCACGCCATGCCGATCTATCCTGAGCTAATCCCTTCATCTCCCTATAGCTATTCATCTCAACGTCTTCAACTATTTGACTCACATACTCCAATCTAGGCCTACCTACCCCTCTCTTTTCCTCCACTCTACCATCTATGATCAATTGCATAATCCCCCCATGCCTAAGAATATGCCCTACTAATCTGTCTCTCCTACGCTGTAATACTCTCCAAATACTTTTCTTCTCCCCTACTAACTCTAGTACAGCTTCATTTGTTACTTTATCTTCCCAACCAGTCCTCATCATCCTCCTATAACACCACATTTCGAATGCTTGTAATCTACGCTTCTCTTCCTTTCCTATAGTCCACGCCTCACACCCGTACAGTGCTACACTCCAAACATATATCTTCAGTAATCTTTTTCTAATACCCAAGTCAATATTTAATCTTAAAATCTGTTCCTTTTCTATGAATGCCTTCCTACCCTGTGCTATCCTACACTTTATATCTATCTTGCTTCGATTATCTTTTGTGATTCTACTGCCTAAATAACAAAAATCTGACACTTCTTCGATTCTATTATCTCCTATTGTGATCCTCATTTTTCTACTGCATTCCTTTTTGTCACACCTCATCACTTTAGTTTTACCTATATTTATTTTCATGTTAAAATCCCTAGTCAATACTGCCTGCATACCATTCAATACCCTTTCTAAATTCTTTTCGCTTTCTTCCAATATAGCTATATCGTCGGCGAATCTCAACATATATATTTTCTCTCCCTGTACATTCACACCTACACTATACTCTTCTTTTACTTTGTTTATTGCATCTTCTATATATAGATTAAATAATAACGGTGAAAGTGTACATCCCTGCCGAACTCCCTTCCCTATTTTTGCTACCTCTACTTCCCCCTCAATTCTAACTAAGGCAGTTTGGTGTTTATATAAATTAAAAATTATTCTCCTATCCTTATAATCTATACCCGTTTCTTTTAAAATTCTAAACATTATGTCCCAATCTACATTATCAAATGCCTTTTCTAAATCTAAAAAAGCTATGCAAGTTACCTTTCCTACCCTCATTCTTTTTTCTACTACCGTTCTTAGTGCTAAAATCGCCTCCCTCGTCCCTCTGTTTTTCCTAAAACCAAACTGATCTTCTCCTAGCCTTTCCTCTACTTTATTTTCTAATCTCCTATAAATAATTTTTGTGCAACCATATGTAATTATACAAGAGTCAAAAATTAGAACTCAACAACTGTACATCCGATAAAAATTCGATAACTGATAAACCCGTATTTCTCTTCTTAATTTTTTGTTTATTTTTCTGTTCTTTTTAACATTTTCAGTCTTTAAATGTCGTGCCTTTCCAGTCTTCTGTTTTACTTTAACCTCATCATCTTTGAAATAAAAACTCATTAAGAAAGCTATATTTATTTTGAAAAACAAAATATTACCAGTCAGTTTAAATAGTACTTTATAGTACTTTCTATCTTGTAGAGACATGAATTGCAGCATGTGAATAAAATGATTTCTTTTGTGGTCAGTTTGGGCTGTTGATAATAAATTCTTTGGATCTTCCAGTGTAGATGTAGAATTTCTGCCTTTCTGCCCGACTACCGATGAATTAAGAAGGTAAAAGGAATTGTTATAATGAATTTTATAAGTAAACGCACAGATGGAACCTTTTTTGCAAAATAATTCGTAAAGTTGTCGGTAGATAGGGACAAAAATTAGTTTGTAAGTTAAATTAAAGTAATTGCAACGCTGCTATGTAAAAAGATGCATTTTGGTGAAAATGTTAGTTAGAACTAATGCTGGGAAAACCGGCAACCAAGACAATATCGGTTCACCGATTTTCGGTGAAAACCGCTTTTTCGGTGAAACCGCGTTTCGATGAAAACCGGGTTTCGGTGAAAAAGCTCTGCTCTTTTTCGATAATTTTTCGATAATTTTGATGAAAATCGACAGATATATACCCCTGCTCTTTTTCGATAATTTTTCGATAATTTTGATGAAAATCGACAGGATTATACCTTGGTACTTTTTCGATAATTTTGATGCTAATCGACAAAAGAATTAAAATTTTCGGCAGGAAGTTGCATGTTAATTTGGAATATAAAAGCTAAAGAGAATCTTAATCTGTTCAATTACAAATCCTCATATAAAATAGCATATGAACTCTTTAATATACTGTAATTTTTATCTTTCACTTTTTGCGTTTTCAATACACTAATATATGTGAAGAACGTAAAATTTCATCGCCAAATAAATGATATTTAAAACGTTAAGCTTTCGTAAGTGGCAAATCCCAAGAAAGTTCGCTTTAAACGTAATCTAACTTTCAAAACTTTCAAGACTTTTGAATTAAGTTGCGGCCGGAGTTAAAATTTAAAGTTTAGAATTATCTAAAAAAAGTAAAATATGAATTTGAAATTATTACTCTTTCGGCATTTATTTAAAATATTGAAATTTCATTCTTAATTCTTAATTTCGAAGAAAAATTCGTTCCAAAATTGAGGCGGTATTGAAGTTTTAAATGAAGTTTTAAATACAGTAGTTTAATAGCAATGTAAAATAAATTCAAAAACACGCATTATACCAATTTAAAATAATGGAAGGTCCAATAAAAACGTGTAATATTAATTTGTAGTATCAATTATTTCTTCTTCAACGGTTTTTAAAATTGTCTTTAAAAATGCGATTAACCTTCGTGAAGTTAAATAACGGTTCAACTGAACGTAACGCTTAACAAAATTTATTTATTTCTCCTCAATAAAGTTAATATAAGTATTGTACTAAATTCATAATAATTAACACGTTGAATTTGGAAATTTAATTTATTTTTAGATATTAAAAAATAAATATCCGAGTGAAGGGTATTTTCAAAGAAAATCTTATGAAAAAATTCTCGCAATGCCTTCACGAGAAAGGAAAAAGAAATAGAACGGGGTCGAATGAGAAGCTATCCTTATGTATTTTTTAGTTTACGAGGGTGATATTGAAAATTACAGCGAGAAATAAAGAAATTTTGTCCGCAGACGTTGGTGTCATCTGCCTTGGCAATCATGTGCGACCTATCACAATTTTTACTGCATTTGACTTGACATGCTAAATTCTAAAATAGATCGTTCCAATCTTAATACGAAGTAAGACATTATATATAGCGCAAATACTCGAGATGCAGTCTCAACTGATTATAAAGATCGTGCCAAGAAGAAGTAAGACACACAGTTGTAGTTTCTAGTAACTTGGAACTAGACTTTACAGTTATAGGAATAATTTCCGGATGTCTTGGCTTTCTGCACGAGATCTCCCTCACTTTGCCAGCAAAAATCCGGTGAATATTATACTGCCACGGTCGTGCAATAAAGAGTCCTAGATTAGGGATACGTGTACTTATAAATGCAGATGCGTTTGTGGTATTTATTTTTGGAGAATGAAGAAGTTTTAGAATATATACATATACATATCAGTATAGAATATCACCCAAATACCGTAACTTAAAGCATTTAGTAGCCAGATGCGCATTTCGAAGGCTATGCCCCCATCTACAGTAGCACAAGACAAAAACAAAATAAGATACCTCTGTCACGAATCGTGATTGATATACAATTAAATAAATAAGTGAACATGACAGAAGTATTTCAAAAATGGCATATAATATGACCTTTTATAAAATCATAAATTTACTGAGATGTAACAGGAACTTATGAAGTTCTGCAGAACTTACGAACTGGGAAAAGATTTTTAAAGACATATGTTGAGTGTATATTTGTACGGTTGTGCTGCGTGGACTATACGAATGGTAAATGTTGAAGACAAGCTTTAAAAATGGGGTGCTCTAGTAGATAAAGTAAAAAAAAAAAGAACATGTAAAGAATATATTTTAGGTAGGGTAAGATGTTGTGGTAATTAACTACTAAGGAATAAAGGAGCTCAAGGAAATATTAAATTTAATGTTGAATTTAAAATATCGTATAACTGGAGTAAATGTAAAATTAGTGCAGTGTCAATAAAATAATAGTGGTTAATATAATTGCTTTTGTTATATCAAATATCACAAGCTATAAATCAGGAGACAGAGAAGAAGATAAAAATTAATTAATATGTGATAATTTGTTTATCAAGAAATCAATTTTTATTTTTAACGATTAATGGGAATTTTAAATATGTTCCCGATCTTTATCTATAAACTAAGTATTCCTCAACAATTACACCGAGATTGGATTAAACAATTAGAAGCGAATTATTGAATTTAAAACGAAGGAAAATATATTGTACTCAATTGCGCAATTTTGTGAAGGAACTTCATTTTTAAAGACACTTCTTTAATGTATAGTTTTTTCGTTCTCGACAATAATATATTTTGAAACTATTGCTAAAAAGAAGCAGATGCGTTTTTCCGGTTCAGCAATGGGCCATTTCGCTGATTATCAGCAGGCCATTGGCTTGCAGACTTATTGCGCGAGTCTCTGTGCGGCGGTGCTCAGCGTCAGTGGCAAAACACTCGCATAAACCATCACCGAAGCCGCAAGAAAGAAACGTTTATGCGTTACGCTATGTATGGCGTGTAACTCTTACCGCCGAAAAATTGTGTCAAAAACAACCATAAGGATCACAACTTTAAGGTTTAGTGTGCGGGAATATACGATACTTAAGAATATTAGAAAAATCACGTGGTAACTAGTCTAAAAGTGCTTTATATTTTTGCTAGTATGTATTCTAATCAGATAAAGCATATTATGATCATTTTAAACATTCAGAAAAATACTGATTTTTATTTTTGATCCCAGAAAGCATGCATTCTTGCATATATCCTTAATGGTTTGTCAAACCTAAAATAACTAAAAATAAATAAAACTAAAATAAATTCAAAAATAGTTCTTATTAAATAAATTAAATAGACTAGATGAAATTGGACCTGAATCTAAATTCATTAAATTTGATTTAGATTTATGCATGTATATACTTTCATTTAAGCATTTAACTCGGAATAATTCAAAACACTTTTAAGTAATTTAAGTGAACTAATTTGAATAGGATGACCTGAGTTGGTCAAAAATATGCTCGGCTACAGCACTTTTATCTTTTCTATTTAATCTGAAATGAGGTTATTAAATCTAGTTTCAATTGGTCTACGTGTTTGTCTTCTATAGGACAACTAGAACAAGATATTTCATAAATACCAGATTTTTGATTGAAATCAATCAAATCTTTGGGATTTCCTAAAAAATTAGCAAGACTATTAGAAGTATTATATCTTACTTTAAAATTATATTTGGTTTTGAATCGTTCCTTATATAGCAGTCCGTATTTGTAGCTTTTCTATGTATATCAAATTCTAATATATTATTATTTCTAATGATTAAAACATCTAAGAAAGGTAACTATAATTTAACACCGTAGTGATATTTTTTAAAAATTTGTAACATAGTTAGGAAATTTCTTAGAGTTATTTAATTAAATTATGACAGTACTCTAATAGCGTTCGAGATTAAAAAAAATAGAGATTAGAGATTAGAGATTCAAAAACAAAAAAATTTGATTCGGAAGATTAATTGTGCTAGAGTTATTTGGATGTACAATAAATGTTTAAATATTTTCAAATTAACATTAATTCGTATATTTGGAACAGTTTGAATAATTTCTTCGATTTCTTTATATACGTCTTTGAAAACAATAAATAATACTCGAGCATGTTCTACGTCAGATTTAAATGAACGTTCATAATCACACCATTTGTTAATGTTAATGTACTTTTCTTTTGTTTTCGATATTGCCGCGTAATTAAGTACATTGATTTTTATAATTTGCTTTTCAATTATAAATTAAATGATTCCCCATAGACATTCTAACTGTACTAGATATTAATGATTTAGTGTTTTCTGAATTTATTGCGACTTAAGCCATTTTTATAGAATCCACTTACAACTGTCTATCCCCAATCGCCTGTTACGCAGTCTTTTTATTCTACATTTCTAGCATTCGACCCAATTTGTTAGTATCGTAAGCTAAAAGCTAGAATTCTGCATACATGAGTCCGTTGGCTAAATCCCAGTAGATATCCTGCTCTTTCTGCACGACTCGAGTTCTTCCATATTCAAATCAGGGACAAAGTGACTGCCATCTTTAAATACGGCATTTTATGCCGTGTGTCTTTCCTCTGAAGAACCGCATTGAGATCAGACGCATTGAGAAGGCGGTCAGATGATAACCCTCGGTTCAGCGTAAACCTTGGGATTACGACATCTTTTATATGTATTCTCTGTATATAGGATCCAAAATTTTTTTAAAATATTTAGACGTGGTTAAGTTACTTTAGATATGCACGTCCCATTCAAAATCAAATTGGCCGTAGTGAATACTGATTATGGAAAATTTTATTTTATTGCGAAAGCTTTTTACTAAAAGCAATTCGAAAATGTATTGGACAATGTTTGGACCTCATATATGTAACAGAAAAAAATTAAATTTCAAGTAACTTTTCGGAACTTCCATTTAAATTGAATTATATATTTATTATTTCCATTAAGGTTACCACAGCGCATGCCATCTTCACATACATGTTGTTTAATTTTCTCTTTACTGTTTTACGTATTATATAATAATTGCATGTAAAATTCCCATAATCTCAATAAAGACACGAATAATAATAAATCCATTTCACATCGATACGAAAACATCTTTCAAATATATCATATCAACTCTGTATAAATTCCACGAAAGCAATGGATCTCTCAAGAATTGCTACTTCCTGTGAACTGTGACTTCTTTCACTACAATTCCTTCTTGCGATCCTTTGCAGAATGAGACAGCTTTGGCCCATCAGTTGGCGTCTTAGGCAGCGACGTTGATGCCACCATATACCATCATCCGTCGTCGTAGTCATCTCCCGTGGCATTCGCCCGTCGCTCCTGTAATTCCATTTTGAATTCAAGCAGATTTGCGACATTCTTTGTTCTATGCAGAAGCAACGCTGAACCAAGAAGAGCAAGTCATAAGAGCGATGGAGCGGGCCGAAGATCGAGAAATCTATTGGGTAAGTATAAACCCCGGGTCGTATTGCTGATGTATGTAATCTTTTCTATTTGTAATCTGTCTTGGGACATACGGGAACAAGTATTCGATTGCTTGGTGGAAGAATAAATATGCAGAATATCGACTTATGTAGCGCTAAATGTATATTTGAAGGATTGTAAAGTTTTATTGGAAATCAGAATGTAATAATTATTTTTTGAAATATAAAACTATAGTCGTAAATTATAAAACACAAATTAAGCGGGGTCTTACTTAAGAATAAAAGTAACTTACTTACTAAAAGTAATACAATGTTTTGTGCAATATAAAAGTACTTTAAAATAGGCAAACTATATCGCATTTTCGATTTTTTTCAATTAAATTTTGAATAGTTTTTAATTTTTAATTCCCCTTTTAAAATTATCACTACGGTGTTAAATAACTATATAGAATATCACCTAAATACCGTAACTCAAAATTAATTTTAATGCCCCATTAAAGAGTTAAACAAATTTTGACAAATATTTCAAATATAGAATATCACCCAAATTTATATTTCAAATGTTAATATTTTGAAACATGTAATTCATATCATCACATGCATAATATATTTTAAGGAATCTTATTTATGCAAATATTATAGTGTTTAAAAAGGATAATAAAATAATATTAATCAAAATTCTAGTTACTTTCGATCGTTATTATAAAAAAACATCGAACAACTTCATGTTAATTGTTCAGATTGTGTTAACAGGATAAGTAAAAATATATTTAAAAAAAAATGTTTAGGATAATTTCGAAATAATTCAAAACTGACATTCTAACCGACATCAATTAAATTGAACACTACGCGTTCAAAAAAAAAGATTTGTGACTCCAGTTTTATATATGTAAGAAAGCTTTCATAAATATTATAAAATAAATCAAAATAAAGAATTATTATAGCGTAGAGGAATTAATTATTATTAATTTATTATCATGTATATTTCCATTCTAGTTAATGAAACCTTAACAATACGCTGAAACAAAATTATTGCAAGTTAAGACTATATAATTTCAATTTTTGTATTAAGAAATTTTGTTTTACTTTTTTGAAGATTATTCCTATTTTTAAGGGAAGATTTTAATACAATAGTTCTAGGAATCACAGTAGCAACCATTTTAGGCCAATTTGACCAATTCTCACTATTCCTAATCCTATCCATCCTCTTAAAGGCTACAAAATGTCCTGACAGAGGGAATTTTTTTTTTTTTAAATCTAGCTTCCAGCACAAGATCCCAGACAATATATTTCCCGGCTTCATTGCAGAATAATACGTATATAGTTGTGTGCAAATGAATCCTATTTAACATGGACTAAGTTAAATGCCATAAACATGTACGGCTGGCTGTAACATACTTTTACCATTAGTGCTGGAGTGGTCCAGAAGCATATGACGTCTGCGCATAATATTGACGTCATGGTAAGCTGTAATCAGCTGCTGCATGCGTAGTATGATTCGTATGTTAGAGTGGAGGGTTATGCCACCCCCTTTAATAAGATTACGTCAATTATGTAGGTCTATATAGTAGCGATGGCAAACTGTAGGTCACTTTGAGGACCTCGTTCGTAGTTCGTAGTTCATTTCAATGTACCGTTCACGAACTATAGGTCGTGAACTACTACATCTTTTAAAAATGAACTAGTTCACGACCTATATCAAATACATGTACATACTGAAAATAATCTCTTTTTTTCCCAATATAGAAATATTAAATGGTAAAAAATAAATAAATTGAAATATTACAATACCTATTTTGAATTAGGAATGAGGAAGAAAAGACAACAATGTTTATAATTTAAACAAAACATATATATGAATAAATATAATCTTCTCTAGGTACTCACGATTATTTATATGAAGTTCTAAAATACTTATTGGTAGTTACTGATGAAAATGTTTACTACTTTACTAACACTTGAAATTTAAACGTACAAACTATAATAAATTGAACTAAATAGAATCGTTTTGTTTGGCGTTATAATTTATATTTTCTATTCCGAATCTTCACTGTTCAAATTTCAAAGCTTTAATTTGATATTAAGTGATTGCATTGCACTCAGTATGAAATAGAAGAACTATAAGATTTAGATGTTATTTTTGCATTATTGCAAAAATTTATGAATATGGCATGACATATTTATGAACATATTTAATCTTACGAATATATTAATTATATTATTCCAAATGAAATCTGATACCAACATATAAATATTGCATCGAGTTTCCTATTTCGTTCCGTTCACCAACACACTTTATCACTAAACAAATGTTAGTACTGTATATGTAATGTATACTATACTGCATCGTTTACGAGTCGTTATGAATCAAGACGACGCGGTCAGGACCTAGTACAAGTACATCAATACGTACATGTAGTTGATAGTTCACGAACTAGGTCCTAGTGACCTATAGGTCGTTGCAAAACATCGTCACAGTCATTTGATTGAACCGTTCAGAGTGAACGGTTCGCGAGTGAACTACACATCGCTACTATATAGTAAACTAAATCTGTATATTGTAGATGGTACTATATTATTGTTTGGTGCCAGCTTCAATTTCCGAAGATATATAATAATAATAATCACAATAGTTGTTGTTGATTACTGATTGAGTTTAGCCTTTTGGCTACTTTCTTCAATTTCTCATGCGAATTTTTAAAGTACATCTGTTTAATCATAATAGTAATGATAGTTTCACAAACGCAATCAAAGATTTTATACCGATATTTTTATTTGAAGAATTTGAAGATGATTTTTGTTGTTTTGAAATAAAATGATATTGATACATAAATTTATTCACCTGCAGGATATATGCGTTGAAACACGAAATAAAAAATTCATTATCATTGAAGTAACTTTTTTAGATATTTTTTTATAGTAAGTCATTGCAAAAATATTTTAAATAATTAAATAGGAGTATAGAATATCACCCAAATACCGTAATTCAAAGCATTAAGTTGCTCGATGCGCATTTTGAAGGATATGCCCCCACCTGCAGTAGCACAAGATAAAAACTAAATAAAATACGTCTGTCACGAATCGTCATTGATATACTATTAAATAAATAAGTCAACGTGCCAGAAGTATTTAAAAAATGGCATACTACGTCACGAATATTCTTGTATTTAAAGTTTTATTTATTGGCATTAAAATAATTGTACACAATGCCTTTTACACCATCGCTAGCAAAGCAACAATCTTCCACCACTGCGAGAAAGGTTCACTTACCGCCATTTCATACGCAATTCATCTTCTTCTACACATAATTAAAATAACAATAATAAATTAAAACAATCTGCTTACCTCAACAATTGAATTTATTTTCGAGTCATTTTATAAATTTGCATAATTTCAGATACGGAAATTATATTCTTTTGATATCTACTTTGAAATCTTGAATATTAATATAGATCATTATTTCATAATATCAAGGGAGATTTTTTTTTCTTTTCTCAAATTAATTTGCGTATTCTATTTGCAATGAATATCGCAATCTTGGGGCCGCTTCTTACCTCGCTCACAAAACGAATTTAATGATGGGACATTTGTCAAACGCAGAAATATAAATAAGGGGCGCGTATACGATTCTTCAACATCTACGGAAAGAATGCGGTATGTTCATACAGATCCGTAAAACTGTAATTTTAAGAAAGTATATTACAATAGTCGCAAAGTTTATATTCACTAGTAAATTATGTAACTTCAGAACAAATTGACAGGGTGTGAAGTCTTCCCGAAATAAAACACTCATATAAATTCTATTTTCAAAGATATACTTTGTAAAAAAAAAGTATTTAAAATCCAAAAAAATCGTAGATTGCAGCACATATCTAAAGCTCCTAATCTACGCTTTTATTCATTTCCTATAGTCCACGCTTCACACCCATACAATGATACACTTCATATAAGTCTTTGGTAATCTTTTTATATAACACACAAGTCAATATTTGATCTTATAAATTGCTTCTTGTTTACGAATGCTTTTCTACCCTGTGCTATCTTACATTATATATCTACCTTAATGTGTTGTGTGTTCTTTTAATCGCATCTCAACACTCTTTGACATTTAAACGATTTGTTAGTCTCGAATTAAAAAAGAGAACTCTTACTAATATTCAAAAGTTTTATTAGACTATCTATTTATTAGAAAATCCACCATTATTTTATACTGCAGATCTGCCGAAGAACAAAGTGTTATATAGTTCAGTGCGGCTCTGATATAGTTGATATAAAAGCGGCAATCATACCATAACGAAGACGCATCTCAATTTATCGTGCTTTTCTTATACACTTCCAAATAATATACATAGGGCGCTTCTGTGTATGAATAATGTGATATGATTGCTTCATACATATTTAACGTGCACTTGGTGCTATTGTTTCTCAGCCAACGTTCATATTACTACACTTTCTTCATTTTTACCGTATATTCACCATCTAAACCAAGATGCCAATGTCATAAAATAAAACAGCGTATATCCTATCATACAAAAAATACAATACAAACAAATATTATACGCAAAACTTAGTATTTGCATAATATCTAACAATTTACTTTTTAATTTTTGTGCATCTTTGTAATTTATATTACATCTTAGAAAACAAATGAGTTTAAGTGAATAATTTTAAGAAGTCTGTATTTTAATGTATAATTCTTGTTGCTTTACTGCTGTTTATGTTATTGGTTGGGTATTCTGTCAGTAACAATACCGAAATTTTATAGATGGATATTTTATACTTGAGGGTTACGAACGTTGTCAATTTGTATAAAGCTAAATTTATGCCTTAAAATGATACATTCCACGTCGGATAGATTGTCGGTGAAATTTCCCTAATATTCTCTCTCTACAAACGTTTCTGTGAAGAGAAGAACATTTTGGTGATGGCGGAAGAAATATGGCCGCCAATTTATACGCACACCGTCATTTGACAGCGTCGATGACTTTATTATTATACGGCGCCGTAAATTTTTGGTAATGAATATTGCAAAGAATGGAACTGGAGGTGGATGTATTATATTATCATCTAAGAGATATATTATGTTAATAATATCAAAGCGATTCTTCAAGATACTTAAAATAATATACTTATCGGAAATACAATAATAATTATATAATCATCTAAATACCATCACTCAAATTGGGTGTATACATATTCCTATAATTTTCAGGTAGTCGAGTTAATGATGGTCAAATTCCTACAAAGGTACATGTAAATTCCTATAAGGTTCAGTCTCCAAGAAAATAAGCTCCTTAATCTTTCGGTACTGATCTTCAAAAGAAATAATTCCAATTGAAATCACACATTGAAGAAGAAGACATAGGTTCCCATATATTTAACGATCGTGACAATTACCAAATTAACAATGACCCAGATGACCCAGTTGGTGAAAGTGCAGAAATTCAGAATGCAGAAACCTGCATTTTATTGCACAATCACCCCGAGGAAACAAAGTTACAAGAAATAAGTGCTTCGTGCAAGAGGAAGGCGATGGACAACAAGCGTTTGTAGGAGTTTGACCATATACATTTTCGGCTTCTTCTACCTGACCCAATATTTATAGGAATTTACCATCCTCGCTCAAATCATTTATAAGTTAGATGAGATATACCACTTGTTATCGCTCATCCAGATTTAAAATGATAGAAACAATTGTAGCACAAAATATTCTATTCTAGAAAAATTTCCAGTACAGTTTGGACAACTCTGTTGGGTGATACGAATCTTGTACGTATTCATTGTTATATGCATTGATAAGCATATCACAATTCCATCAATATGATTAGTGTGAAGTTGATATATTGACCTCAAGTAAAATATATACAAATTGAGAGCAGAAACGAGAGAAATGCAATTCTTAAATAATACGGCATATAAACTGCAAGGAACTCTTGTAAAAATATAATAAATAATAAAAAATATATATACAAATATAATTACACAATTTACAAATTTTCAAATAATTTTGTTGCTTTTATTGTTTCATTTAACGTAACAAAATTCTTTAGATATTTAAGAAATAGTGTTAAACGAAGAATCGCTTAGCAACGCGTTAAGCGGGGAATTACTATATATTTAACACTTAATCGAGTATTATTTAAAACCATAATCGAAATCTAGAAATTGGATTTAAAAGTTTCAAGTTGATACATAGTTTCTATAGTTTTTTATTATTATTATTCTCTTTATTATTATTATTCTTATTATTTTATTATTATTATTATTATTATTATCATGCTGTTATATAGCATCAACGGGTTAAGCGTGGAAGTACTGTATATTTAATAGGTATTTTTTTACAGATTTTTAATAACAAAATTTACAGTTTTCCAAATAATTTGGTTGCGTTTATTGTTTCATTGAACGCATCAAAATTCTTTAGATTTTTATATAGTAATACTGTTAAACGAATAATCCTTTAACAACGCGTTAAACGGAGAATTACTGTATATTTAACAATTCATCGTATTTTATTAAAAACTAGAAATTGAACTTAAAATTTTCAACTTGATATATAGTTTTTTAATTATTATGATGGTATGTAGCATCAACGTGTAACCGAGGAACCACTGCATATTTAATATGTATTTTTTTACAGATTTTTAATAACAAAATTTACAGTTTTCCAAATAATTTGGTTGCCTTTATTATTTCATTTAATGTATCAAAATTCTTTAGATATTTATATAGTAATAGTGTTAAACGAAGAATCGTTTAAAGACGTGTTAAGCGGGGAATTATTGTCTATTTAACAATTCATCGTGTATTTTTAAATGAACTTCAAATTTTCAAGTTGATACATACTTTCTATAGTTTATTATTATTATTATTATGGTGTGTAGCATCAACGTGTTAAGCGAGGAAGAACTGTATATTTAACAGGTAATTGATTTTTTTTTCCACAAAATTTTCAAAACAAAATTTACAGTTTTTCAAATAATTTGGTTGCGTTTATGGTTTCATTTAACGCATAAAAATTCTTTAGATATTTAAGAAATAGTGTTAAACGAAAAATCGCTTAACAACGCGTTAAGCGATGAATTACTGTATATTTAACAATTTATCATGTACTATGTAGGCATCAACGTGTTAACCGAAGAAGTAATGTATATTTAATAGATAATTGATTTTTTTTCCACAAAATAGCAAAAGCAATTTTTTTAATGTAATATTCGGAAATATTTGGAAAATAAGAATCTATTATTTTAATATTTTCGTTAGTAATTAATTTGAGGCGCACAATTTCGCTTATAAAATAAAACATGTTTAACATGTTTAAACACAAGTTTTCGCTTGGATCGCCGAATTCGTTTATAATGTGCTACAAACCGACTTTAAATAGTTTATTGAATAGCGTTTATCTTGTTTATGACTGCCATTATTTAGAAGTGTCGTTATTAATGACTTGCACTATTGACACTGTCCCAGCTGACTAGACTATTCCTTCGCCATCCGATATTAACGGGGATTCCTGGAGCGGTAGCTTTACCGGTTATGGCGTTACCGGTTACCGGTCCGGCGGATTGAGCATCGATGGCACGAGCACGCCGATGGAAATGTGTATAGTACACACTGGGAAAGTGCCAGGTTAATATATCCGTACAATCAACGACCGATAATCAAATACTGGCACATTACGAGGCAATATCGATATACGACATATATATTGTGGAAGTTCGCGAATATGGCATGGAAGATCGGGTACACGGAAAAAATAAAAATAAACAAAATAAAAATTCATTAAATTTGATTTAGATTTATGCCTGTATATACTTTCGTAAGCATTTAACTCGGAATAATTCAAAACACTTTTAAGCAATTTAATTGAACTAATTTGAATAGGATGACCTGAGTTAGTCAAAAATATGCTCGGCTACAGCACTTTTATCTTTTCTATTTAATCTGAAATGAGCTTAATCTAGTTTAATCTAGTTTTAGGATATTATAAATGAAATCGTGTGACAATTAATAATTGATAATGTGAGAAAAGCTTCAATCATATGAAAAAATTCAACGCAACTAACAATAACGCGATTGTCAATAATTTAACTAAATAACAGTAATTACTTGTTTGTGTAATGTAAAATATAGTCGTAACAAAATATAGCAAAGAAAAATGTCTGGTACATATTGTTACTAGCAGTAGTAGATGTATTGGATAGTTCTTTATAAATCTACTTCCACAATTCTCTTCCTTGAAATAAGTAAAGCTATAGGATATATCTGCAACTGATGCAATGGCTTACCAACTTAATAGATCGTCTGTCACCCACAGATTTTCTCTACCATCTGACTCCAACATTCCTATAACGAAAATAAATTAAGGTAACATTCAACGATATAAATGCAATTAAGCGTGATATAACAATAAATTAATTTAGTATTATATTAAGGAATGACTTTAGCATGAATCTAAGATATTTTTAGGAATTACTTATAATTTAGACAATAAAGGCGTGGTATGCCTATTCGATTTTCAGAGGGTCGAGAAAAATGATAGTAGGAAAATTGAATATTGAAATTCTGAAGAAAAACATTCGCTAAAAACTCATATCGTCCTTTGAAAAAAAATAAAAATTTAATTTAAAATTTCTGTTCTACAAAATTTTTCAGTTTTCAAGTTGACACAATATATTTATAATATGAAATTTACATTTGTTTAAATTTGCAGCATTTTTGAAATTTTTTTAAAATATTTAACTTTGAATTATTTTCTATTTTTTTTAAATCGCATTATAAATTAATAACTTTAGTATATTCATATATTTTCGTATTGATTTTTTTTTGGGAAACAATATTTCATTAGTATATAAAATTTTAGCAACGTAACCTAATCGAAATTAAAAATAATTTTCATCATAAATGCAAAAAAAAATATACCTAATTTTTTTAATACAGATTTACGCACTTAGTCCGGACTTAAATTTACAAAATCAAATTATATGGTATTATTTTTAACGTTTAATTTTTCCTTAAAAAAAATTTTCTTATACATTTTTTTTTTTTTTATATAACTTAATTTTATTTAAAAACTATTTACTAATTTTTCTATTTCCTTCTACGATTTTCTAGTTCAAATAATTTGTAGGTGTTTTACAGTTGCCGTTCTTCGATGGAGATCGTTTGTTATTTTTTTCATTTGCTTTAAGAAGTATAAATACATTAAACGACACACTAACGCGCTGTCAAAAATATTTCACAATTTAGAAAATATATAAATCCAAATTTTCAATCGTGTGCTAATTGTTGGTAGACTGAAAGTAGAAAAATTTTGCGACAAAAACAAATACCAGTTTTAAGATTTTTTAAAAATAATTAACATTATTATTGAAATTATCTATATGGCAAACTAGAAAATATTTTTAAAATTAAATTTAAGTAATTTTACTTCATTCTTTTATTGCGAGTAATTTAAAGTCATTTTCATGTCGAAATATAAAGTTAATGGCGAATAATTGGCGTAATTATAATTATATATAAAAACGACTTGCTTCGAGTAATTTGAAATGTTAAAATTGTTAAATTATTGCCGATTGTTAAATATTTATTCACTGTTATTCGTCTTGAATATTCCAAGAAATGTATTTTCTATACGCAAGCAACAATAAAAAAAAACATCGTACACAACGAACGAGTGTGCAATGATAGGCCTTATTTATTTCGCGTTAGTGCGCCGACCAGTGCCGATCATAGACGAGCGCCGACATGCAGTAGTCAGGGTGATTCATTCAGAATAAGAGAGCAAGGATAATAGCAAATATCAATGATAATAGCCAAAAGAGAGCAAATATTAAATTCGAGCACGATTTTAGTATAAAAATAAATTCAGTTTATTTCCCAAAATTTATCCAGCGATAAATTATTATTAAAATTTTATAGATAATATGGGTTCATATAATAAAAGCGACGTTATAAATTTATAAAGTACCATAACAATAGCGGCCATATTTTTTTACGGATAAATATTCGTGATTGAATCAATCGGTGAATTATGGTTGTAATTAAATTTTCTGTTACTAAATTTATATGCAAAATTCTGTTCTGTGCGCCATTCGTTATACAGATTGATGCGATTGGTTTTAGATTACGTTATTTCGGTTTTGTTCATGTCGATATAAATATATTGCTTTTCAATTGACCGCTGTGAAAAATATGTTGGTCAATTTATTATTGTTTTTTATATTACATTATGAAACAATCGGTTTTAGATTTAGTTATATACGTTGCGTGTAAAATAAAATTTCCAACGTCTCATCGTAAAATGATATGTTTTTTTCTTCTAATACTTATTCATACGAGTTTATACTTATTTTTTTTACGAAAAAAATGTTATGAATATTTTTGCTTTCATTTTCGTAATTGAATTAAAAGAGGTCCATTATTATATTCCACTCATCACTTTAGATAATCGTTAAGACAAGCCTCAAACAAATATATGAAAAAATATTTCAACACTGGAATAAATAGAATTTTATTTTCTACAAATTGAGTAATTGTGTTCTTGGGTAGCATTTATACTACACTTGGGAGTATAGAAGAGATTATTGCGAAACAGCTTACATTTTGTTTTATATCGGTTTGTTCAGCTTATACATTTTCGCGCCATTTCTGAAAGTTATGTGCGTTGCATGTAAAGAGAACTTCTTGTGTTTTAAAATACATCACAACGGTGTCGTCGACCAAGTTGTTTATCTTATGCATTATTGAGCGATCCATTTTGAGATTATACAAACCTATTAATATTTCATGTAATCTCAGGAGCGGCCGGCGAGATATTAAATGAAAATAAACACATACGATATGGAAAACGTCGCTCAAGCCCGACGTTTATTTGCCTGTTTATTCCATTTTCCGACGAGACGAGACTGAAGAAAAAAACCATATGCTGCGGTAGCATGCAACAAGGATTATAAAAAAAATCGGCGTGGAACTATTTTTGTTTTGATTAAAAATTCTGTGTGGAAATTATGCATGGAGTTGTTTATAATTTCAATGAAAACAAAGAATTTACCATTGCAGAAATGCACATGAATGCGACGAAATGCCGAGGAAAGTTTTATTAATATATGGTGTGTTTGATTTGAATTTTGTTCATGAATCAATTTAGATACATTAAAACTTTACAGTATGATTCAATAGGATAATCTACAAATTACTTCTTAATTACGCCAATGTAGAAATGTTTGTAACGCCACTATTATTCCAATTTAATATATTTTTATAAAATTGGTTTGAAGGAAAATAACTTAGATATAATACCACTTAAAACATTTTTATTTTGTTGGCCAGGTTTCGCCGGTAAGGGCATCAGCAGAGTGATGATAACTACGTTATTTTCATTATTAAGTTATTACCACAACGTAAACACTTGATTCAATCAATTATATTTTAAAATTTTTTTATTAGTTCCTGTAATTATTTTGAACCACAATCTTAATACCAATATACATTTTACACTTATAAATCAACTATCGTTGATTGTTCAAATTCCTTAGTTCAAAATTTCTAATTTTCCACATTAAAGATTTAAAGTAGGAAAACATTTAAAAATTACTTCTTTACAAAAGTTACTTTCATTTCTATGTTTAAAAATGACGCTTACATAAATGAATTTTTTTGGCTACTCTATAAATATTTTTATACACTGGTATTATAAATTCGAAGTGGTATCACTTGTATATCTTTTACACGAAATAAATAAAGAGAGTGAAGACGTTGATGACGAGTCACTGGCTTTCTCATGTAATTCGATATTAGTTGCTAAAAGCAGCCAACAATATACATTTTCCTCTCCTTCGTGGAAAGTATACATTGCCGATGGTTTGTTTGAAGGAACAGAGTTATGAAAACATATAGAAAATGCTCGAGTTAAGTGTTGGCATTCCGAAAAATGATAAATGTAGCGAAATAAATGTTACTAATGTTATAAAATACTTAGCAAACAAAATAAAAGAACTGGTGATATCTTTTAAAGAAATCATTTTGAAAACTTGTTCGTAAGAAAATCTTAGCTTTAAAGAGAAATCGAATCATCAATTGAAATCGCCTTACTTTTTGCTGAGTTATGTGGAGTAACAAATGAATACTAACTATATAAAGAAGGCTAACGCATACGGCCAAATCGAGACTAAAGGATAGAAAGCTATTTTTAGGTGTCCTTGTCTTACTCATTAGAAAACAACATCCATACAGTGCTGGCTCGTGGTGGTGAATAGGAGAATCAATACAGCGTTGCCATATGTACAATATTAACAAATACAATAAAATATCTGCACTTATTTGACAGAGTACTCAGATGATATTGTTGGCCGCAGACCCCAGGGGTTGCTATTGCACATTACATATTTTGTATATTCCATATTGTTATAATATTATATATATTTTATATTTTCATACAATTGACACTATTTGCGGGTACTGATTAATAATACTACTATATTGCACAAACCTTTAACTATTATTGCGGCCAATTGTCGGCACAAGTAGCTACTCAAATCTACATGTAATCCCTACGTCACTCTATCCTATGATGAAAACAAAGATAGTAAGTCAGTAAATACGTCACAACACTGGCTGCTGCAATAACAAGGTACAGCAGCAAAATCTGCAGAATTCTGCTAATCATTAGTTCTTCGATCAACTCTACAGAGGTCTACGTCGCTCTCAGTGGAAATTTATATGCCAGAAGAAATGACACAGCGTTAGCTGTCTTTATATAGTTAGTATACATTAGTATAACCATATAGAATGAGAATTAAATGGGCGATGAGTGAAAATGGATAATATTAATATAAGTAATCTAAACTTCACTTATCTGCATATTTCATGAAAAGTGGTAACAGCTATTTTAATAATTTCATTTTCAATACACAAGATAAAACGACTAAACTTAAAAAAAATTAAACTTATGTAATGCTGAAAGACACAAGTTAAGGAATAAAAAAGGAGGTTAACATTTAATTATCGCAAAGATTAATTTTGGATAAATTGTATTTTTTAAAATTATTAGTATTTGATTTATAAGAAGCATATGTAATTGAACAATACTAACCCTATCATAAAGTTATAAATTTTATATATATTTTTCTTCCATTTATTTAAGAATTATTCCGTGGTGATGCATAAAATTTCATTTTTTACGAAAATGTTATAATAACGTCGATACTGTTTTTTTTTTACCAACACAAGCAAATATCACTGACAATGCCACATTAACATTTCGGGTAGGTATTATATTATATAAAGCACTTTGATGTAACCTGTGCTATGTAACAAAATCTGCAAACCGTGGAGGAAAATATGAAACGTGTCAAAGATCGATTTGTCCTTTTTTTTTCTGACATTATTATAACCAACCATATATAAATGTACGCAGAGTGTGCGAAATAAAGAGTATCGGTATTTAAAACAAAATTGTAAAGCGGAATAAAATATATGATATGTGTCACAAGAAATATATATTTTTGTATTGCTGTATGTTATATAAATTAGTATCCAGGCGATGTTTGTAACGTTATGTCTTCGTTAAAGTTATGTGGCTAATTAAATGTTGGAAAACACACGTTTTATTCTTTTGCATTTAATCATTTCTTGATAGTATCTAATCTAATGCTCGTAAAGTTCTGTAGGACTAACTACATAATGTAAAATTTAAATTTGATGCTGTCATCATTGTAAGCGTACTATGATAATTGTCTTTTATGCATTTGTTTCAAATAATCAAGGCTACTACTCTACAAATTTTATGTCTTAAGTTGTCTTCATTTCCTTGCAAACCATTGAAGCTACAAAACTGTAATAAAGTCCATCAGATGTAATTTTCAATTCTGATTTTCTTTTATATTCACATATTTACTCTAAAATAAATAGGAGAGCTAATAATTGCATTGATCAAATTTTACATGCAAAACGCCTATGTACCAGATTTAGCGCGAATTTTGAAATATATATTTTACTAATAAGTATTTAATACTAACGAGGATTTTATTTTTAATTAACTTATAACTGTAATATATAAGATTATTTGAAGAAAAGCAAATATAGAAACAAGTTAACTAAGAATAATATTTATTAATACATAAACCTATAATATATTTATGTAATTAAAATTTTAGTGTGAGATAATTAGTCGGCAATATCTTATGGTGGCCTTTTTCAGATATTTCTTGGAACTTCAGGACGAATGCGCATATTTATTAAATTTACAGTTGATAATATACACGAGCTTTAATCTAGCCGGAGAGTTTATTTATTTATATTTATTTGGTAGGTTGGTAACATGTTAAGATTTTTTGAGATCGAAATGTACCTCGAATGATTTAACAGCTTTGAATGTTTGAGTCGTTGCATGAAGAATGCAAAAGTAAGTGCGTTGTCAAAGAATTCATTTTTAGAACTTGATAATTAAAAGTGCTATGCATACCTCATTAACTGCTTCTAATATATATTAACTTAATTTAAGTTAGGTTTACAAGAAGCTCTAGATAGTCGTAGGTGGACCGAGTATGCACTGCAACTTGTGAATTATTTCGGGTGTTGTATCTGCAAGCATGGCAGTCGTGATGCATTAATTATGTAAAGTATCCCTCCTTATATAGAAGAGAAGGCCACTGAAAGATGCACAGAACAAGGCATTCCTGTAACTAGAGGGTACGTATGGATTGTGTTAAGTCTGGGCGCAAGTATTGTGGCAACTGTCAAGGTAGTTGAGGATTAAACTTGGGGATAATTGCGGAAGTGTGTTTGTGTACCTATTTAATGTTCAGTTAAGGCCTAATTTAATGTAGGAAAACAGCTGAGTTTAAATCAGGGCTTCTCAATGTGTGGGTCGCAGAAAAGACGAAGTTTATACAGATTATTACAGTTGAAAGATGAAGTTGTTATATTTTTAACTGGGCAGAAATCCGATCTTGTTGATTTTTTCAGAATAAATTATGGCTTTTAAAACTGTATTATTTGTCAGATATTTTTCGAAAATTGAATGATTTAAACGTATCACTTCCAAGAAATAATTGTAACATATTTACGTTAAAATATAAAATTGAAAGTTATATTAAAAAAGTGGAAAAATAGAGTGGAAATGGATCTTTAGAAATGTTTACAGCTATAGATGCTTTTATAATTGAAAATGGCCTTTCCAAAGATTTGATTCTAAAAGTTATAATTGATCATTTGAAGTGTGTGGAGACACAATTTAAAAAAATACTTTCCTTGAAATTATGATATTGAAAAAGAAAATTGGGTTCATAAACCATTCGCAATTGAAACGATTAATGTCAATCATTTACCAATAAACGCTCAAGAAGAATTTGCCCAGTTATCGAGCGACATGCGTTTTCCAAAAAAAAAGTTAAATGAATTTTGGCTGGGCATTAGGACAGAATTTCCAACACTTTCTGAAATGGCCCTAAACATACTTGTAACATTTTCTACTACATATTTATGCGAAGCGGCATTTTTAGCATTAACGATTATAAAATCGAAAAAATCGGTCAACTCTGCAAAACGTTGAAGAAGCCCTACACACTGCAGTATCAAATATTCATTAAAGATTTATGTAAAAGTAAACAAGCACACCCAGCTCATTAGTATGAATATTTGGCTTTGTCTTTAATACATGGTAAAATTATATTCAAAAGAATTGTTTTCGAATAAAATTTCTTTATGATTTATTATCAGCAAAGTTTTAATTCGTATTCCTAGTTTATTTACCTCTATACTCAGGGTCACGAAAATATTTGCTCGCCAAGTGGAAAAGTTTGAGAAGCCCTGGTCTAAATCAAGCACACAATCTCGCAAATATGTAAAATAAGCTGTAGAATAATAGCGATAATTAATTAATTTGCTATCTTCAAATTTATCGTAATAATAAAGCGTTTTGATATATTTCAGTATTAATAACATAATCAATAAATTTTGCATGTTTCATAATTTCCAAATAGCGGAGAGATGGATCTGAATTTTTGCTGTGCATAAGTATTGAATTTATATGAATATTATTGTTTTACAAATTTAAAATCAATCGTGGTTGTCACGTTGCAAACCAAAAATTTAATTCTTTTGCAACAAGATGACATTTTGGATATTTTTGGATACAACATTTAAAGAATTAAATTTTTGGTTTGCAAAAAAACTTAATAGTTCAAATTACACATTTTTTCAGATTAGTAACTAATTATTAATTATTTATCAAATACTCTTGTACACAATTATGAATGATGAGAAAGACAACATTTTTCATATCTTTTTATTTTAACGCTGGTAATTCCCGATCAAATTGCTATTTTTATTAAAACTAGCAACAGCAAAATATTGAAATTTATATCACGAGGAATATAAAAAATTACCGAAAACAGCTTATATATTTTTTAAAGCAATATTTAAAGTATTTGTACATACGGCGAGGAATGTTTCATTACTTGTATGTTCAAAGCCGTATGCAAAAATTTGTAAAAATATCTAAAAGCTTTTCGATTGATTAATCATTTATACATAAAAAAAATGTTTCGTATGTGGTGATGCATTCAACGAGTCCATGTCGTATACAGTGGCGGTTCCTTATGCAGGCCGCAGGGCCGCGCGCCCCTCCTGAACATTGAGCGCATCACCGTAGATATATAATTGTATTGCGATATTTTATCTCGGCATTATTTTTCATAAAAGATAAAACTTGCGCCGCGAATATACCTAACACTCATGACTCACATGATATGGCAGCTAGCAAGTACCAGTCAAATGCATATGCCCTATCTGTTGTAAGCGCTAGAGTTAGAGCGACGGTAAGCAGTGTAGCTATATAGCTATACTGCATATACTTTGCAATATAGCTATATCGTTAATATGTAGTACAAATTCGAGCGCCACCCAGCCACACAGTACAGGTTAAATGCATATGCACTCATCTCACTCTATTGCAACCAATAGGTGAGAGCGACCGTATGCAGTATGTCTTCTCTATTTCTTCGGTGCGCTTGTACTGTATTACGACTAGTGTGCAACATTCCAGCAACTTGGAAGAGTCATAGCAACGTGACGTCACGCTGCTTGTACAGCGAGAATATATATCGTTGTTTATGCTATTCTGGGCTACGATTCTCTAGCGTCCCAACAGAGAAGCCTAGTATACAGTAAAATTGATATAGATATAGTTGCATTGTTCTGTGAGTTACGTATGTACGATTTTGCCACGTGTTTCTCCAAGAATATATTTAATAAAAATAATTTAATAAAAATAAAATGGTGTTAGTTCTTTATTAAAGAAAATAGAGTTTTGTAGACTTTCTCTAGTGGACAAAGTAAAAATTAAAGAATTAGATAGGCCACTGCCTGATTTAAATTTATCGCAAATTTGTGCAAGGAGTGCTCAAAACCGGACATTTACGTGGCGTTTTACAAGAGACATTTACAAAAAATATTATAACACAGATGAAGGACAGATTCTCGTATCGTGGCCATCTACAAGTCGCTGAGTTATTTAACACGAAATCGATGCCAACATTTTCTAAATAATTTCCAGTGGACCTTTTGGAAACCGTGTGTCATGCACATCAATTTTTGAATAAAACCAGATTAAAAACAGAATTAGAAGTCATTTACTCGCGTCCGGATTTTTATCAAACAATTGGAGCCACAAATTTTCTTTCGTTATTGCTACAAAATAAACTCAGTGAAACTTTCCCGGAAACTATAAAAATACTTAAAATTATTTTGACAACCCCGATGACCACTGCTGAATCAGAGCGTTGTTTTTCAACACTGAAAAGAATCAAGACTTTTTTGCGAAATGCTATGGGTGATATTCTATACTATTATTTAACACCGTAGTGATAATTTTTAAAATCAGGATACATATGACAAATTCGAGTTTCATAAAATATATCGATTTTGATGTTATACATTTCCTTCCAGACTTTTCCAGCTCATAAGTTTAATCAAAAGTCTTTCTCAAATCCGATTCGAAGAAAATCAAATCAAAAAAATTTCAGTGCGCTGTGCACCTGTAATGTTAGATTTATATATTCTTGACGCCTATTCGTATGAGCAACAGCAAGGCATGTTTAAGAAGCAAAAGCAGATATGAAATGTTCATTCGTTTATTCGTTGCTATACAGAGTGGTTCAAGATAATGTTAAATTACTAGAACAGTATTAAGTTGCAGAAGATAGACAGAAAAAAGAAAGACATTTGTAGGTGAATGTATTTTTTTTTAATTCAAGAAACCTTTAAGTCTTGAAGAACGTTTAAAATAATAATTTTATTCGTATTTTGCCAATTGGAGTATCCTGTATCGACTTTATCAAAGAGTAGCAATAAAGCTTCTGGACTAGCGGCATCCAATATGTTGCAAGTTGGTTGAGTATCTGTGTTGGTATGGATTATGAATATGAACGAGTGAATGCATTATTTTTCGCCTCCACCATATGGAAAAATGCCGTCTGCATTCTGATGGTGCTTTTCAGTCCGAGTCGAATTTTATACAGTAATAAAAGTAGTTTGCACGAATGCATGCTTAGTTTGCTAGGCGTTGGTCGGTAGATGCATATGCATCGAGTATTATATAGGCGAATTATATTGTACCATGCAGATATTGTGCGGCATACAAAATTTCAGTAGGATTAAAAAAAAATTAAGTTCGGATAAATTCGGTGAATAACCATAGAAATTTTACGTTTGCATTCGGTTTTGCATATTTCAGAGGTTCACTGCAGTAACACAATGATAAAAAAAACTCTTCAATAAAAAATATTTGATATACATCAATAAATAAGCACGTATTGCTATTTGATTATGTTAAACACGCTACAGCTAATAATAGCAAAGAAACAATCGCAACTAACTATTTTCATTACTTCAATTACACTAGTTCAATTTCAAAAGTATTGGAGAAAATAATATATGATAGTGTAATGTTAGAGAACTATAGGACCATTAGTCTACTATCACATGCATCGAAGATATTGCTAAAGATTATTTATAGGAGATTAGAAAATAAAGTAGAGGAAAGGCTAGGAGAAGATCAGTTTGGTTTTAGGAAAAACAGAGGGACGAGGGAGGTGATTTTAGCACTAAGAACAGTAGTAGAAAAAAGAATGAGGGTAGGAAAGGTAACTTGCATAGCTTTTGTAGATTTAGAAAAGGCATTTGATAATGTAGATTGGGACATAATGTTTAGAATTTTAAAAGAAACGGGTATAGATTATAAGGATAGGAGAATAATTTTTAATTTATATAAACACCAAACTGCCTTAGTTAGAATTGAGGGGGAAGAAGAGGTAGCAAAAATAGGGAAGGGAGTTCGGCAGGGATGTACACTTTCACCGTTATTATTTAATCTATATATAGAAGATGCAATAAACAAAGTAAAAGAAGAGTATAGTGTAGGTGTGAATGTACAGGGAGAGAAAATATATATGTTGAGATTCGCCGACGATATAGCTATATTGGAAGAAAGCGAAAAGAATTTAGAAAGGATATTGAATGGTATGCAGGCAGTATTGACTAGGGATTTTAAAATGAAAATAAATATAGGTAAAACTAAAGTGATGAGGTGTGACAAAAAGGAATGCAGTAGAAAAATGAGGATCACAATAGGAGATAATAGAATCGAAGAAGTGTCAGATTTTTGTTATTTAGGCAGTAGAATCACAAAAGATAATCGAAGCAAGGTAGATATAAAGTGTAGGATAGCACAGGGTAGGAAGGCATTCGTAGAAAAGGAACAGATTTTAAGATCAAATATTGACTTGGGTATTAGAAAAAGATTACTGAAGGTATATGTTTGGAGTGTAGCACTGTACGGGTGTGAGGCGTGGACTATAGGAAAGGAAGAGAAGCGTAGATTACAAGCATTCGAAATGTGATGTTATAGGAGGATGATGAGGATTGGTTGGGAAGATAAAGTAACAAATGAAGCTGTACTAGAGTTAGTAGGGGAGAAGAGAAGTATTTGGAGAGTGTTACAGCGTAGGAGAGACAGATTAGTAGGGCATATCCTTAGGCATGGGGGGATTATGCAATTGATCATAGAAGGTAGAGTGGAGGGAAAGAGAGGGGTAGGTAGGCCTAAATTGGAGTATGTGAGTCAGATAGTTGAAGACGTTGAGATGAATAGCTATAGGGAGATGAAGGGATTAGCTCAGGATAGATCCGCATGGCGTGCTGTTTCCAACCAATCTTTAGGATTGCGGACTCTTTAACTAAGTGTAATGTTTACTTACAAAAATGTAATTATTCAACAACAACATGGATTTTTCAACGGCCGCAGTGTCGAAACTAATATGATAGAATATACGCATAACTTATATTCAGCTTTGGACAATCAAGTGCAGGTTGACGCCATCTATACAGATTTCAGTAAATGTTTTGACAAAATCGATCATGGCATCTTATTAGATAAGCTATACAAGTTGGGAATACATGGAAGTCTGTATAGATGGTTTAAATCATACTTGTCTATGCGGTCGCAGGCAGTATCCGTACAGGGATATCTGTCTAGATTCTTGAATTGTGCTTCTGGCGTTCCACAAGGGAGCCACTTAGAGCCATTATTATTCTTATTGTTTATTAACGATATATCTCTTTGCTTCACTAACTCTGATTTTTCCTTATATGCCGTTGACTTAAAATTCTATAGACCTATTAGAAATACTAACGACTGCTTAAAATTGCAATATGACTTAACACTGCTAGCTAAATATTGTAATAATAATCGTCTGGTTCTCAACTCTGATAAATGTGCTTCTATTTCTTTCACAAGAAATAGGAATAAAATTATTTTTCATTACACCTTGAATAGTAATATGTTAAAGCTGGTTAATTCCATTAAAGATTTAGGTATTATACTAGACGATAAATTACTATTTGGCAGGCACATTGATTATATAGTTTCAAAAGCATATAAGATGCTAGGGTTCCTGAAGCGCTCTTGCAAAGAATTTACCTGCTTGCAGACGTTCAAAACCTTATATTATGCATTTATATTCAGCCACGTCAATTGTCCCACGTCAATATTCAATCCACAATATTTATTTTACATACATAATATTGAAAAAATCCAAAAAAAATTCATTACATTTGTATGCTTCAAGTTAAAATTAAATAACACCGATTACGTATCTTCTTGTAACCAACTTTCAATGTTAACTTTGGAAAACAGGAGAATACTTAACGACTTGTGTATGATATACAAAATACTAAATGGACAAGTTGATTGCTCGTCCATTTTAAATTCTATCCAATTTATATGCCATTATTATCCTTTAAGACACCCATCTCTATTTCGCATACCGCAATGTGACACAAACGCTACACAAAATTCATGTTTGTTTAGATTTATGAACACCTATAATGATGTAAATATAACGGTTAACTTAGATATGTTTGACAAACCATTAATTAGATTTAAGAATATTATATTCAATCATTTACGGAATTCTCAAACATAATTATAAGTATATATAAATAATATGTTTTACTTCACAATACCATTACTGCTATTGGGATAGCAGTAATGGTTCTCTTATACTATTATGTATATATTATATTGTATTATACATGTATGAACATTAAGTACTGGACACTTCACTGGGCTAAGCCTGTTTGTAGTCCGATATCGAAAAATAAATAAATAAATTACTTCTTTCGTTCATATGTAAGTTTCATCCTACTTGGAGTTTTACGATTTATTTTCTGCGGTAAATTCTGGAAGCCATACTTCGTGCTGTTTTTTTTTCTGATAGAATTTAATTGCCATAATATCATATTTGATCATCGCATCAATGTAAATGAAAATTTATGTTCCGCAATGAAAATACATAAACCTTAATACCAAACACTACTGGCAATTTCAATGGAGAAATCCACATCGTGAAAATTTTATAAGATAACGACGCAATTCGAAAGAATCCACAAATAGGAAAAGTTTTGTTACTGTAATAAACGACAATTGTGATATACTAAAATTTTCAATATAGAATTAATATATTTTCAGAAATTTGGTATGTTATAATAATTTCATTATTGTAGTGATCATAGCTGATAATTTCTTTGCGATTATATATCTATAAAACAAAAATTATTTAATAATACTACTTTAATGATGCACTTTTCAATTCTTACATATTTTATTACAATTTCGCTTAATTGTTTTATATAATAATAACGTTATTACTTTTGATTCTACTATGTTTATTTGTTGAGTTTGGTTTATATTCTGGTGCAGCACCATAAAATACAGACGCAAATACAGCGTACATTCTGCATATTTCAAAAAAGATACACTCCGACCAAGATGCCCTTTTATTGCAGTGCAACATTCGTTCCTTCGTTCCTTGCACTACTACAGCAAATTCACGACGGTACGTGCAAAATAGTTAATACACAACAAGAAAATTCACAGTGCATATACCAGAAGTTGCGTCTGCAAACTTTGAGTTGTACATTTATGTTATTTTACATTGGATAGCGTAAAAATCGTATCTGATTTGTTAATTCATTTGAATTAAAAATGGTTTTATTTTAATCTTGATCTTACGTGAGAGCAGGGGCGTCGTTTGGGAGAGGCAAGTGGGGGCATTTGCCCCCCCCGGGGGGCAATTCACTACTGTATTACTAGATATTAAATTCCCTTTATTATATGGCAATTATAACATTGTGATGCAATTCGATATCTTCTTTCCTGTAGCTAATACATACAATTAAAAATATCTATTGAAATTCACTTCATTTGAAATTGTTTTTTTTTTAAATATATCTCATTCTTAGCTGAGCTTTATTAGAACTTAAACCTACTAGAGGAAATCAAATATATAAAAGTGTTTTAGAGTGTGCCTTTGAATTTTCTTCAGCCAGTGGTATTATAGTGTCTGCATTTTTTTCTACGTTAACAAAGGTAAATATTATTACAAACTTAATCTAATCAAGTTTAATACAATATTTAATTTTGCAGAAATGGATATCAGACGTTTTTTCAAAACAGTAGAGGTAGAGCATCATCGTGTGGATGCAGAGGATGGACCGCCAAACAAAAAACCAAATAATAGTCCAGACGATAATCCATTATCTGGGACTTCCAAAGCTCCAGAAGTAGCTTGTTTTGACAATGATTTAGGCTTATTCATAAATAAATCGATAATACCGGACATTCGGGGGTACGATCTGTTAAAAATCGTATTCAAGCGGAGCGCTCAATACGATTTAAAAAACGATATAATTACAACGAATAATCGATGTTTCAAAATCTCATGGTTGGAAGAATGTGAATGGATGGTGTATTCCCCGAAACTAAAACGTGTTTTATGCAAGTTTTGTGTACTGTTTAAGCCTATTATAAAGACGGGCAAGTTTGGATTATTTATAGTCAAATAATTCAGCAATTATAAAAAACTTCATGAAAGCGCTAGGTCTCATCAAATCTTGGAATGGCATCAGCAGTCAGTATGCAAGTCGAGCAATTTTATAAAAGTTGCATCTGGTACAATGGTCAGCGTTTTGGAACAAATCAATAATGAAGAAAGAGAGCTCATAGATCAAAATCGTAAAAAATTGATGCCTATAATATCCACAATTTTCTTTTGTGGTTCTCACGACATTCCCCTAAGGGGAAAGTATTTAAATGAACGGAATTTCAACGACTTATTAAAATTTAGAGTGGAAAGCGGCGATAATGATTTGGATACTCATTTACGAACCTTCACAACAACAAAAATGTACCTTTGTCCAAATTCAGAACCAGCTCATTGATATTTGTGGCAACGTAATTAGACAAAAATTAGCTAAGGAAGCGAATGATTCTGAGGCTTTTTTGGTATTAGCAGACGAATCTGCTGATACAGCTGGCATCGAGCAGTTGTCGTTGGGTGTCAGATTTGTGGACAAAGCAAATGCTCTACGAGAAGAATTCCTTGGTTTCGTTGACTTGCAGTCTATGGATGCGAAATCAATCGCCGATGCTATAGTGAAATCTCTAAATACATATGGGCTCAATTTAAACAAAATGGTTGGTCTCGGATTGGACGGTTGTTCAACAATGGCAGGAAAAGAGAACCGTGACAAAAACGTATGCGAGATCAATATCCGCTCGCAACATTTTTCCATTGCAGTTCTCACAGATTGAACTTAGTCGTAAATGATCTTAACACAGTACAACAGATTCAGAACTCTATAAAAGAGGTTATTAAATTCTTTAGAGAGCCCAAAAAGAAGAAGCTGTCTACCAAACTATCTCTTTTATCTGAAACTCGGTGGAGTGCAAAATACAAAGCGATATGTAATTTTTCTGCATTGTTCATTACGCTAAGAAATGCTCTGGAGGACATGTCGTTTGATGAAGGCTTCAACTCACAGACACGTACGTGGGCAAATCATCTTCTTAATGCTATATCATGCCCAACTTTTTATCTTAACTTAAAAAATATATCTCGATATTCTTCTCAGCTTGAACTTGTCCCTAATACAATTCAAGATGTTCAATAAATCTTTTGTCCATAAAACATCAAATTGAGAAACTGACTCAATATTTTCTATGCGATCGAGATAATTCAGAGAAAGGTTTTCTGATATATTCAAAACTATGGAAGAATGATCAAAAACGATGGACATAGCAATAAAGCTACCACTGTTCACCGGCCGGCAATCTCATCGAACTAATATTCCTGCAAAATCAGCTGAAGAGTATTTTAGAAGAGCTATATTTAACCCATACTTGGATTCCTTAATTACATCACTTCAAACTAGATTTTCCAAAGATACTAGTGTTGCATTTTCGTTAAGTTCAGTGCATCCAATAAAAGTTCGAAACAATGATGTGTTGAAATTAGATGATATTGTAAATATAACAAAGAAATATGGAATAGACAATTATGAAGCAGAATATTTAACGTGGTGTCAGCTTGGAAAGTGGCAAAAGACTTAGACTTTGTAGAGCTGCTTAACCAAGAGTGTGAGTTTTTTCCCACTATAAAAAAAGCTATAATAATCTTCTTAGCTTCGCCACCAACAACTTGTATTATTGAGCGATCTTTCAACACATTAAGACGGGTAAAAACATGGCTTAGATCTACAATAAGTGAAGCCAGATTATCGGGTCTTTGTATGGTCAGTGTGCATAGAAAGTTGGTGGAAGCAGACAAACAGAACATAATTGTTGCTGTTATTGATGTTTTCGATGGAATATAAAATTATTGTTTTCTTAACTGATAGCTATTAAATTTAATATTTTTGTAAATGTATTTTATTATATTATTATATGTTTTGCCCCCTTCCCCCCTCGACAATATGTGCAACGACGCCTATGCGTGAGAGTGATGAAAAGCCACATATTTGGAATTAGCTTTTAGCATGAAAATGTGTCGTCGTTAAATTTTTTCTTTGAGCATAATGATTTATGAAGTGAGCATTTAGACTCTTTTAAATAATATTTATAATCAATAGTTAGATTTAAAGGATGAGAGTGTTGATCGTTAAGCCGTAAAGGATGGGTGGGAGTGTCTTCAGCAATCCATTCTTACAAAAAGCACTTATATCTTATACTATCAAACGATATTTTTAGAGAAAAATGTAAATACCTTTATGATCTACTTTCGCAGTATTTATTCACAATGAGCACACACGCACATTTACTATCCTTTACGTTTTTAATGTCAATATTATCATTACTCTATTAGCACTTTGTTCTTCTACGTGAAGTAACATAATTTTTATGCAAGAAACTCATGGACACAAACAACCTGAATAGACGTTCTAAAAAGGTTGTAAGTAAAGAGCTTCACACAAAGTGGGTCGGCGTAAATTAAATATTTGTAATGTACGGCGTATTTGCGTGCCGTTTTTAGTGGTGAAGTTTCTTTTTACAACACTGGTTAAAGTTTAAATACATAGTGTAGAAAACATGTTCCACCCACGGAAGAATGAACGTGTATTTGCTCTAGGTATACATACCAAATTACTCATAGAAAACATGAACTATATATATGTATATATCTTTAAATACACATTGAAAATTGTTTCACTTGTCAATAAAATTTACGCAAAAATCCTTAACTCAGCGCATTTATATAAGATAATAAACTAGATGTGCATTTCTTTTAGCAAGCCCCCTTTTAGTAGTACAATAAAGAGAAATCAATACACCTTTTGTCACGCCTAAATTTCTATTTGATTGAATTTAATTGTAATATATTCTTTTTACGATATTGGTTTTATCCAATTTATTACTGAATTATTCGTCGATTAAATATAAAAAAAAATAGATAATTTTTATTACAATTTTGTTTGCAAACATACATCTGAGCAAATAATATAAAAATCTATTAGATTTGATGTTTTTTCAATTTTGTTTTGAAGATAAATTAGTACAAAATATGGAAAAGTAACATTTTTAATAAAACTAAATCTATAAACCAATAATTCAACTATATATATATATATTTTTTTTTTTCAAATGGATTTATAGAATCTATCAATTAATTTCGTCTATCTTTAAACAATATGTCAAACGAAATTAATTTTGTTGGCATTAAATTTCAATACGAAATCAATCATTTTTAAACAATGCGCAATATGCAGTTTGAAATATCATTAAAAGTTTTATTTTCATTTTGTAATTTATTTATTTAAAATCTGAAATTTAGATTAATATAGAGTGTATTGTGTAATTAAATATTGGCTGTATTTTGGAAATTTGCTTTGAAATTAATTCGAAATGAAATGTATTAAAATTACAATTTTATTTCATCCTAAATGTGAACGATTTTTCGAATTATATTTTGTCTGAATCGCCGAACGAAATGACTTCTATTATCAATTGTGTGCAAATATTATATGCACAGAATAGTTCATAATTTTATTAACTATTCTGTGATAAGAAATTAAAAAATCAAGCAGTGATTTCAAAAGAAGGGAGATTATAAAACATGAAATTTACTGAAACCATTTTAATAACTTTATATGTTTTAGTTAGTTAAAGAGTCCGCAATCTTAAAGATTGGTTGGAAACAGCACGCCATGCCGATCCATCCTGAGCTAATCCCTTCATCTCCCTATAGCTATTCATCTCAACGTCTTCAACTATCTGACTCACATACTCCAATCTAGGCCTACCTACCCCTCTCTTTCCCTCCACCCTACCTTCTATGATCAATTGCATAATCCCCCCATGCCTAAGAATATGCCCTACTAATCTGTCTCTCCTACGCTGTAACACTCTCCAAATACTTCTCTTCTCCCCTACTAACTCTAGTACAGCTTCATTTGTTACTTTATCTTCCCAACCAATCCTCATCATCCTCCTATAACACCACATTTCGAATGCTTGTAATCTACGCTTCTCTTCCTTTCCTATAGTCCACGCCTCACACCCGTACAGTGCTACACTCCAAACATATACCTTCAGTAATCTTTTTCTAATACCCAAGTCAATATTTGATCTTAAAATCTGTTCCTTTTCTACGAATGCCTTCCTACCCTGTGCTATCCTACACTTTATATCTACCTTGCTTCGATTATCTTTTGTGATTCTACTGCCTAAATAACAAAAATCTGACACTTCTTCGATTCTATTATCTCCTATTGTGATCCTCATTTTTCTACTGCATTCCTTTCTGTCACACCTCATCACTTTAGTTTTACCTATATTTATTTTCATGTTAAAATCCCTAGTCAATACTGCCTGCATACCATTCAATACCCTTTCTAAATTCTTTTCGCTTTCTTCCAATATAGCTATATCGTCGGCGAATCTCAACATATATATTTTCTCTCCCTGTACATTCACACCTACACTATACTCTTCTTTTACTTTGTTTATTGCATCTTCTATATATAGATTAAATAATAACGGTGAAAGTGTACATCCCTGCCGAACTCCCTTCCCTATTTTTGCTACCTCTTCTTCCCCCTCAATTCTAACTAAGGCAGTTTGGTGTTTATATAAATTAAAAATTATTCTCCTATCCTTATAATCTATACCCGTTTCTTTTAAAATTCTAAACATTATGTCCCAATCTACATTATCAAATGCCTTTTCTAAATCTACAAAAGCTATGCAAGTTACCTTTCCTACCCTCTTTCTTTTTTCTACTACCGTTCTTAGTGCTAGAATCGCTTCCCTCGTCCCTCTGTTTTTCCTAAAACCAAACTGATCTTCTCCTAGCCTTTCCTCTACTTTATTTTCTAATCTCCTATAAATAATCTTTAACAATATCTTCGATGCATGTGATAGTAGACTAATGGTCCTATAGTTCTCACACAAATTAGCTCCTATTTTCTTCGGCATTGTTACTATTCTACTACGCTGAAAATCCTGTGGTACTTCTCCCTTCTCATATATTTTACAAACTAACCTGTATAATCGCTCCTGCATTTTTTCCCCTGCGTGTTTTATTAATTCGGCTGGTATCATATCAATCCCCGCTGCTTTGTTATTCCGTAAATCATTTAATGCTCTATGAAACTCTGACCTAAGTATGCTAGGACCTAAGTCATCCTCATCTATCTGTTCCACACTTTCTAGCTCCTCCATGTCCTGCCTACCTTTATATAAATCTTCAAGATACTCCTTCCATCTTCTAGCTTTTTCCTTATTTTCTGTGAGTTCCTTACCCTGCTTATCACATATAATGTTACCCTTTGGTTTTACTTTAGAAAAATGTGACTTAATTTTCCTGTAGCCCAAATCTACTTTACCTCTTCTCATATCCTCCTCAATATCCTCACAATTTCCTTTTATCCACTCTTCTTTAGCTAGCTTGCATTTCCTATTAATTAAGTTCCTTAGTTCCTTATATTTTTTCTGTCCTGCTTCTGTGTTTCCTATTTTAATTTTCCTTCTTGCTTCTATCATTTCAACTATTTCTTCCGTGATCCATTCCCTCCTACCTGCCCTTTTCTTTGTGCCTAATACTTCATTTGCTGCTGTAGTTAACCCATTTCTGATTTCCCTCCATTCGCAATCTATGTCGCTCCTAGATGTTCCATTAGCCATGATTTCTACTTTCTGCTTGTACTTTTCACATACATCAGCTAATTTTAACCTATCGACATCTACTCTAACCTGTTTAGACTTCTGTAATTTCTTGAATTTGACCTCTGAGTCCAGGACTACTAAATTATGGTCACTATCAATATCTGCTCCAGGGTAACTTTTACAATTCTTAATCTGGTTCCTAAACCTCTCTTTAACCAGTATGTAATCTATCTGATACCTCCCTATATCTCCTGGCATTTTCCACGTATATATCCTGCGCTTGTGATTCTGAAAAAGCGTGTTTGCTACCACTAGCTTATTCCTAATACAGAACTCTACCAATCTATCCCCTCTATCATTACGTGTTCCTATTCCATATTCTCCTACTATTGAAACTTCCTTTCCCTTACCTACTACGGCATTCCAATCTCCGGTTAGAATTAGATTATCCTGTCCTTTAACGTTTGCTAACCTAGATTCAATCTCCTCATAAATGGATTCTACCTCCTCATCATCGTGACTTGAAGTTGGCATATATACTTGCACTATAACTGTGTCCGTTGGCTTCGTGTCTAATCTAATAGTTATAATTCTATCACTAACTTGGCAATAACTCTTTACTCTACATCCCAACTTTCTATTCATTATAAAACCTACACCAGTATGCCCATTATTCCATGTTTTAGTATCCATGATAAATAATTGCTGCTTATAAATTCAAATATGAACCCAAATTTTTTAATTATAACTACGTTTTAGGAGAACAGAATACATTAAAATATATACAAGGATATTTTGGCATGTGTAAACTTTTGATTATATCGTTTCACGAACAAAATAGGGTAAAACAGCATATTGAAATCAACTCAAAGAACTATATAAACTTTACATAGATCCTAAACAAACAACATGGCGATTGGCGACCCCGTTCAGTCCAAGTTCGTATACGCAATTATGCGTAAAAAACGGCTATCAAACATTTTATGAAAATTCCTTGTTTGCTAACGTATCTGCACGAATTTCAGTATGTTTGCGCAAATAATAAATTTATGGGCTTGAATCTCCATCGGCCGGTTCAATTCTAGTACTTTTCTCATATATGGTATATATGAGAAATGACGCAGAATTGGCTTAGAGAGTTCATAAGGTATTCTTATAGTGAGGGGTCATGAAAGGATAGCGCCTTCAACATCTTTTCTATTTTTCTATTTTTCATAGGTTTGTTCTCGCAGAAAACTGTGATGTACGCATATATATATACCAACAATATTGCTTGATACAGTTACGAATTCAATTGTTATCTTCAATTAATGTGCAGACGTGTTTATGCGCATCATATACAGGGTGTAAACTATCACAATTAAATGAAATTTTATTCGAAGCGCCTTTTGTCACTACAAAAATAAATAAATACACACATAATCGGTAATATTTCAGTATGAATAAAAAATTTGGAAATAATGTACTAATAATTAGACTTGTCCCCTCAACCATTTAGAATAAAATAAAAATTACAAGAAAAACACGGCCACTTGTATATCGCAATTTTTAATATTATACAAAAAAAAAAACTTTTTAAACATTCTGACAAAAATAATTTTATATAAACATTTACAACATTTTATAACTTTTATGAAAAATACTTCTACTTTTATATATTGATTATATCCATGACTACATTCTTGAGTTTCTACATATGACAATTTTGGTCTGAAGATGAGATATACCTCTCGAAACCGGTAACCAATATGAATAAAAAATAAAAAAATCTTATAAGGACTTACTTCTTTCTACCCTATCACAAATATTAACTTATAATAAGGATATTCCAACAAAATAAAAATAAATCATTTTAGCTTATTCGTTTATTTTTAAAAAGATTCTATAAACGAAAGATATCTATTTCAAGGTTTTACTAATGTATATTTTCAAACATAGCTATCTGTTGAGCCACCCTGTATACAACTTTCGATTCCTCTACTGAGCAACTATCTGAAACTAAATATAATTTATAAGCAGATGGATGCGGAAGAATGGATTCTTTGTTTTATGGTAGTGTTCTATCTTTTTTTGTGAATGGTTGTTTGCAAAATAATTATAATTGTGGATGATGAATTATTCTAATTTATTTATTGTAGTTAGTGCTAAAGATGTATAACAAACTTGTTATATAGAATTCTCAACATGTCCAGCCCTCAAATTCGAATTTTTTTTTGAAGTGAAACTTCTATAGGCGCGGTAGGGCAAATTGGCCTGAACGTCACGAAAAGTGAAACGCTTCCGTCACGAAAAGTGAAACACGCTACGCGCATGCGCCGCGTGTACTGTGCGTATACGTAGCATAAGGCAACCAGTAGACGCTTGCGTATTTTATTATATATTACATAAACACAGCTTAATCTTTTAGCTAACAATTTCCATTGTGTGAAAAGTGAAATGAAGAAAAAGACAAGTACAGACAGAGTGCGAGCCTTTAGAGAACGGAAGAAAGCGAATAAACCGCCAAGAAAAGTGCCAACAAGTACCTTGGCAAGAAATAGAGAGCATCGATCCAGGCAAAGGGAGTTAAAGAAACACGGTGGACAACATAACCTTCCAACGACCTCAAATACACTGGATGAATCGATCCCGTCGTTATGTGAGGACACAGTGAGTGGTATAGAGAATTTGAATGCCACTGATTCAGGCACGTGAAGATACACGCGGTGTGAGACATCAACGAAATGAATCTGATACAACTGAGCGAGCCATCGACAAACAGAAATGCACCTACTAGTGCATCATACACAAAATTGACATTCTTTCAACCTGCTCATCGCGAATTTGATAAACAAATTTTCAATAATCCGCTAGGTACAGTGTGTTCTATATGTGATCGAATATCGTATAAAAAAAATCGTTAACAAATGGAAAAAAAGCAATGCATAAAATCAACTTTTCTTAGGAGCTAAAAAGTTTCACTTCTACCGCGCGAGTGGCTCACGCATTTTTTTTTTAAGTGAGCTGTGCAGTCCTTGGATACTAGATGTACATTTTACTTCTGTCATGTTGACTTATTTATTTAATAATATATCAATCACGATTCGTGACAGAGGTATTTTATTTAGTTTTTATCTTGTGCTACTGAAGATGGGGGCATAACCCTTGAAATGTACATCTAGCTACTAAATGCTTTAAGTTACGGTATTTGGGTGATATTCTATATTAGAATATTAATAACGTTTAATTTCAATATTTTTCTAATCTCTAATTACTATTAATGTAATAAATTTCAATTTTTTTTATACTGTATATGATAATACCTATATCGCTTAACTATTTCTAATTTTTGTATATACATATAGCTATTTATATAAATATTCTTTTCTTTTTATTAACTGTGAAATGTAATTGGCGGAGTATAGATACTCTCCTTTAAAAACAAATAATTAAATACATAAAAATTAATCGACGTTGCTAAAAGACCGAGAGCATTAATTACTATGGTACCACAGCCTTAAGATGAAAAATATATAAACAGATAGGTGTCAAAAATATGTTTGAATTTTGTAAATATGTCATGAAAATAAACATTAATTTGTTGTAATTAATTAAATAAATCGTTATTTATGAACATCTAAGCAAAATCTTTTATTAACCTTATTCCAGTCTTATTAATGTATAGTACGTGCAATTTTTTGTTCTATATTAAATTTATATAAGCGAAAAATATCTAGGCAAGCAATTTCCTGTAGTTGGCACTCTGAATACGCCAATGGTACAAAGTACTGACTATATAATCCAATATAAGCTGGCAGTGCAGAATGCGCCTTGTTGTTGTTCCTAGTTAGGTAATATTTCGTTTTCTGAACACGCAATGTGTATCCTATGCGCGTGTACATTTCGTGTTTCCCCGTGTAAAACAGAGATAAATGATCGTGTAGTTGTGCGTTTTATTGGCTCTATTAACACTCGCGCCCTACATATAATCGCTATCCATAGATATGTAGTCGATCTAATATAATATACAGGGTAATAAGGTTCTTGATAATTTCAATGTGCAATATTGCATTAACTGCTTCTTGAATCAATTAAGATTAAATTTAAAAATATGCATTAATTGGACAGATGCCACATCTTCCTCTAGCACGTTTTGCGGGAGGTTCTTCGCTTTCCTCAAGATCAAATCCAAAGATTCTTATTTTTTGATTTTAAATCAACTGACAAATTTGGTAATGATAAATGGAGTATTGCGTGTTCTTTGCACAGTTCTAAAGTAAGTTCTTTAAAAAAACTGCGTCTTAGCTTTTTTATTTTATTGTTACTTTGCCAAAGAATCTGTGCATTTATTCCATTTATGGTCAGAAGGGCAAAGAATATAGTAAGAGGCCATCTGTTACTTGTTCTTGCCACTGAATAGCTGCCTTTCATTTCGTCAACAACGTCTACGGCAACCTTTGTGTTTTTATTTTTCCCTTTGTTTTTAAAAAAAAAAAAACTTAAAAAAACTTAAAAATTAAAAACCGTTTTTTACTGAAAATCGAAAACCGAGATTGTCTTGGTTGCTGGTTTTCGATAAAAAATAAACCGGTGCACCGGTTCGCCGGAACCATTGCCAGCACTAGTTTATTGTACTTGTGTCTTCGAGGATGCAGCAAAAACATCGTAAGGTGTTTTAATTTGTTTAATAATTCATCTTTCAAAATGCAATGCAATAATATCTCATCTAAAAAATATATACTTAAAATGCAAGTAAAATGTAAAATTGGCTAAACTAAATTTTAACAATCGTTATTGAAGAAAAAAAAATCGATTACATTTTATATTTGAAACAGTATTGCGTTGACAAATAGATTTTTTTTTTAATAAAGCTTATATATAGTGAAGTAAATCTTGCTCTCATATATGATACAGAGCTATATTCAGGCAATTTAAGAAAGTTTTCGCAGTTTATACCCATTTATTATCCTGTATTTCGTGTGCCCGATGTTAAATCCGCAAAAATCTGGCCACCGAAAGCTGGCCTATCTATCACACAACGTTTCGGCCCGCAGATATCTTCGCCCCTGCCTCAGTATGGATGAGATTCATCTCTATCAGACATATAAAACCTTATGGTTGAACTTGCGATAGTCTCTGTCTCTAAAATACGAAAATACTGCAACACGACCAGTCACAGCAAAAGAAAAAATGTTTTATTCAAATTCACAGGCGTCGTCGCCCGTGCAAGATTGGCTCCATATTTTGCGAAACATTAACTCATATTTTCCAGAGTTCGGGGGGTCGTAAAACTGTCGGTTCATATGTATTATTTGCCTCTGGTTTTTAAAGGCCGAATCTGCAAGAATTAATAAAAAGAACACGCTGCGTTTCATATTCTTATAATGACTAATTAAAATATCGACTGCCTTCAGCACAATTTATTGCCAAACGGATAAAAAAATCATGTTAGATGTTATCTAATACTCGGATTATCGATATATTTTTATAAAAATTAAAAATTATGTGCTTATATGTAACTTAGAATTATATATATCCTTATTATAACAATTCGATAGAATGAAATAATTGAAGAAATTAAAAAAATTGCATTTGAGTTTGTAGTTTCACATTTAAATGTTTCATTTTTACTGAAACCTCAAAAATTGAATATTTGATCAAAAAAATATATTCAAATCGAACATTTTAATATACAGCCAATTTAAATGCAAATTATTTAAAAAAAAAGATCCGAATATATTACAACGAATAAATTTAAAAACGGCAATAATTTTTTTTAGAAACATTGATGAAATTTCATATTCACTCAGAGCATATTTCAGAAAGAACACTAAGAATACATTTCTTTTATCAAAAATAATATTTCTATTTGTGTCGTAAATTTTTTGTGTAGAAGTTTAAATGCAATATTAAAAAAAAAAAACTACTTCCTAGATTCCAATTTCGTTATAAAACTCACCTCTTATTTTAAGGTAGTCATATAAAACTGAGATTAAAAAAAAAAAATCTTTTAAGACGGCGAAAATTACGTACCATGTCACTAGTATATTCACAAAATGTACCGAAAGATAAATCGGATTTAAAACCAGATTAATCTTAATACAATCGCAATAAAAATTCTTCAGGACAAATCCTACGCGCATAACACGGGGACCAGCAACATAGATGGGTCGTTAGAATAACCATATCCCATTACTTTATAAAACATCGAGGTAATAAACAACGTGGACCATAGCGTCATCGGTGTTAATCATCGAGGAGCAAGAGTAAGAGCAAATTAGCCGCACCCAGGCTGCCAAAACAATATACACTCGTGTTTTATCGTTGTTGCCATTTCGGTTAGCCATCGTTGTTGAAACAACAGTTTGTGTGTGTGCGGATGAAGTTCTGCTAATGTTTGCTGTTGTAAGTTTGTTGGTATATTTCAGGTAACCCCTTGTTTAAAATGCAGTTTGAAATTTATTGCACCGCTCAACGCTATCTATGGTAAACAAGCTAATTTCATATATGTCAATGGACCAAAAATACCAAAATTCAGATACGGCTTAATTCCACGTTTCCAAGATTTATGTTTGAATATTCATCGTACGATGATGAGAAAAATACAATGTTCAATTTTCAAGTTGTTGCAAAATCTAGGTACAATCTACATTTAACTCTAGTTAGTTAAAGAGTCCGCAATCCTAAAGATTGGTTGGAAACAGCACGCCATGCCGATCTATCCTGAGCTAATCCCTTCATCTCCCTATAGCTATTCATCTCAACGTCTTCAACTATCTGACTCACATACTCCAATTTAGGCCTACCTACCCCTCTCTTTCCCTCCACTCTACCTTCTATGATCAATTGCATAATCCCCCCATGCCTAAGGATATGCCCTACTAATCTGTCTCTCCTACGCTGTAACACTCTCCAAATACTTCTCTTCTCCCCTACTAACTCTAGTACAGCTTCATTTGTTACTTTATCTTCCCAACCAATCCTCATCATCCTCCTATAACACCACATTTCGAATGCTTGTAATCTACGCTTCTCTTCCTTTCCTATAGTCCACGCCTCACACCCGTACAGTGCTACACTCCAAACATATACCTTCAGTAATCTTTTTCTAATACCCAAGTCAATATTTGATCTTAAAATCTGTTCCTTTTCTACGAATGCCTTCCTACCCTGTGCTATCCTACACTTTATATCTACCTTGCTTCGATTATCTTTTGTGATTCTACTGCCTAAATAACAAAAATCTGACACTTCTTCGATTCTATTATCTGTTATTGTGATCCTCATTTTTCTACTGCATTCCTTTTTGTCACACCTCATCACTTTAGTTTTACCTATATTTATTTTCATGTCAAAATCCCTAGTCAATACTGCCTGCATACCATTCAATACCCTTTCTAAATTCTTTTCGCTTTCTTCCAATATAGCTATATCGTCGGCGAATCTCAACATATATATTTTCTCTCCCTGTACATTCACACCTACACTATACTCTTCTTTTACTTTGTTTATTGCATCTTCTATATTAGTTAAAGAGTCCGCAATCCTAAAGATTGGTTGGAAACAGCACGCCATGCCGATCTATCCTGAGCTAATCCCTTCATCTCCCTATAGCTATTCATCTCAACGTCTTCAACTATCTGACTCACATACTCCAATCTAGGCCTACCTACCCCTCTCTTTCCCTCCACTCTACCTTCTATGATCAATTGCATAATCCCCCCATGCCTAAGAATATGCCCTACTAATCTGTCTCTCCTACGCTGTAACACTCTCCAGATACTTCTCTTCTCCCCTACTAACTCTAGTACAGCTTCATTTGTTACTTTATCTTCCCAACCAATCCTCATAATCCTCCTATAATCCTTCTATATATAGATTAAATAATAACGGTGAAAGTGTACATCCCTGCCGAAGTCCCTTCCCTATTTTTGCTACCTCTTCTTCCCCCTCAATTCTAACTAAGGCAGTTTGGTGTTTATATAAATTAAAAATTATTCTCCTATCCTTATAATCTATACCCGTTTCTTTTAAAATTCTAAACATTATGTCCCAATCTACATTATCAAATGCCTTTTCTAAATCTACAAAAGCTATGCAAGTTACCTTTCCTACCCTCTTTCTTTTTTCTACTACCGTTCTTAGTGCTAGAATCGCCTCCCTCGTCCCTCTGTTTTTCCTAAAACCAAACTGATCTTCTCCTAGCCTTTCCTCTACTTTATTTTCTAATCTCCTATAAATAATCTTTAACAATATCTTCGATGCATGTGATTTAACTCTAACTCGGCATAATTCAAAATACTATTAAGTGAACTAATTTGAATAGGATGACCTGAGTTAGTCAAAAATATGCTCGGCTACAGCACTTTTATCTTATATATTTAATCTGAAATGAACTAAATGATCCTTAAATCTAGTTTCAAAGGATCTACGTATTTGTCCAATATATTATGTTTATTGTACATAGAATGTGAGAACAGAATATTTATTTGGTCTGCAAAATATTAATTAGAAATGTGCGAAAGCATTACAATATTAAAAATTGTCAAGTATACTTCATAAGAATTAAAAACATTCGGCAAAAAAATTTGCATAATATAATATAATATATGCGACAATTATAGATAATTCTGGATATATATTTTTATTTTCTATTTCCAGAACATGCTATATATATTTATTTATTGAAGACAATTTAGCAAAGTTTCTTTTATTTGTTTATTAACAATAAACTCTCACGTATGCAACAATATTGTCAGATACAGATAAAAAATGGCCATGGCAATATTTACTGCATTTATAGTTATGATCGCATTATTTATTTGTCCTTGCATTAATCCTTTATAAATCTTTCAGTAAAGTGAGTCAAAATTAGATTAATTTTATGACCATTGCTTCATTAGTTGTAAAAAAATGCGTTTTGTATACGATGAAATTAAAATAAATATATTAAACTTTATAGTAAATTATAAAATGAATATATAGATACAGGGTGCAATTTTCTTTTAGTGCATAAATTTGCACATATAAAATTTTATGGGTGTAGGAATTGACTTCTCTAATTATTTTGCGATAAATCCGTATGAATATTAAAAATTAAATTTTACAACTGCATATTAATTGTAAATCTTTAACATTAATGGTTTGTGAAAAAATGAAGAATTTCATGGCTTCTGATATTCCGTTTTGTTAATTTTCTTGCAAACCACTGAAATTTAAAAAAGCTTTGAATTCTGCAGCGGATTTTCTTTGAAAGAAATCAAATTTTACTCTTAAAATATATATGTAAAATCTGTACACCTTGTATGTGATCAATATATAGAATTTTTTTTTTTGCGATGTATAAACAAAAAACAATTTTATTTGGAGAATTTTGACCATTTCCATGGAATTGAAAATACGAAATTTGCACTATTATCTAAAAATCAACGCCAAATATATAATATATATTTGGCGTCGTTTGTTAAAGGTCAGCTCGATTAGCACAACTCATGTCCTGAGGACCTTTGTCTGCTGTAGCTGTATTCTATATTCTGTAATGTTGTTATAGTGAGAACTTGTGTTTTGTACATACACAATATCGCATTGCTGACAATGACCGGCTGGTGGCTGCGAACAATTTGATTAGCATTCGCGAATAATTATGCAATTGCGGTCATGGGCCATAACCACGCTGCCTGTAGCCATGTGCATTTATCTATGTGTGGATGTGGTTAGAGGGCCCGTGCAGACCCGGATTTTGTATAAAAGCGAACAACAACTCTGCCGGTATTTACATATATATTAAAAGGGCCAAAATTACTAAAAAAATTCGAATCCAATTATCCTAAATGCACCGATAATTTAAAAAGCGCACAAAATGTCCATCACACTTTTGTAAAAAGTAAATATAGCCAGACAGCCATAACCAAAAATGCGATGGATTTTTAAATTAATATTCGTCAGTTCGATAATGATAGAGAATAAAAAATAAGGATAAAATAAATTTTAGTTTGGGGACATAAAGAATATTTTTTATCACAAGAATTGTTTATAAGACAATATTTTATAGTTACAATAAACGCAACGCTCATTTTTGAGTAGTTGAAGAAGGTAAGTAAAAAAATTTGTCGCTTGTGATATTTTTACGATTTCAATTTTTAACAAGACCAATTTGGCATTTTTCTGTAATTGCGTATATTTTGCTGTTTCCGTCAATTTAGATAAATTCCCAATTATTTCTTGTCTCATTACTTTCTCAGCAATAACGTGACACATGTTATAAAATATATTTGACACTTAAATAGACCAAGTATATATATTTTACATTATTATATATATAAGGTGTATACATATTCCTATAATTTTCAGGTAGTCGAGTTAATGATGGTCAAATTCCTACAAAGATACATGTAAATTCCTATAAGGTTCGGTCTCCAAGAAAATAATCCCTCGTTACCGATATTAAAAAAATATATTTCCAAATGAAATCAAACATTGAAGAAGAAGACATAGATATAGGTTCCCATATATTTAACGATAGTGACAATTACCCAATTAAAATGACCCAATTGGTGAAAGTACAGAAATTCAGAATGCAGAAGCCTGCATTTGATTGCATGATCACCCCGAGGAAACAAAGTTACATGTGCAAGATGTAATAAGTGCTTCGTGCAAGAGGAAGGCGATGGACAACAGGCGTTTGTAGGAATTTGACCATACACATTTTCGGTTTCTTCTACCTGACCCCATATTTATAGGAATTTACCATCCTCGTATATATATTATGGACATGGCATAAAGTAATTTGAGTGGATTTATTTTCTTTGTGATATTTCTTATCAAGTTGGGTCGTTTATAACGAATAAGAACTACTGACAGTGCATTCCTCAACTAAAAATCGATTGGCTAACGAATATTTCTAAAAAACAGAGTGAATAATATTCGAAACGAAATTTAAATTGAATTCGATTGCGAAGTACATTAGGGTAAAAAGAACGTCGATTTATTATACAATCTATCAATATTCGAAAAATGCATTCCGAAGCAAATGCTGCGATTGCACGAGAATCAGCTGTTTCATAAATGACCGATGAATCAGTTAAAATGTCTTGTGTCTGGGAGAAAAGTTTTCGAGGTCTGGTCCAAAATACATTGCAAATATAGTTACGGTTTTGTAAATATGGTGATGTTTTCTTTTCGACCATCGCCTGTTGCAATTGATATCTATTCGTATTATGATATTTTTTGTAATTATTTACGCAATAAAGACATCTTTTCTTTTTATTATTATTATTATATATACACTTCCTTCATGGTTACTTGTACGTTCCATCATGTGTACGTTGCACTTAATTAAAAGGCTCTTTCTCATTAATGGTAGTTGATCAAAAATTGATGGGCACTTTCGGGTGACTAAGAGCTTTATACAGGATTGGTCAGATGTTTGTTGGCCACAGATTGGCCAACAAACAGAGCGTCCACTGTCTTTAGGAATATCATATTTTACACACTGCGCACGTGAAAATGTCGACAGGTCGGCAGATGATTTTTGGATCCGTGCTTCTTAATTTGTACAAAAATATTCTAAATGAAACTGAAAGTAGATGAAGTGGTATATTAATATGGAAATTAGTTGATAATTACAAAAAATATTCTGAGAGAAATTAGTCTAATTGTGAGCTAGTCAAACACTGTCTCTATGTACCGAAGAGCAACAACGTCCAGAACAGGTCTGGTAATGGCGCAGCGTATATTATTGTTGTTTATGGTAACTGGGGTGGCTTTTTGTTCACGCCGCCGCTGGCAACAGCGGCAGGGGTCGCTAGTTACCCCACAACACTACACTCATTGAAATAATTAGCTTTGTGTACATCGAAAGTAAATTTTAGGCCTCTCAACGATTCACTAAGCTATTTTTGATCTCAAACAAGCTTCGGTAACTTTGTGTTATACTTCGTTTCAAAGAGAAATTTCTACAATCGTCACTACGGCGCTAAATAATTTAACACAAAATGTTACGGTTTTTGGGTGATGTTTTATACAATTCAACAATCGAGTTTAAAACTGAGGTACGAAGCTTACGATATTGGACAAATACAATTGTTTATCATTAGCTTTTCAATAAAATTTCACGATTAACATCCTTTTTAAAAATTATCACTACGGTGTTAAATAATAGTACAGAATATCACCCAAACACCGTAACTTAAAGGATTAAGTAGCTAGATGCGCATTTCGAAAGGCACATCTAGTTTTCACTATATTTCAATTTTTTCATGGACATCCCATTATATTTCTATATTATACTTTCGCGCTGGGAATTCTGTGGGGTTCTACTTTTGTGTGTAGAAAAAAAAGTTAATGGGCAAATCTCTGTCCTAGTTCTTGTAGGTTTACTGTACGTATAACTTCGTCCATGCTGTCGCACTTTTCCAAACTTTACCAAAGTACGTTGGTGGAGAAACACAAACGTAATTGTGATATTTAAACACTACAAAATGCTTTATGTAGATTGTGAAATTATTTATATGCAAAACTAATTCTGACAACTAACTGCTGGGAGGAATTTTATGAAGTAAGTTAGTAATCTTAGAGGTTTAAAATGATCTAGCCTCCCAAGAATAAAAAGACAAACCGAAATGAACAAAAATCTAGTGAAACAATAAAAATGTAGAAAAGTTTAAGGAGATTATATAAATTAAAATATTAGTAATATTTTAAAATTTATTGTTGAGATTAAAGTTTGTTAAAAGCAATAGAAATGTACAGATTCATGGAAATTAGGTTCTTATATATTTTTTTAATAAATATTGTTTTTGGAGAAGATAATTGAATGTACCTATACACAATATATGATTTTAAATAGTTTATTATTTCTATATATATGTCTAAAAGATAAACAATTTTAAATATGAAAATATTCTTGCTTGAGGATGAAAACAACCACTCAACTTAAACACTACCCACACCTCAGATGAATGTTATTTGCAGACTTTATAGTGACATTTTTGTCGTCGTAATATTTTTTTTAGAGTAGTCATTCGGCGTGCTTTAGCCTAGCAATTTATAAAAAGATTTCTTTCTCCTTTACCACAATTACCCTGGATTTGGAAGAATAATCGGTAGATGGAGATAGAATGAAAATATCTGCATCGTAACTTCTGTGCAATTTCCACGGTTAAATGGAATGACGGAATAAAAACAAATATGTCATCGGAATTCTTCACTATTATGCGTGAAAATTAAGAAAATATATTGTCAAAACTAATGATTTAATTATTTATAAAATTACATAATATTACATGAGTATACAAAACAAACAAGCGAAGAAAAGCTTATTTGGCTGAAACATATTTAATGAATAGATCACGAAACAATTAAAAAAATGGGAATTTGCACACTTTGCAAATTGCAAAAATATTTTTTTTACGAATCAATCTTCACAATAAAATGAATGAGCTATTATTGTTTATTGGATTTTTTTTTGGATCGAATACTATACTATTTGGAATTTGCTGAATACGCAAATTAACAATCGCAATTGTAATATTTCATATAAAAATATTAAGAAATCAGTGCAAAAGAGACTCTTTAGGAATTCCTTGAGGTAATAAACAATGTATTATATAAATATGAAATTCCAGAGAAATAAACATCGGTGCTTTTATCTTAACCATGCGAAAACCTTTAAAAATCATCACTTTTCTTTAAAAAATAAATTTAAAGAAACAAAAAATTGCAGAGAATTGTAAAAATACAATCGATCATATTAGCACAAGAAATATTGAGTTAAAATCGACATTCGTCTGCTCAATTCTCATTTTAACCTTAAAACAAAGAGTGGACAATAAATGCTTTTGCTCTAATGTTATCTGAACTCTTGTGCGAGATAAATTTCCTGTAGTTTTCCGCACATTGCTCCCATTTCCGCTAAAGTGAGATAGAGCAATATGGATGGTAGGTGAGGCTGACCCCTGATGATTGGCTCTTTTTTTTTGCGGCCAAGATTTTATTGTAGATTGCGTTCGAGAAAAAGCATTTTATCATTCGGCGTGTAAGAAAAATGCTATTAAAATTCCAAGAGAACACGCTTACAAATATGAAATACACAAGGCATGTTTTTTAAAAAGCATCTTTAAAGACGTCATCCACATTAAATGATGAAAATATATATCACAAAATATTTTTTTTTTCTTGTTTTACTGAGAAACTTAATGCTATCGAGCGTTATAATTATTGTTTTGTTCAGTATTATTACAAATATATTATGAATAATTAAAAAGTCCACGCTGTTTTGTTATACGAATCCCAACAGAAGCACAAACAAAAAGCGTTTCATATCTATAATATTATTTACGAACGAACAACAATTTTAGGCAATTTATAAATTTAATTGTGTCACTTGAATATATATATTTCAACTCGATTTTTGATCATATCGTTAACATATTGATTTGATTCATTAACAGCGCTCGGTGAAGTATATTTCTTTTTAAATCTTTTTAAAAGAGAAGCATTTTGTTTGACCACACATTCGGTAATGCCACGAAGGCAATAAGGGCACTTTGCCACTATCTGATAAGCTTTAACCGCATGTAATGCACGTCCATGTCATCTATCTTGTCCAGCGATGGTTACTTTGCGGCATACCCTTATGCCCTTTGCCCACTATTCACTATTGTAAGGCACACAACGACCACCAGATAAGGAATATGGATTATAGTGCTATTGCAAGAGCTCGCAGAGATGTAAAGGGATATACGAAATGACTGAGAGGATGGAGTTAAGTAGCTTTTCAACGGAGTAATTTGGAAATTACAGTGCAAATGATGCTGTAGTGTTAATTGTCGTGGATGGTGGAATTTGTCAAGACTAAAGAAGAACTCGTAACTTGCCATACATTTTGTTGTACATAATTATTGGCTATACTGGATGCGAATACAAAAGTTAATCCATATTCATCAGTCAATCAATTTTAAAAACTTTTACACATTGAAGTATATGTAAAGAAATATGATTTTATTGATAGTTTCCTTAGGCAGAATTAACATCGAGTTATTAACCACATTTTTATTTTTTTATAATTAACCAGACAGTATTATAATCCAGCTATCTTAATGCGTTTCCTTCATCTAGGCACTTCAATTATTTAATATAGGCAACTTGTAAGGCAACTCATAAATTCAAATAATTAATTTAGTGGCTTTACATTCTTAGTTTCAATTTTTATTTATTTTTTATTTTTGGGAAAATTTGCTTGTAAAATTGCGCTGGGCGGAATCTGTTTCTTTTTAAACTCAATTTTTTTTTACATAATTATTTAATTAAAATACGCTATTGTTACATATAAATTAGGTAATAATTATTAATCCATTAAAAATTTTCAAAATAAAAGTATCTTCTACCCAGTGCATGGTCATGAACAATTGTTTTGCAAAATTTCATCGAAATTGATCGATTATTAATCGAATGTAAGCCCATTAATTGGTAATTAATTAACTTTTTAATTAATCAACTAATAATTTTATCCTTTCCGAAAAACTTTTCTAAAATTATTATAAGCACGTCAACAAAATGTATTTGCTTAATAAAACTACGATTTAAATGGTACTTTTCCTTAAGCAGCTAAAGATGTATGTTTTTTCAAGTTTTCGTTATTTCCTATTCTGCGTTCTCACAAATAAATAACGATTAACCAAATTGTTTTATATTATACGAACTCAAACGTTCCTGTAAGAAAATTAGCTAAATAACGACAATATTTCGACTAACGAGAAAAAAAAATCATATTTTTCGGTTAGATTCTTTCGTGTAAAATCGAATTTCACATAATAATTAAAAAGATGAATTTGTAACGTTAAAAATCATGTATCATCTACAAATCGTTCACTTGCCAACAAAATTCTTGTACTTGGTACATTCATATTAGAAACATTCCTTAAAATTATTTAAAAAGCGTAAAAAAAACTATTGTAAGGTACATTTTAAAATTATCACTACGGTGTTAAATAATTTTATAGAATATCAAATATAATAGATATTCTATACAAGTGTAATTAAAATCAAAATAGAAAATCTCTATTTTCTAGTTTTGCGATAAATTCGTTAAACTTTTGTTTAACTTTTAATTTCTGCCAATGCAAGTCAAATAGCAAGCAAAATTGTGGTTTACATTAGGAAGTTTTGCTGTTTAGTACCTGAATATACGCTCATGTTATTATTAAAATAGTTTATGTTGGGAGAGGATCTATGAAATTGCATATATTCTTAACTTCTCCCATTATTCTCTAGCTTTATTATATAGATATTAATATCTCGCATAATGACGTAGCAAATGTAGCTCTTTTATTATATTCGCTTATTAATAATTAAAGTTTAGCGAAAATATCGAATATCATATTTTTATAAATATTTCTGTTCCGGTTATCAAACATGGCAAATATTTGAAATATCATAATTTCATTCGAATATGCACAAAAAATTAAAGAATTAATGTGAGATTAATTATATTGGTTATATGCGCCCTTAGTTCAAAATTGTTATGTTTTAATTCATGCTTTTTTGTATGTATTTTTTTTTGTACCAATAAAGATCATTTATTATTATTATTATTATATTATTATATATAGACATTTGATTATAAGAATGGATTAATAAACTGGACTAATTTTATTAATTATTTTAATTAGAATTATAATATATTGATATAATAAATTAATTTAATTTAATTTAAGTAAACTCAATGGTGAAGGTTAAAAAAATTGTTAATACGTTTGATATTACTGAAAAAGTATTAATATTTCAATAAAATGTGTATATATATTAAATTTAAGAAAACATAAGTTTAGCTCTTATTCTTGTCAGAGCAATGGGCAAGAATTTTACGGAAAAGATTGCTTATTTTTAGTTAAATAATTTTTCAAATTTTATATATATATATAAATGATCTGTATATATACGTTCCACTTAATGCATTGTATTACAGAGGAACCCTTTTTCTTACAGCTTTTAACTTTTAAAATTTAACTTTCACCCCATTTACGGATTATTTCAGGATGTATAACAATATAAATATACACATCTACATAAAAGCGCTTTCAAAGTACGAGGTTCACAATACAGACGAAGTAAAAGCACAGTCATTCTTATTGTTCTTTGTAAAATATCTGTAATATGCAAATGATTTGCAAGGGGACCAACCATGACCAACTTCATCACACTTTCCATTTGATCGAATGGGGAGAGCATGGCGAAAAATGGCAATATATACTTAAAAAAATTGCAGAGACACCCAAGTATCTATAAATTTTATTTGCAAGTCTGTAATCAGCTGCATCATTAAATTTTGATTTCATACTTTTACGTCAGTAAGAGCCCCATAATTATATTTTATTACGCCTTGCTCTCATTAACGTATTATAGATAGTAGCATGTAATAGTGCTTAAGATGAAGTTACGGAATGTTTTAAGTTAAAAAGAACATCATGTCCATTGGTGGTTGAGTCAACAAACGTAAGAAAATGGGGGGGGGGATATAACAAGATAATGGGTCAATTGCTTTTAAAAATTGTGGTAGTAATGATGGTTATTGATGACTGTGCTTAAGATGCTGTAACAATATATTAGATTAAATTTGAGTGAATTATCCTAAGTTAACTCTAACAGTTCCCACCAACAATTTTTTGCAATATTTAATATTTTAAATAGTTATATTTAGTCCAATATTTTATTTGAATAATATAATTAGATAATTATAAACTAATTCACGATAAATTCGAGTAAAAGCAGCTATTTTATTTTTTAACTAATTAATATATCATTAGTGGTTTTACGACTTATTTTCGCAACTTTTGCAACACGAAATATCCTTTAACTGGTTTTGTCATTGGTGTTTCATCGGTAGCTGGAAATGCAGATGCAAATCTGACTGTATCAGCCAAAAACCGTAACACAAAGAATTTATTAGCTATTATTAGTTTATTAGTTAATTTTAACATTATTTAGCTTTGTGTTACGGTTTTTGTGACGATTTTAGCATGCAAATCTGCGTAAAGGTAGTTTTTGTCTATTTGAATTTATTATGAGCTCTTTCATTCTCTCAACCCCTAAACAAACCTTGATGAGTACAAAAAGAAACGATTGAATAAGTGCAAACAAGTAGTTTATATTATTGCATGATTATATCGTGCAAAATAAAAGATTTCGAAAGAAAGGTGTTGATAAAATATTTGGTACAGAAATGTACCACAATGTATAAATAAATTCAAACAGTGCTTGAGGGTATAGTAGTGGCGGCTCTTGACATATCAATCGAGGCATGCGCATTTCTTAAAAAATAACATAATAGTAAGAAATCTTTCCTAAAATGGATGCAAAATGATTAAATTCAATCATTTCTTGAAAGTGGCATTCCGCTCTTCTATCTTTCATTGATATAAACACTACTTGCACAAGTTTGTGATCAATTTAAATCACGCATGGCCTATCTAGTTCTTTAATTTTTAGTTTGTCCTCATACAAAATTCTATTTTCAATAAAGAACTAACACTATTAATTTTTATTAAATTATTTCTATTAAATATATTCTTGGAGAAACCCGTGGTAAAATCGTACATACGTAACTACACAGAACAATGCAACTGTCTTATCTGGCTATTCTATATCAATTTTCCTGTATACTAGACTAGGCTTCTCTGTTGGGACGCTAAAGAATAGCTTAAAACAACGATATATTCTTAGCTGTAGAAGCAGCGTCACGTCACGTTGCATTGGCAACCCGCGCCGCAAGTTTGTTTGCGGCTCATACGATACGCGAACCAAAGAAACAGATGATATACTGCATACCGTAGCTCTCACTCTACCGCTTGCAGCGGATAGGATGAGTGCATATGCATTTAACACATACTTGCTCGCCGTCACACCGTGTTTTGTTGAGTGCTACCGCGACGCAAGCTTTATCTTTTCGAAAAAAGGAATGCCGAGTTAAAATATCATCTACGGTGATGCGCTCAATGTTCAAGGGGGGGGGGGGGCGCGTGGACATGCGGCCCCGAAAGAAACCACCACTGGTGTATAGTATAGGGGGTGTTGGATACGATAATAGTTTAGCGTCTCTAAAGTAAACGAGCTAATAGAAGAGTAGCGTAACGCTAAAGCTCAGCTCCCCCAACCATCCAAACCTGGCAAAAGCAAGCTTTACTTTTAATAGGCAGTAGCAGGCATTTTCCGCAACTCCATTACATATCAAGAGACCAGAAAGGCGCCTCGATGTGGCGCTACAGTGGCTCCCTTCACTTCGGCATTCTCTCCTATTCAATAGGACTGACGGCGAGTGGAAGAAGCTCGCAGCGGTGCCGCGTGCAACATTGTCTATAGCCATTATCTTTGAGTATATCGCGTAAAATATTATGCAAATGAAAAGCAAATTTGAACAGCTAAAGGTACAATACTGGCACAGGGGTGGAAGTGGTAGGCAAAGCACCGTGTAGATTCCGATACGGTTGTTGATGGCAACGCAGCATCGGTTGGATGAAGGACAGTGGTGGCGAAGCTTTTTATGCGTGCGTGCCATAAATGAAATTTACAAATAATATAATTTAACACTACGGTGTTAAATACTATAGAATGTCACCCAAATACCGTAACTTAAAGCATTAGGTAGCTAGATGCGCATTTCGAAGGCTATGGCCCCCATCTCCAGTAGCACAAGATAAAATTAAATTAAATACCTCTGTATATTTATTTGATACCAAATAAATTAGGTATATTTATTTCTTAGCTATCGTCGTTTATAAAATTCAAGCCAATTTGTGATTTATTTATAATTAATTTCACAGCTAGTTTTATAAAAAATAATAAAGGTTTTGTGAATATCGTTTCTCGTTATTAAGTTCTTCTGAATTCTTTTTAGTTGCGCGCAATAAAAAATACATACAATTCTTTTCCGATCATTTCCAAAATCGACAAAAGTTTGTTTATACAAAAAAAGAACATATATGAATCATTTTATTCTATAAATAGAATAATATATTATGCATTAATAATTCGGGACGAAATTTAATTTCGTTTCAACTTAAAGAATATTTTTTAGCTATGCGCTTAAAATATTTTTGAGTATTTGTAAGACATTTTTCTAGCAATATATTTTTTTAAAGTACAAAGTACTTAACTTACAATTTTTTATATTGTCTCGTAATTAAATTAAGTGATATATTGAAAAACTTCCTAAAACAGGACATTAAATTTAATAAAATATGATGGGTCCTTTCTGCATTAAATTAAATGATTGCTTATTTCCTATAGTGATTTTTCTGTTTGTCTACTCTCGTAAATAATATACTTTTTATTACAATTAAATTTTGCGTCCACCGTAACTTTAGACAGAACCATAGATATTTTATACAAATTTTATATATATATATTTTTTCCTATCTTTCCTTCTACAAGACCTATAAAAGCTGATCAAATATATTACGCATTATGCGATCAATTCTTGCATTGGACGGCTTTTGTTAATTGTTGTCTTATACCCTACCCTGTATTACACTATTTATTGGCTAAAGAACAAAATATTGCGACAAATTTAAATATGAACAAAAATACAAGCAACGAGTTCAATAATTTTAATTTAACTCACAAATATCATAAAAATGGTCAAAAAGGAATTTTATTTTTTTTGTCGTCGAATATTAAAACTGCGTTAAAAATTATCACTACGGTGTTAAATATTAATATAGAATATCAACCAAATACCGTTCAAATATCAACCAAATAACAAGCATTAAGTAGCTAGATGTACATTTCAAGGGCTATGCTCCCATCTAGTTTTATCTTGTGCTACTGAAGATGGGGGCATAGCCTTCGAAATGTACATCTAGCTACTTAATGCTTGTTACAGTATTTGGGTGATATTCTATATTAATATTATATGTTACTTTAAAATTATATTTATTTAAAACTATCTGAACCACGTGCAATTATAGGAACAAGTGGTAGTTTAACAAATTTTGGAGTTGATATTTTGTAAAAAATATTTTGTATACTATTAAAATTGTTGTTCATACTATAATTTCCATAGACGTGCTCCACGATCGTTGGTAATAAAATGGTACTTTAGTGAATCTAGCTGCTTTGCAAATATTGAATTAGAATAATGCTAATGCGGCTGTTGGGGTGTTAGAACGCAGCCGCTACCCCGTTAGCGGTGGCGGGGGTTGGGGGTGGTTCGAGTTTTGCATTCACGGCTTTATGGTAAACTATGTTAATCACGTAAGAAGATCAAGCCATTATATCAAGCACTAAGTAGATACTGCTGCTTCTATTGCCACTGATGCATCTTCATGCTTCAACAATCGTCAACTATTCACGAATATCGGTGTTCTCGATCACATGTCTTCCACAAACAATACACAATCTTATCCCTATAGTCTAATCCTCTCTTTTCTTTTGCTATGGTATATTTTGTATTAAAATAATCTGATACGACCTATATTTAATTACCTCCTTCATCTTTCGTATGCTTTATTTCTTTTCACACTTTATTATTTTCGCTTTATTTTTAGTTGTCTGTACAAATTTGTAGATACTATAAACAAAAAAAAATGCTCGATTCATTACATTTCATACAAGTTAAAATTATCCACAAGGTATACTTAATGTTTTAGGCAGAAATAAAAAAGGGGTACAGAATGAATATGAAGAAATGTTATATTGGTATTTCTATTAAAATTAGAAGTAAAGCCAATTAAAAATATGTTGAAAAGTATAATGATAATAGTAAAGAATATCACCCAAATATCGTAACTTAAAGCCTTAAGTAGCTAAATGCGCATTTCGAAGCCAATGCCGCTATCTTCAGTAGCACAAGTTAAAAACAAAATAAAATACCTCTGTCACGAATCATGATTGATATACTATTAAATAAATAAATCAATATGACAGAAGTTTTGTATAATAAACCGATTTAATATAATAGCAAAAATAAAAATAGAAATAAAAATAATCCTGCAAAATTTTAAATATTCAAAATGATTAGGAAAGTATTTTTGTTAAATTTGCTTTTGGCTGTCATTTTATCAATACTGCATTTGTTTCTTCCGTATTTTCTATATTCAATTAATGGTCTGTTAATTCTTGATACTTATCAAGTTAGGGCTGTAATTTCTTTATATCGTATTACTAGAAATAGCAGTGTTATTACTACGGGGAAATAAAGTTTATTGCGTGAGGGCGGTTAGGCGAGGGCGGAATGCGCTACGTTGTGTTCTAATATCAGAGTTGTGTAAAAAATATGGGGGCGATAGAAAAGTTGCGTTGGCAATTTAGAAACTCTGGTAATTCCAACGTAATAAAACAGTCGTTACAAATAAATATACGTATATACATAAAGTAGTTTTCATGTGGACATGTTCGACAAAAACTCGTGCATTAAATTAATTATATAAATCGAATATCAAATTTTTTTTGTTAAAATTTGATTAATATTTAAATTAAGCGTAGACATTTAAATTGCTATTTAAATTTCTTAATTTTAATATTATTCCTATTTCTTATATTTTGAAGAACAATTTATATATGTGTATATAAAACACTAGACTACTGAAAGAAAAAAAATTAATCATTTTTTCAGATTGCTGAAATATGGTGAAAAATTCATTAATGCATAGGGTTATCTTTATAATTGTATATAAATCGATTATATATTAATTTAAGATCAAATAAGAAGAACCAAGGAATATGTTTCATATACCTGAACCGAGCAAATAATTTTCTTTATAGTGCAATTTACTGCAAAAATTATTTATCAACAATTTCTTGACTTGGGATTTTATTTATCCATTCCTTTTATCTATCCTGTCTATAACTCTTATATATATATATATATATAGACAATTTTCACCCAATGCGAGCTGTTATCCAGCCCAGAGCCCCTCTCGACGTTGTTGCGTCTTCCACGCTCAAGATAAAATAGTTTCGCGATAAAACTTTGGGTCTTCTTGGGGCCACTCGTCAGAGGCACTGCGGCCCGCTCACCAAAAACTACACACTGATAACATGAGACGATAAGCAACAAAAAGCCTTGACAACTACAGCTAAACAATAGATAAGTGTACAGATAGGACAACGAGGACGGACAGTCCTTAGTCCATACTGCAGTGGCGGATCCTTATGCAGGCCGCAGGGCCGAGCGCCCCTCCTGAACATTGAGCGCATCACCGTAGATATATTAATTGTATTGCGATATTTGATCTCGGCATTATTTTTCCTAAAAGATAAAGCTTGCGCCGCGATAACAATCAACACAACGTTCGTTGTGGTATCCGTTGCAAGTCAGAGCAGCGACCGATGCTGTATCTATCTGTATCTATCGTTCGCGTGGTATAGATATATCGCTAATTTGGTGTCGCTGGGTGTCAAGCGCCACCCAGCCACACAGTACAGGTTAAATGCATATGCACTCATCTCACTCTATTGCAAGCAATAGGTGAGAGCGACCGTATGCCATATATCTTCTGTTTCTTCGGTTCGCTCCTTGCTTCGTCGTCTAATATGTGTCACACATTCCTAGCGGCTATGCAATGCCAGTACAAGTTAAATACATATATACAGTACATATGCAATGAGATGAGTGTATCATGCAGTGCAGGCGACCGATCTATTGAATGTCGCGCTTCTTTAACGGCTTAGAGAAGTTCAGAGAGAACAGAGAGTAGTATATATATACAGAAAGTATATATGTATATAAATTGATATAGAATAGCCAGATAAGACAGTAGCATTTGTTCTGTGTATGTACGATATGTACGTATGTACGGTTTTGCCACGTGTTTCTCCAAGAATATATTTAATAGAAATAACTTAATAAAAATTAATAGTGTTAGTTCTTTATTGAAAATAGAGTTTTGTAGACTTTCTCTTGTGAACAAAGTAAAAACTTAAGAATTAGGTAGGCCATTGCCTGATTTAAATTTATCGCAAACTTGTGCATGGAGTGCTTATATCAATGCAACTTAGAAGAGCGGAATACCACTTTCAAGAAATGATTGAATTTAATCATTTTGTATCCATTTAAGATTTCTTACTATTATGTTATTTTTTAAGAAATGCGCCGCCCGCAGATTGAAATGGCACGAGCCGCCACTGCCATACTGTCTCGATCCCTGACAAAGATAACATTGCTGGAAGATAGGATATAAGTAGAAAAAACAACATATTGGTTTGTCAAAATACAGCTTTGTTTTTCGCATTTTATTTGAACAGATTGGACTCAAATATCACATAACTTTTTATCGCTTATTTATCTTAGAATAGTGTTGCGTATAAAAGAAATGCTATATGTTTAGAAGAATGTAACAAAATTAATTCTCACTTATAAAGATTGATTATACTGGGATAATTTCGGAAACATCGAAATTTCAACATCAGAGTCAAGCGCATAAAGACCTCCACCGGACAAAATTTCAATGCAAAAATTTATGAAAAGACTATATGGTATTTAAAGCAAAATGTAATAAAGCTATATTTAATCCAATCGAATTGAAAAATAATGAACAAAAATACGCTCACACTTTATCCAGTTTTGATAAGAAAACATATTGTTTGCATGTTGGCCCTGTTCTAGTGCCCTTCACGATTAGTCACAATTCAAATATACTTTGCAGTACCTCTATATGTCATTTTTCGTGATAGTTTACGAAATGGAATACATTGCACCATTGCATGAACATTTTGAACGAACATTAGTCGTTCATATCAGCCGCAGATTTCATTTCAGATTTGGCTGTTCTAAAGAACGAAGTGACAACATTTTTGTAAAAGTAGTTAAATGACATCAAGCTTAAGCACTTCGTATACGTTCAATACTGTGTATAAGTTGTGAAACGTTTTGGGCACGTATTTAGTGCGACGACAATTCGGTGCTCTTTCCATCAAGTTTTCTGGTTTTCTACTCGAGTTTTAATGTTGATTTGAATCTATTTGATGAGTTTTGTTTATCAGATGGCTTGAGGCGAGCTTCAAAATTGCGTATTGGGATTTCGAGACTTTTGTTTTTGGTACATTTTATAGATATAGAAGTGGAGACTCATAGTGCAAATGATTTTGTTTGCATATAAAAGCTATCAGTTTATCTCTATAAGGTTTCTTTAACCTGCCGATTATGTACGAAGGGTTAACTTGACAAATTAATTTCTTAGTTTACAAGAAAAATCGTAAAACAGAGTTTTTTTTTATAAATGGTGTACCCCAAAGTAGATTATTTTTATCTCGTTTTAGCATTATTAAATATAGTATAATAATAAAATGAATAACATTTCTTTTGCCCCTTAATTTAGTGTATAAAAATAGGAAAAGTTGCTAGCATTGTATCTTCAAAGTTAAATAGAATTGACCTTTTGTATACCTTCGAAGTTAAATTTAATACTGCAGATTTGATATATAAGTTGGTGAGTAATAATGTGATTAAAGATCATACCGAAAAATATAAAGAATACTTTCAAATTTGATAATATCGAGACATTGAGACCAATAACTGACTGGATAATATTAACAATTCGATAGAAATTAAATTCGATTAATAATTACGTTGTACTGCAATTTTTAATGTTGACAAGTAACAAAAATTTTATGAAAATTATTAATGGACTTTCGATCTTACTATAAAAACTGAGTTTTATTGTAAATCAACGTATATTGAAGTTAACCTCAATATAATCCAATTCTTGGATCACATGTTCTTGATAATAGCCATTCGCATATTATTCCCTCTTCAGTTCCAACTATGTTTTCCTATTCAAAGAAAACTCGCTGAACAACAATCGTCACTCGACTTTGATAACAATCACTCTAATCTCTGCTAAATATAGTAATAAAATCATAAAGCATGTACGAATAAAATCCACGAATTATTATATATTATTTTACTCCTCATCTGACATAAGATTATTTTTAATTAATTAATTTGAGAAGGCCGGAGTAATTTACCGTGATATACACAAACTATATTTACCCTCATTTTGCATACAAACATAAAACTCGTTAGTAGAATAAAGCTGATTAAGTGCATGATCAATATGCACCATCCACTCTTTTTTAGCGAAAATATATTTATATACTTCGATCCAATATTTTTCTGATTAAATTGGAAGAGGAAGTTTCATAGAACCTAAATATCACTTCGTTTACAGTCTTTTTGTCCAATAGTTTTATAGAAGGCTTTTCATTTTCGTTGGCCACATTTTGAATCAGACTTAGTTTCGTTTGATGAGAGACTATTAACAGACAATTTTGCCCCATTGCGATAAAGATGGAGCTAACGAATAGAAAGCGGGATGGACTGACGCGAGAACATTTTCAGTTTGCGGGCTGGGCGAGATATCATCTAATAGGTTCCATGTTTTTAAATTTGTTTTCGTTATCTCACCATAAAGTTCAATTCGGCGGGGCCACGAGGATCGTAAATCAGCAAAGTTCGGCAGGAAGGGATGCAGAATATACGCTTTTTTTCACAGCAAATACAAGGGCAGCGGATCGATAGTATTTTATCAAAGAGATGGTGCATGTCAGTCCATAGAGAAAAGTGAAAAATAGATGTTTAAAAATGAGCTCTTCAAAGATAAGATTGAAAGTTGATGATGTTAAGTATACAATAACTGAAAATACTGTCTTGAAGCAAAGTCTCTTTGAGCGTAGACATGGACGGATATCTGTAATATTTAATACAATGTAAGAAAATAATTTTATGTTGTATTTTCTAAATCATTTTAAATTTTAGTTGTGTATTTTTTTGTATAATCTTTATAGGATTATATACATAATTAAGGATCTATAATTAATTCTATCCAATTCATTATTATTCATTTTGTTACAAAAGAATACAAGCAAATTTCAAATTAGTGTTTTCAAATATCTTACTGCGTGTTCTTATCAATGTCTGAAACTGTCATTTGCTTGTCGTATGTTTAATAAGTGTTCGTTCTTATTGTGAGACAGCTATTATTTCGATTCAGCGTTGATGTTTTGATTGATGAGAAAATATAACTGCTTTTATTGGACGTGTGTAAAGTACCAATGCAAATGTCCAGCGCAATCAATTCAAGAAATAAACCGACGTGGCAAAATGTAATGGAAGACATAAAATTACTTCGAATAAATTTTATACAACTTAAAATTTTTATATAAGATCGAGAATATATTAAAAATCGTTTGCAAGCTAATATGTAGGTGACGTAAGTAACGTAAAGCAACCAGGAACCGGATTGTTCTGGAACGATTACTAACACTATAACAAAGCGTACTAACTATATAAAGAAGGCTAACGCTGTGTCATTTTTTGCGGCATATAAATTTCGACTGAGAGCGACGTCGGCCTCTGTAGAGTTGGTCGATGAACTAATGATTGGCAGAATTCTGCAGGTTTTATTGCTGTATCTTTTAACTGCGGCAGCCAGTGTTGTGACGTATATTACTGACTTACTATCTTTGTTTTCTTAATAGGATAGAGTGACATAGGGATTACATGTAGATTAGAGTAGGTACTTGTGCCGCCATTTGGCCGCAATACTAGTTAATAAATATAATATTATAATAATACCAAATATATAAAAAAATGCAGGAGCGATTATACAGGTTAGTTTGTAAAATATATGAGAAGGGAGAAGTACCACAGGATTTTCAGCGTAGTAGAATAGTAACAATGCCGAAGAAAATAGGAACTAATCTGTGTGAGAACTATAGGACCATTAGCCTACTATCACATGCATCGAAGATATTGTTAAAGATTATTTATAGGAGATTAGAAAATAAAGTAGAGGAAAGGCTAGGAGAAGATCAGTTTGGTTTTAGGAAAAACAGAGGGACGAGAGAGGCGATTCTAGCACTAAGAACGGTAGTAGAAAAAAGAAAGAGGGTAGGAAAGGTAACTTGCATAGCTTTTGTAGATTTAGAAAAGGCATTTGATAATGTAGATTGGGACATAATGTTTAGAATTTTAAAAGAAACGGGTATAGATTATAAGGATAGGAGAGTAATTTTTAATTTATATAAACACCAAACTGCCTTAGTTAGAATTGAGGGGGAAGAAGAGGTAGCAAAAATAGGGAAGGGAGTTCGGCAGGGATGTATACTCTCACCGTTATTATTTAATCTATATATAGAAGATGCAATAAACAAAGTAAAAGAAGAGTATAGTGTAGGTGTGAATGTACAGGGAGAGAAAATATATATGCTGAGATTCGCCGACGATATAGCTATATTGGAAGAAAGCGAAAAGAATTTAGAAAGGGTATTGAATGGTATGCAGGCAGTATTGACTAGGGATTTTAACATGAAAATAAATATAGGTAAAACTAAAGTGATGAGGTGTGACAAAAAGGAATGCAGTAGAAAAATGAGGATCTCAATAGGAGATAATAGAATCGAAGAAGTGTCAGATTTTTGTTATTTAGGCAGTAGAATCACAAAAGATAATCGAAGCAAGGTAGATATAAAGTGTAGGATAGCACAGGGTAGGAAGGCATTCGTAGAAAAAGAACAGATTTTAAGATCAAATATTGACTTGGGTATTAGAAAAAGATTACTGAAGGTATATGTTTGGAGTGTAGCACTGTACGGGTGTGAGGCGTGGACTATAGGAAAGGAAGAGAAGCGTAGATTAGAAGCACTTGAAATGTGGTGTTATAGGAGGATGATGAGGATTGGTTGGGAAGATAAAGTAACAAATGAAGCTGTACTAGAGTTAGTAGGGGAGAAGAGAAGTATCTGGAGAGTGTTACAGCGTAGGAGAGACAGATTAGTAGGGCATATTCTTAGGCATGGGGGGATTATGCAATTGATCATAGAAGGTAGAGTGGAGGGAAAGAGAGGGGTAGGTAGGCCTAGATTGGAGTATGTGAGTCAGATAGTTGAAGACGTTGAGATGAATAGCTATAGGGAGATGAAGGGATTAGCTCAGGATAGATCGGCATGGCGTGCTGTTTCCAACCAATCTTTAGGATTGCGGACTCTTTAACTAAACCAAATATATATATATTATAGAATATAAAAACCAATTCTATCGTTGTGCAAGAAAACAATTGTATCCTTACAATTATTTATGATAAAAAGCTCTTTATACTAGGATATCACTTTTAATCGTATATTTAATCATTGACCATAAAGAAGTTGAACGCCAACTGATAATCAATATTCATCGCTTATGATAATCAATATTCAACGATATCATCTGAGTCCTAAGTCAGATAGGTGCAGATATTGTATTGTATTTGTTAATATTGTACATATGGCAACGCTGTATTGATTCTTTTATTCACCACCACGAGCCAGCACTGTATGGATGTTGTTTTCTAATGAGTAAAACAAGGACACTTAAAAATTGCTTTCTATCCTTTAGGCTCGATTTGGCCGTATGCGTTAGCCTTCTTTATATAGTTAGTATTCATTGAGTATATGTTCAATGGTAATAATTTGTCAATGTGCCCGTAAATAGAATAACGAATTGTGTTTAATTCCAAATTTGCAAATATAATTCCCCGAACTGTATTGCTAGCTTTATAAATTTAATTTGAATTTTAATATTAACTGAAAATATGTACTATGAAAAGAATTATTCAACGAGGTGTTTTAATAATAGCAATTATTTGCTATTTACTTATTAAAAGTCATTGTTAAAGGTACTTCCATTTTTTGGGTAAATATATAAAGTAATTATTATCTGTGCCATAAATCGATATATTGATTAACCTATATCAAGATATCAGCGGTAATTTAAAAACTGAGATTAATTTCGACTAATTTGAAAATACTGTGATAATTAAAAATTACACTAGGATGTTTTGGTGAAATCCTAATTATTGGATGTGTAGTGATTTTAGTTGGTCACAATGGTAAATAAATACCTGTTAAAAATGAAATTGTAAGGGGAATTGACAAAAGGGTATTTTTATACGTATTGAATAGTTTGTGGTTTGTCACAAATATTGAATAAATAAAATTTCTAATAATTACGATTTTAGTAGTCAAAACTATTTAAAAAATATTGACATCGGTGATAATATATGAACGTCTTCAGATGAAATAATTGATTAATTCATTTTTACAAGAGCATTTTAAAATTTTCTGCATTTTAGCGTATATTTATATAACCCTAGGTAATTAATATATGTAGAGTAGCGATGTGTAGTTCACTCGCGAACCGTTCACTCTGAAAGGTTCAATCAAATGACTGTGACGACGTTTTGCAACGACCTATAGGTCACTATGACCTAGTTCGTGAACTATGAACTACATGGTATGTATTGATGTACTTGTAGTAGGTCCTGAACCCGTCGTGTACTAAACCGTTCATGAATCACAACGGGTCGTAAACGATGCAGTATAGTATACATTACATATACAGTACCAATAGCAGTACTAAAAAGTATTGGTGAACGGAACGAAATTATATTTCCTTATATATATGTTTTGTATAAATTATAAACATTGTTGTCTTTTCTTCCTCATTCCTAATTCAAAATAAGTATTGTGATATGTCAATTTATTTATTTTTTACTATTTAATATTTTTATATTGAGAAAAAATGAGATTATTTTCAGTATGTGCATGTATTTTATATAGGTGGTGAACTAGTTCATTTTTAAAAGATGTAGTAGTTCACGACCTATAGTTCGTGAACGGTACATTGAAATGAACTACGAACTACGAACTAATTCCTCAAAGTGACCTATAGTTTGCCATCGCTAACGTAGAGCAGTCTAAATTGCTTGGTACAATAACGCAGTGGCATTTGGTAGATTCAATTCTTTTTCATAATTAGTTTTTTGTAGAAAATGTTTATATATGTATTTTCATTCGGTTTGTAGAACACGATGGAATTTATTAAATTCGATTATGCCTTCCATTTTCCAAATAAGCAGGTTTGTCATATAGACTCGCTCGCAATATTCTTTTATTTTCTTATTTCCTACGGGAGTATTGTTTATACAAGAACACAATTGGATGCGCACATATCCAATTTTTGTTATCTGCAACTTCAATAAATATCCGCGCTGTCCGTGTTTACGTTTGCGTATATTGCCAGTTCTTGGTTTATATTTACAGTTATTTTCTGTAGTGGTAAATTTAGTGTAGTGTTGCACGTTTTTATATTTGGTTTTGGCTGCTCTGTGCGATCTGCATCGTATATATATGGCAAAATCCTAGAATGTTCGTATGCGTATCCTATCTATCTTGAGTTGGCGCGCCATTCCAGAGTATCAACTATCAACGGAATACATTACCAAATAGTTATTTTGAAATATACAGCAATATACACGATGTTAAGAAATTTTATATACATTTATTGCCAAAAATACTTATACGATTTAGCTTGATACAATAAAACTCCTACATCTTCAGTTGAATTGTTCACATTGATTTAATTTTTAATTTTTTTATTAACGGTACAAACACCGACAAGTCCAAGAACCGAATTAAGATTCGATTTCTACGATAAGTGCACAAATAGTTAATAAAATTTCTACTGTGGCTGGGAATTAAACCTAGAACCTAGTAGAATTTTTAGGCTCTGGAGGAAATGAAGAGATTAGTAAAACAATACCATTATTTTTTTTTTAAGAAATTACGCAGGTCTAGGACGATAAATCAATTATATTTTACTGAGGTTTAGTTTATAATTTCATAATGTTGAAAAAATACAACAATAACTGAGAAACGCACCAATTTTTTTTTTAAATACCAAAGAATTAAACAAACTCAACAAACTTCAATATCTAGGATAATGTCGAAACAGTCTTAGATTTTGTAAATTTTGAACAACCAAGACCATTTTGCGGAAACGGAAAGGTCATATATAAATTTTTATATATAAATTGTAGTATCCTGTATATGCTTACTAGTTAGATTGCGTTGCGGTCATACAGCTGATTTATAACAGAGCAGTTGCATTATTTGGAAATTGTCAATACATAAAATTATATTGAAAAATACATTTGCCAGTCTACAACAATAAACATTAAACTTATCAAACAGGCAATCCATATTAAAGAACAACAATAAACATATATGAATATATTGATATTCTAAAAAGAGATACTTGAGCTATGCCATAACAATTTTCTATTTGAAGAAATACGAAGGGTAAATATGACGAAAGACTGACGAAATGGGACGAAATGAAAAAGTCAGCGTGGACAGAACGTGGATAGAAATATTTTCGTATTTTAAACAAGAACATATTCCCCACAAAAATCGAAAATTATTGGTTGAATGTGCATTATGAAAAATCGCAATTATCCGTAAAGACACTAGCCTCAGTTTTAACAGTAAAGTTCAACTTGCGGAATGTAAGTTGTTTTGACATATGTGTGCTCTATTGGAAGAAAATTCAGAATTATCAAAAAAAAAATTGATACAACAGAAAAATATGATTTTAAGAATTCAAAATTATATTTAGAAATGAGATATTAGAATCAGTATTAAATTTTATATTATTTAAAAAATATTTAGCTGTAAAGTTCATCTACATTGTAAAATTTATCATTAAATTCTAATATGGGATAATTGAGTGGAGATTTTTTTTTCTTTTATCGCAACCCCAATCACCATATCCAATGGAATTGCATCCGTACGACTTTTGCACGAAAAATAGTCACGTCACCTTAGTTATGGGGAATTCGAAAATATTCAAACGGTTCGCATTCTAACATATTTTATGAACCTGATATATGATGTACTTTTGCCACTTTTCTTAAGGAGGCCAGTGCGATTTTTTTTTTACAAAAAAAAAACCGTTTACTACACATGATTTATAACATGAAATATCCAACTATCTTTAGCGAACACTTGATCTTAGCCTATATATAAAATCTACTGACATTCACCATTTAAGTGGAATTTTTGTGGAGAATTCAATACGGCTTTGCAGAGAGTTAGTGGACCTATATAGAATTACGTTATTGTGACCGTATACGGCACCCCTGCTGTCCAATCTATCCAATGACCACATACATGCTGAGCATGTGGCTTTAGAGCTCAATTCCAAAATAATATTCGTCTTAAAAACGCTTTAGATTTTTTAAATCATCATTATTACCTTGATAATTTTTACGTCATTAGTAGACATTCTTATAAAAGTATATATTCTACAAATACAATATCAAAATTTATATTATATGCCAGGATGAACAAGGACCTTATATGTTATAAATTATAAAGCTAGTTCGTAGTTCATTTTAATGTACCGTTCACGAACTATAGGTCGTGAACGGTACATCTTTTAAAAATGAACTAGTTCGCGACCTATATGAAATACATGCATATACTGAAAATAATCTCTTCTTTTCTCAATATAAAAATATTAAATGGTAAAAAATAAATAAATGGAAATATTACAATACTTATTTTGAATTAGGAATGAGGACAACAATGTTTATAATTTAAACAAAACATATATATGAAGAAATATAATCTTCTCTAGGTACTCACAATTATTTATATGAAGTTCTAAAATACTTATTGGTAGTTACTAATGAAAATGTTTACTAATTTACTAACACTTGAAAATTAAATGTACAAACTATAATAAAATGAATTAGATAAAATAGTTTTGTTTGGCGTTATAATTTATATTTTCTATTCCGAATCTTCTTTGTTCAAACTTCAAAGCTTTGATTTGATATTAAGTGATTGCATTGCACTCAGTATGAAATAGAAGAACTATGAGATTTAGATGTTTATTCTTGCATTATTGCAAAAATTTGCTATGATAGCATGACATATTAAAGAATATATTTAATCTTGCGAATATATTAATTATATTATTCGAAATGAAATCTGATACCAACATATAAATTGTGACTCAGCTCGCCAATGCTGCTGTTGCAATATTGCATCGAGTTTCCTATTTCGTTCCGTTCACCAACACACTTTATCACTAAATAAATGTTAGTACTGTATATGTAATGTATACTATACTGCATCGTTTACGAGTCGTTGTGATTCATGAACGGTTTAGTAGACGACGGGTTCAGAACCTAGTACAAGTACATCAATACGTACACCGTGCACCATGTAGGTCATAGTTCACGAACTAGGTCATAGTGACCTATAGGTCGTTGTAAAACATCGTCACAGTACGCCCGTCATTTGATTGAATCGTTCGCGAGTGAACTACACATCGCTATTTGTGACAGCGTTATTTTATTTCGTTTTTATCTTGTGCTACTGAAGATGGGGGCATAGCCTTCGAAATGCGCATCTAGCTACTTAATGCTTTAAGTTACGGTATTTAAAAATGTGAAATTCAATATAGCCGTCCACATAAATCAACTTAGTATAAAGAAGAAATTTAATTATGACATTAAAAATGTAATTTTTTTAATCATGTAAATGTTGATTGGAAAATAGTTGAACCTACCGATAAATGCTCAATGAAATTATTTGAAAATCTGCGTATAGTCTTCTCAAAATCGGTTTTAACTTACCATCAATTTCTATGGACCGGTTATTCAGGGAAGGAGGATTGCTTCCTGCATCCGGACGTAAAGTGTTTCCCGTTTCATTAGATCAATCCCGGGGTGTAGTTGTATAGGATGCCAGCGAACGTCCCAAGTGGCAATATCACTGAAAAATTAATAATACGACAGGTCCGGAGTAAAATCAAGCAGTTCTTTTTTATACTAGAGGTCTTTCATGTGCGAGAAAATGTAAGTTTAGTTTGATTTCCTAAATTGTTAGATTTTCTTTGTTTATCCCAGTGAATATTTGGAAATTTGTTGTATTAAATAAGTGTTCATGTCTCATTAAGAGAAAAAATCATTTGAAAATAGAAAAATGTGTGAAATATATATGTATGCGAAATACTATATTCACAAAATATATTGTAAAATGCTATAGTTTAAATCATATTATAAAAATATTTTAATATTACTTTTTTATCGATTTTTGATTAATATCGATATCGATTTTTTTTTTTTTATAAGGTCAGGAAGGCAAACGTAACAATTTCATGGTAGCAATTCAATTTAATTCAACGAAACTTATTTTTCTAATACGAATCAAATTTAATTGCAAGCCATTTCCGCGCGAAAAAAGTTTTGTTTTTCTTGTTTCTGGTGTAGCGAGCACATTTACATATGAGGCTTCCGAGCTCCTAAGCCGGAACTTCCGGCTAACTTCTCAACTATAACGTCCCTGTAAGTATATATCCCATATCCCGCTATACATACGTACAGTCTGTAGGTCTGTAACTTTTTAATCGTGCACTAAAATTACAAAATCACTCCCGAAGTTTTATATTAATAAAGTTTCCACCTGAGGTAACGAATATATTTTTAATGGGGCGGCCGTAAACGTGATCCAGGAACAAAATATATAAAAAGATAGGATAAATTCAGGTACGAATTTCGAAAATGACATAGTAATAATGGCATCGGTAGTCGTTGTAGTGGATTCCAAAATTTTAGGGACTTTTGATATTTTATAAATCAATTATTGTGCCTATATAAGTATAATATTTGATACTGTGTTAAAAGGATTAATTAATATTTCAACAAATTGATATAATTAATCAAATTATTTGCAATTTCATACCAATATTTAAAAAATCTATTATCAAAATGGTAACTACCGAAAAAATGTTTGAAGTGAAACTGCTATAGGTGCGGTAGGGCAAATTGGCCTGAACGTCACGAAAACTGAAACGCTTCCGTCACGAAAAGTGAAACGCGCGCTGCGCATGCGCCGCGTGTACTGTGCGTATACGTAGCATAAGGCAACCAGTAGATACTTGCGTATTTTAATATATATTACACAAACACAGCTTAATCTTTTAGCTAACAATTTTCATTGTGTGAAAAGTGCAATGGAGAAAAAGACAAGTACAGACAGAGTGTGAGCCTTTAGAGAACGGAAGAAAGCGAAGAAACCACGAAGAAAGGTGCCAACAAGTACCTTGGAAAGAAGTAGAGAGTATCGAGCCAGGGAAAGGGTGTTAAAGGATAACATAACCTTCCAACGACCTCAAATACACTGGATGAATCGATACCGTCGTTAAGTGAGGACACAGTGAGTGGTATAGAGAATTTGAATGCCACCTATTCTACACGTGAAGATACTCGCGGTGTGAGAGATCAACGAAATGAATCTGATACAGCTGAGCGAGCCATCGACAAATAGAAATGCACCCACTAGTGCATTATACACAAAATTTACATTCTTTCAACCTGCTCATCGCGAAATTGATAAACAATTTTTCAATAATCCGCTAGGTACAGTGTGTTCCATATAAAAGAACTATAAAAATATGGCTGAAATATTTAATCCAAACTCCTCTTTATAGACTGTACGCCATTACAGTTAATAATGCTTTCTTTGATGATCAGAGTGTCAATGAAAATCAATCAAAATGAAAATCAAATCGTTAACAAATGGAAAAAAAGCAATGCATAAAATCAACTTTTCCTAGGAGCTAAGAAGTTTCACTTCTACCGCGCGAGAGTCTCACGCATGTTTTTTTTAAATTAAATTTTGTATTGGAACTCTTGCAATAACAATTTACTAATTATAACAAACTAATAAACCTTTAAGCCTGGAGCCTAAACAACGCTGTACAATTCATAAGTTAACGCTCGAAGGAACAAACAGCACAGATTTGGGACTACCCAAAACGAAAACCTATCAAGGTAGAAGAGCTGATTAGCGGAAGATGTCGGGAATATCGTGTTGTTAATTTATATAATACCGACTGGACCATATACCGTAATTAATTTTAATATATCAATTAATCAAATTTAGACATATACATAATGAGTGTTATATATGTAGGCGTAAGCACCAGAAAGTTTTATATTTTAATACGCTCATAAAATATATTACATCCCATTATAAATTGAATATAATCATGATTAATCAGGGAAGTAAACTTTCGAAAACTCGTTAAAGCGATAATATGAGTGTGGAAATTTTATTCATTACAAAGTTTTAAAATATTATTGGCGTGTACCGTTTTTTTTTTTTTATAAAAAGGATAACAATGTACGAAGGAAAATGTCAAAAACATCATAATGTGTAGTTATTTTAAAATTAAATATATAGGCAATAGCGTGAATATATTCCATATTTGGTTTTTGAAAAAATAAATTATTTTCTCTTAAGCTTTACAAATACAAGTTGAGAAACATTACATTTTCAATTATATCCATTCTTCATACATACTTTTCAATAAAAAACTATATTTATACTTGATTAAATTAATTAAAATTAATGGCCTATATAATATTTACTATTCTCTTCCCTTTTTAATTTCAACAAAGTAATATAAGTCATTTTTTATATCTTGGCGGACCTAATTCATCCTCTACTGCGTATAAGGGTTGAGCTTCCAGTACCATTGTTGCCATATATGAATAAAAACCTTCAGTACAAAGTGCTCAAATTGTAAACTGCATAGCAAAATTTAGATTGAGAATATTTAATGTATGAATATATACGGCTTCGATTAAAGTCCACTATTTAGTAAAAAGTTTCCAGTTATTTATTATTTGTTTTGATCAATTGTGCTAATATAATACTCTCTGTATTTGTCGGCGGTCGATATGACAACATTGCAGTAATTTTGACCACACCCTCAAATGACAAAAATGCAGTGGCGAGCATCTCTTCACGAGCATATGGTTTCGGGGTGTTGAAGCGGCCAGTATATTTTTATTTTTTATTGTTTAGTACCTGTGCTTTGTTTCTACTAAAAAAATGGTAGTGAATGTGACGATTATGATAAATAATATACCTAATTTATTTATCCATTATTTTTGTTATGTTTTTATAACAATTTGACAATTTAAGAGTTGAAATAACAATATATTTTGTTGAAGAGTTTCTACGTTCATTTGTTTATTTTTATACCATTGGTAATACGTTTCTATAAAAATAAAGAAAAATAATTAAGCTGCCCTTAAATATAACACATTCTTGTCAAACGTCTTGGTAGAAACACACATATTAACTCGATAACTATCTAATAATTCCAAAATTGCTGCTTCTTCATTATGAAAAAGCAAATAACACACATCGTCAGTGATGTGGCAATACCTTCTATCTGTTTTGAACTTTTACTGAGTTGATTTTGATGAGAATTTCTGTACATGCGCAACATAAATTTAAGAATCAGTTGACATAATATTTCATTTTTCGAATTTTTGTAAGATGGGAGGTATTGTCACATCGCTGACGAAATGTTTAATAAAATGGTACCAACTGAATAACAGGCGCGGGCTTTATAACTTTGTAATCAAGCATATTGATTCTAAGCTGCCATAATTGACAGAACCATTTGTTTTTACGCATATCAAATGTATTTTGATATACTCAAGCTGAAATAGCGTCGTAACGATCAAATAATTATTGAATGTTTTTAGCGCAAATTAGGTGGTTATTGTCAGTGCGATATTTTACTGTGTAGACATTTGTACATATAGGGGTTGGTAAATAGGTGAGTAGAACCACCGAGGGGTGGTAATTACGTTGCTCCGTTGGCACACATGACGGTGAACGGACAGCGTGTACACTAACACTGGTAATACAAAGGGGAATATTGTAAAAGTTAATGATGGTTCGTGCTGTGCTGCAATTACACTAGTTGCGGACACACCGGCCAACATAATTTATCTCGTAATAAAAAATTCAGTAAACACTGAAAAGCACAACCTAATTTATATATATTCAATTTCTGAACAAAATATCCTACAAAATTTAAACAAAAAGCTTTTTATTGCGAAATGTTTAAATATATAAAAACTCAATTTTCCGGCACATTATAATTTTGGACATTGGCCATTTTTGTACTAAGGTAAAGATGTATGCATTTATTATATCAGAGCATTCTTAAATCAAGGTTTAATAGGACTAGTATAATAGTCACAATGCCGAAGAAAAAATGAGAAATAATTATGTGACAACTATATTTTTTCTAAAGGAAGTTAGAGTATTTATATTTATTTTTATTTATTTATTAATAAATTTCATAAAACGGCTGTTGCCGGTATAATATAAATTTGGCCATAAAAGTTTAGAAAATTTAAGAAAATATACAAAATTTAAATGGTATAAGGTCAGTAAATGGGAACAAAAAAAATAAGTATACCTGAACAAATATACAATTGAAATAAGAAAAAATTTATAAATATTTGATAAAAAAATATATATAAAATACATAGATAGACATGTATAATAGTTTTTGTCTATCTTTGAAAGGCAGGCTGAAAAGCCGGCTGCTTATCCGGTTCTTTTTTAAAAACTGGCAATGTAGGTGAAGAAACAGCGAAAAAACATTTAGGGCAGGTTAGAAAATAAAGTAGACATATAGTGGAGTATAGGGTAGGGATAATTATTTTCAATCGATATAAATACCAGGGAAATGAACGAATGAAGGAAAAATGAAGAATGTACACATATAATATAACTGGAAAACTAAAATTAAATAAATGAAGTTAATATAATAAACAAGTAAATGCAATTAAAATAAACAGAAACTGAGGAAAGTAGCCAATAGGCTAAATACAATATGTAAAAATGAAAAAAAATGCGTGAGACTCTCGCGCGGTAGAAGTGAAACTTTTTAGCTCGTAGGAAAAGTTGATTTTATACATTGCTTTTTTCCCATTTGTTAACGATTTTTTTTATTCGATATTCGCTCACATATGGAACACAATGTACCTAGCGGATTATTGAAAAATTGTTTATCAAATTCGCGATGAGCAGGTTGAAAGAATGTACATTTTGTGTATGATGCACTAGTGGGTGCATTTCTATTTGTCGCTGGCTCGCTCAGTTATATCAGATTCATTTCGTTGATCTCTCACACCACGGCGTGTATCTTCACGTTTAGCCTGAATCAGTGGCATTCAAATTCTCTATACCACTCACTATGTCCTCACTTAACGACGGTATCGATTCATCCAGTGTATTTGAGGTCGTTGGAAGGTTATGTTGTCCACCGTGTTTCTTTAACGCCCTTTGCCTAGCTCGATACTCTCTACTGCTTTCCAAGGTATTTATTGGCACTTTTCTTGGCGGTTTATTCGCTTTCTTGCTTTCTATAAAGGCTCGCACTCTGTATGTACTTGTGTTTTTCTCCATTTCACTTTTCGCACAATGGAAATTGTTAGCTAAAAGATTAAGCTGTGTTTGTGTAATATATAATAAAATATGCAAGCGTCTACTGGTTGCTTATGCTACGCTACAAACAGTATACAGGGCGCATGCGCATAGCATGTTTCTTTGTTTAACTTCATGTTTAACTCCAAGCATCATCTCGATCAAATACATATTAACGGAAATAAAATTACTTCTAGAATTGTTAATCAAAAGCTAAAACTTGTCACAAATTGTGTCAGAAGTCATCCCCGTAGGGATTATATTTAGTAATTCTTTTCATTTCCATCATTCGAATTGCGATCATTACAAAATTTTCCAATTCATCTAATACCCCAACATGCGTGCCGTTATGTCCTTCAGGACGTTGCAAGGACGAATTAGTCACAATGTTGTATGTGTGACGGCCCATTATCGCCATGTAACATATTGCCGCACTCATAACTTACACCTGCACACAAATCTGACGGTCTCTCTGTGCCAAATACAGTCTGCGGTAGGATAGGGAATATTCCCGAAGACCCTCACCTCACCTCACTAAATTGATGCTGATGCTGGCTGGTCTACAAGTGACTGATACCAACCAATATGTAAATGTCAGTTGCAGATAATAAGGTATCCTGTGGTATGTGTCTATTTCTCGAATATTTCCCCGGGTGATTTAAATTAAACAACTTCTTCTGGAGCAACGGTTCGAAATATTTTTCAATTTCTTCATCAGGCTAGATTAAATTAAAAAACAGCTATTTTAAAACTACTTATTGTTACATTATTTAAATTACATACCTTAATCAGAATTATCAATTTACATTTGATAAGTATTTGTTGATGATTAAAATAAGATATCATCCTGGACCAATACAATTATATACAAGAACTAAGTCAACCATATCACAATTTTTGATAGAAATTTCCCTTTTTTAACTTCGAGGTTATCATATTACACGTGTACAATTCTATTGCTAAAAAAAATTAACAACTCGCTTCTCTATAACCTGCCATTCTTTAAAAAATCCCCAATATTTCTTCTGAAATCACTTTGTATGACGAATAATCTTGTTTCCAATATATATTAGCGCCTGTATATTCTGTTAGAAGACTGCACCACTATCTATTATCTTAAATTGTAAATGAAGAGCGCCTTGTTACGTGCGCACAACTCGATGTAACAAGAGCAACGTAGTTTACAAGGAAATGGACAGGAGGATAAATTCCTGCTGACCTCTGTACAGCCACCGTAAGGTTATTATAATATATTTGCCGGGCGCTTTTGGGCCAAGGTGTTGGACTGTTAACCGTTAAGGGAAAACATCGTTAGTGTGTTGAGATGATAAGGTGCTCGGGTTTGAAATTGGGAAAGGAAATTCATGGTGCGATGTACACGAGGATGGGTGTAGCGAAGAGCAGTGATGTATCCCTCGTGTTTTGTAAATTAATGTGGTTAAGGGATAAATGTACAGGAAATAATGGTTTACGAGAAGTTTCCTTACACGACTAACAGAAAATGTATCATTATTGTATAATATGATTAAAAATAAGCATATCTTCTTCCAGGTTGTCAAATATTGGAGTTGACCATAAATAAAGAATATTTTATTAATATTCTTCAACAAGGTTTTATAATTGATCGATTTTTCGTTTTTGTTTTAAAAAATACGTGTTTAAAGTATACGCTTTCTGATATTAAGCACTTAACGAATGAAAAATATTTGATGGCATTAATTTGCTCAAATAAACCAATAAAGTTGACCATTATATTCTCCATTTTTAACAGCATATAATAAGGCTTATTACATATATTAAGTCTGAATTTATTCATGGTACCTTGGCTCATTACCGAGCATTTCAGAAATAAAATTTGATTGATATAGAATAATGGTATAGGTTATATATCCCTAAATCCAAAAATAAATTCGGAATTTAAAAATACATTTGTTAGGCTTTATTGCAGCACTTTAACTTCATTTGTTTATAAGAAGATATACAAAATTTAGGCTTTTGTTATAAAATTAGTACATGTTCTTGCAAACAACTGGAGTTAGAAAGAATTGCAATAAAGCCTTTATATGCGATAATAAATTCTGATTTTTTTTTGTAATTATGGATTATCTCGTATAATCAGATGCAATTGCGTATTCAAAATGCTTATAGTCCAAAAAAATATATAATTTTACGTTATTTTATAACATTAACTTTACTTGTTTCCATAGGTAAATTGATATTTGTTAAAAGTAAAGTATATTTTATAAACTTTAGCAGGAGAGTATTTTAATCAGATTTTATAATCGTTTACTACGAAAAAATAACGTTTATTTTGTCGTTTTGGAAGTATATAGTATTAAAAGAAAGCTTTTAAAAGAAATAATGTAGAATTTCATACTATAATTAATGCTTTGTGAAGATAGTTGAATCAACGAATGGTAATTGATAATTCTATTAATAAGTATATGTTATAACAACAAGTCGGATGGTAGGCACCACAGAATTGAGGTTATGCAGCAAATTATTTGACATCATCGTGCTGATTAAGGATAATTAGATTTGCTTCTTGATTTAGAACAAATTTCAATTAGACTTAAATTTCAAATACAGTATGTTTGGATTTTACGATATAATTTTTATAGTTCAATGGTAATGGCTGAAAACGTAGTATGTAAAAGTTGCTCGTGCTTAGGATCAACAGGTTTCAAATCGTTCTTAAACCATATTCGATCACATATGGAACACACTGTACATAGCGGATTATTGCAAAATTGTTTATCAAATTCGCGATGAGCAGGTTGAAACAATGTAAATTTTGTGTATGATGCACTAGTGGGTGCATTTATATTTGTCGATGGCTCGCTCAGCTGTATCAGATTCATTTCGTTGATCTCTCACACCGCGTGTATCTTCACGTGTAGATGGCACGCCTGAATCAGTGGTATTCAAATTCTCTATACCACTCACTGTGTCCTCACGTAACGACGGTATGGATTCATCCAGTATATTTGAGGTCGTTGGAAGGTTATGTTGTCAATTGTGTTTCTTTAACGCCCATTGCCTGGCTTGATACTCTCTACTTCTTTCCAAGGTACTTGTTGGCACTTTTCTTGGCGGTTTATTCGCTTTCTTCCGTTTTCTAAAGGCTCGCACTCTGTCTGTACTTGTCTTTTGCTCCATTTCACTTTTCACACAATGGAAATTGTTAGCTAAAAGATTAAGCTGTGTTTGTGTAATATATAATAAAATACGCAAGCGTCTACTGGTTGCCTTATGCTACGTATACGCACAGTACACGCGGCGCATGCGCGGTGCGCGTTTCACTTTTCGTGATGGAAGCGTTTCACTTTTCATGTCGTTCAGGCCAATTTGCCCTACCACCCCTATAGAAGTTTCACTTCAAAAATGATCATAAGTTTATTTCTCATTGTTAAAATGTCGAAATAAAATGCTTATGTATATATGATTTTCTCTAGTTTTACTTAAGTACACAAATAAATGCACTCATTGATATTAACAAAATTTAACTGCCTGTAATAACGTTACTGTTATCTTCTTTCTCGAAAAATCGAAATTGATTAGAATAATTTTAAAGTCGCTACTTTGACAGTTTAATTAATATAGATGATATTATTTCTTAGGATAGTATTAGGATATTAGGATAGATAATATGTACTTTTAATTATTTTAATTATTAATATCAGGCTGGGAAAAAATCATTGAAATTGTATTTTTCTTATTTGTATGGAATGTTATTTTACGTTTTCTTTAACGGCAGTCAATTCCATATTTTGAACAATTATTGTGGCAAAAGAACCCTCAGTATTCAAGCAACATTCTGGCTTATGACTAGGTTAGCGCCGAGGGCGTTATTGGTCCTTCGGAATTAACAATTTCACGGTGTATTAATGTAATCTGGGCGACCACACGATGCACGACCCGGCAATATTTTCTCAATTCCTTGCGCTATATATTATATCGGTGCAGAATCTGGAATCAATTGAAAATTGCGTTCGATAATAGTCTATTACGTGCAATGTCAAGATATTATTACACAGCAATATCCACACACACGCAAACATATATACAAACGTAGAAGTTTATTAAACTAAGTTACGTGGGACAAATTAGCAAAAAAAAAAAATCTGCAAACAAATATAATTTTTTATATGTTGTTTTGAAATTCTTGAGCAAGTCAGCAACACACAATTCTTTGGAGAAAATCCTACTTAAAAATTCCATTTTATCAAATTCGATATTAGATAAGTTGACAACTAAATGTAAAAATGGCCAAAGTTTTGAAACACAATTTAGTTTTTAAAAAATTATCGCACATTGTTAATACCAACAATTGATCAGTTCATAATTTTGAACGCTGCAAATTTTTATGGAATTACTAAATTCTCTAAATTCCTCAAATTAGAGTATTGGTTACTATACGTCAATATTCTAAAGTACTTTGCTAATTTGATTCACCATGCCAGTGTCATGCTCCTAGACTATTTCCTTCAAGTTAATTTCATGGAGTTATAATAAAAATCGATTTAAAAATTACAGAAACGAAGGTTTCTCTTGTCCATGGACCAACATGTGTTTGGAAAATTATGAAATAAATGGATTTTTACTACATAAAGCAATTTGCAAACTATTTGTACAGAATGTGCAATATATACCTTAGTTATATATGATTATATAATATAAGCTTTGCAAGCGCTAAGCTTAACGATAATATTTGGATTTTTATTTAAATTAAGTTGATTATTTGACAAGGTAATAAATGCAAGAATTATTAGCATTCTACTAAGTGTTAAGTGGAAGAGTGGATGGAGGTTTCTGACTGATGCCTAAACCTCGCCTTTTCTTGCCAATATATGAAACCTTTTTATAAAATAAGTTTGTAATATTTTGCCTATATTTACCTTTGTGTTTTGTTTCGAATTTTAAGCAAATTGTTACACAATTTATTTATTGTACGGCATATGCTAGAGCAATGTTCCATCCACGAGTTTTTCCACATTTTCTCATAAAAAAATTAAAGGTAGAACATTGGGATGATATGGACACACCTAGTACATAGCATTAGTTTTCTTTTTTTTACTTAAATACGAAAAAATTCGGCACGAATAAAGTCATTAAAAAAAAATATATATATAATAGCTAATTCTACACTAAAGAAATAAAAAGTCCATATATTGCATTTTTATATATACTAATATATAAATATTTGAAAAAATTCGGTGTTTTTGAACACAAATTTAAAAAAAATCAGTGATTTGAACAATCATAGCGTTTCAATATACCACATAATCAGGTATTACGTTATAAAATAATTTATAACTAATTATAATATAGAATATCACCCAAATACCGTAACTCAAAGCATTAAGTAGCTAGATGTACATTTTTATCTTGTGCTACTGAAGATGGGGGCATAGCCTTCGAAATGCGCATCTACATACTTAATGCTTTAAGTTACGGTATTTTGGTGATATTCTATACTAATATTTAACACCGTAGTGATAATAAAAAATAAAAAAAATAATTATATAATTAGCACTAAGAACGGTAGTAGAAAAAAGAAAGAGGGTAGGAAAGGTAACTTGCATAGCTTTTGTAGACTTAGAAAAGGCATTTGATAATGTAGATTGGGACATAATGTTTAGAATTTTAAAAGAAACGGGTATAGATTATAAGGATAGGAGAATAATTTTTAATTTATATAAACACCAAACTGCCTTAGTTAGAATTGAGGGGGAAGAAGAGGTAGCAAAAATAGGGAAGGGAGTTCGGCAGGGATGTACACTCTCACCGTTATTATTTAATCTATATATAGAAGATGCAATAAACAAAGTAAAAGAAGAGTATAGTGTAGGTGTGAATGTACAGGGAGAGAAAATATATATGCTGAGATTCGCCGACGATATAGCTATATTGGAAGAAAACGAAAAGAATTTAGAAAGGGTATTGAATGGTATGCAGGCAATATTGACTAGGGATTTTAACATGAAAATAAATATAGGTAAAACTAAAGTGATGAGGTGTGACAAAAAGGAATGCAGTAGAAAAATGAGGATCACAATAGGAGATAATAGAATCGAAGAAGTGTCAGATTTTTGTTATTTAGGCAGTAGAATCACAAAAGATAATCGAAGCAAGGTAGATATAAAGTGTAGGATAGCACAGGGTATGAAGGCATTCGTAGAAAAAGAACAGATTTTAAGATCAAATATTGACTTGGGTATTAGAAAAAGATTACTGAAGGTATATGTTTGGAGTGTAGCACTGTACGGGTGTGAGGCGTGGACTATAGGAAAGGAAGAGAAGCGTAGATTAGAAGCACTTGAAATGTGGTGTTATAGGAGGATGATGAGTATTGGTTGGGAAGATAAAGTAACAAATGAAGCTGTACTAGAGTTAGTAGGGGAGAAGAGAAGTATCTGGAGAGTGTTACAGCGTAGGAGAGACAGATTAGTAGGGCATATTCTTAGGCATGAGGGGATTATGCAATCGATCATAGAAGGTAGAGTGGAGGGAAAGAGAGGGGTAGGTAGGCCTAGATTGGAGTATGTGAGTCAGATAGTTGAAGACGTTCAGATGAATAGCTATAGGGAGATGAAGGGATTAGCTCAGGATAGATCGGCATGGCGTGCTGTTTCCAACCAATCTTTAGGATTGCGGACTCTTTAACTAATTATATAATTATGATTCAAATAATAATTTAATCGAATTATGTCCATATTCAATAACAACATTAATAATATTGATATTTTAAATTTGACGTTATTATCATATAAAATAAATGTACGTGCGAAATTGCTATAATTATATAAAAGGTTTATATAATTTTGTATGGATTTATGCACATTTATTTATATATATATATATATATAATTTATATTATTAATGCTTTCCGTAAATATTACTTGGTTAATTATGAAATTGTCATTATATAAGAATTTAGATATTAATACAATTTGTATCATCTTATAAAACAACCAAAAATGTTAAATTCTTGTTTATTAGAGGGGGATACTTTGGGTCATGTGACCTGTTTTCCCGCCATGTGTAAATAAATAAATAATTAAATAAATAAATACATGGTGGGGAATCACTTCGTTATATCTGGAGATTTCATTTTCGTGATTCTTCCGATGTAGAAATGTTTAAATTTAAGATCTTCCCCATACGCATAGAAAATATTTCAAGGACATGTATTAATAATAATAATAATAATAATATGTCTTTATTGAGCGAAATAATAAATACATTAGCATAACAATAATAATATTAATATATAATATCACCCAAATACCGTAACTTAAAGCATTAAGGAGCTAGATGCGCATTTCGGAGACTGTGACCCCATCTTCAGTATTTAATATATAGAAGACAAACACGTAGACTAATTGAAACTACATTTAAGGAGCATTTCAGATTAAATAGAAAAGATAAAAGTGCTGTAGATGAGCATATTTTTGACTAACTCACGTCATCCTATTCAAATTAGCTCACTTAAATGACTTAAAAGTGTTTTAAAGCATCTAAATATACATCTAGCTATTTACTTAATGCTTTAACGTACGATATTTGGGTGATATTCTATACTATTATTTAACACCGTAGTGATAATATTTAAAATAATAATAATAATAACAATAAACCAAATATATAATCTTTATTATTGTTCTGGGCGAAGTTCAGCACAATATCAAAAAATAACGTAATTGGCAACTAATAACAAAGAAAAAAATTCACGTGCTGCTCTTCCACTTCCACTTAATACAAAATAATATTACTTAAGTTTTGTAACATCCTGTATACGAATCAATTCTAGCAATCGTCTTACACTATATATAGAACTAACAATTCGCTAAGAGTCACACTTAAATCAGACTCTTGTGTGCAACTGTCACGGTGCCATTGTGCACTGGTATTACTTCAGCTAGAGTACTGGTGTGCCACTTACGTGCAGGTGTAATGCATCACGTGACCGAGTCGTAAAATCAGAGTAATCATTCCCCAGCCGCTAGTTCCACGTCAAGTGAATAGAGAACCATATATGCATCTAGAAACTATATGGGGTTTAAATCAAACGATTTAGTACCAACCGTCATATGACATTTAGTGCATTTTTTCAATTCGTCGTTTGTCCGAATCTCAAATTTACTAATGTTTTAGTACGCTAACCGTCGCAGTAGTCCTAAGCGGTCTAATCACACTGATAAATCGAAAGCTGTGTACCATAAACTTTTTTTAAAACTTTTATTAATGTTGTTGATTCGGTTCTGAATTCGGTAGAATTCCGCAGATATTTATGTATTGTTCAGTTGAGCGTAATTGCCAATATTCGACGACAATATTGATCGTTAATGTTGAATGGAAACAGTCAATTAGCGATGGCGAAATATTTATTGAAGGCGGCGGGTGTAGAGTGTAAAGACTTTCAACAGAAGAATCGTTGTAAGGATATTAACAACGGTGCAGCAATTTCAACTAATTTTCGCTTATAAGTTACCCATGTAGATGTTGTAATTAATATGTCGAAACTACTTAAGAAATACATCTAAAGAGATTACAAAAAAAATTCAACATTTCATTTTCAATTGGATTACTTTACCCACTCATTTTGTCAGCGCTAATATAATTGAATTTGGTAATTTTTAAAAAAACTCTAATATATAAACCTTTGATATTTGGATTCACGATTTATTCGAATCTTTTCAGATTTCCAGGTCGCATCTTCTTGTTCTTATTGTAAATTAATTCAGTTCGAGTCACGCTATTATTTTAATCGAATTGAAGCAAAATATTCGTCTCTGTTGTAATGTTTGGACGAAGAAGAAGAAGAGGAATAGAGCCTCGGGTCATTTGTTCAATAGGTTCAATGAGAAATTTTGTCAAAAATCAGAAATCGTTAAATTTTGCGCCGATCAAATTCCTCACAATCAACAGGAAAGGTAGGTTCAAGTAGTAATTTAATAAAAAAATTGTACTCTTCGCTAAGTATTTTTTCTAAATATGGATCTAATTTTAAAAATAGTAACTCTGTGCCTGGACACAGAGTGTTGCTTTATCATATACAAAATTTCAATTTTTAATCTCTTTACGAAACTCTTTTAATCTTCTAGTACCACAAGCTTTCAAGTAGCTTACAGTACGAAAAAGTACCAAGAAAAATGCGCGTTATAAACAACTAAATAAATTTTGCCTTTAAAATTTTAATTTGAGTAGCAAGTGTGTAATATTTGGTATTTAGGAAGATTGATGGTATGGTAAATGACGTGTAGGATAAATGCAAAATAGACAGTACGATTACATCTTCGTTATAGTAGATCGAGCTGGCAAGACCATTAATTCAGGAATAAGAGATGCTTATAATTTATAGGATTAAGAAGCAAATTTTAATAATGGTGCAGTTAAATTGAAGTGGCGCATGGGAATAATGAGGAAATCAAACGGATCGTTAAAAGTTAAACTCGACAAAATCGAAAGAATTCAATATGGAGTGCAATTCATTTATGTTATCGTGTCTTTTAATAACGTATGTGGGATTCTAGATTTTTTTTCGTGATAATTATAGGTGATTGTTTTTATATCGCCCACAATATGAAAGGAAACTATAGGTCAGAAATCTGGAAGAGAAAAGATACAGAAAGGCCGCGGAAGTGGAAGTGGTTGTAAAAGAAAAGTAAAATTGCACAGCGCTGGAGTTAACAGCTGGAATAGTAAGTAATAATGGTAGCAGTTGCCTATAAAATTGTTATTTCTCATGTAATGTATTTGAAGAGCTTGCGGAGAATATTGGCACATAAAATAAACCATCTACTATAATTTTTGTGCCACCGTAAAATGAAGAATTTAAATTAGAAATTAATATAAACATTTAAGTGGTACCTAATTAGAATCCATATATGCAGTCCAAAATACAGGATTAGGTTATGTCTAAATTTACGAAAAAAAAAAATTTTTAACTTACACAATTACAGAAATTTCATAACTGATATTCTCTCGTTGGCAAGTTCGTTTAAAAAATGTACCGAATTTAATACATCTTGAAAATTTTATAAATCACTGCGAAGTATTTAAAATCTCTATGAAAACAACAGTAACTTCAAATTTCAAAAAGAAAGAATAAATGTATTAATGTAAACATCGAAAAATTTATGTGTCTTTGGTGATTTTCAATACTTGCCAGAAATTAAAATATTTGAATTGAAAAGTCATTTTCAAGTTTCCTATATATAAGGTATTATTTATAAAGATGAACTAATATTAGTTGGAACTAAGAATGTAGCAAAGATTACGAAAAATTAAGGCTGTTTTATTGTTGTTGAAAATCTCAAGGTAAAATTAATTATTTTATTAATCTTGTTATGGTACAGCCGATTCGACTTAAGCAATAGTAACTATATGAATTGAGAATATCATAAATTGAATGGAAACATTTCGTAAAATCGAATTGATGGAATATAAGATTTTTTCATACTACTATATTCCATACAATAAATTTTCTTCAATATCTCAAAATAAACAAGTTTTACACATACATAAATTGTTCTTGTTTCTTTTTACGTCCTGTATTTTACTACACTTCTTTTGCAGAATTTACCAATTTAAATTATTCTTAAGCTTATGTCCTTATGCCATATTACAGTTACTCATTTGGATCGACCCCCAACCCCACAACAATGTGTGATCCTTCATGAAGTGCTAAAATTGCACCCAGTGTGCGAGAACGCCATTTGTTCTTATACAAGAAAGTCACCCTTCTGTATGTTAAATGGATATGGACGATACGCCTACTTATGTGACGAGGCTTCTTGTTCTTGCGACTGCTGCGAACGATTGCATATGGCAGTTTTGTGTATTTGATAGGGATTAAGTGATTGCTATTAGAATTCCGAAATAAATTAATCAAAATGTATTTTCAATGTGGCTGTAAATGTACTATTAGTGCCTAAACTTCTTGTATTGTATTTATCCTTTTTCCCTCTGCTTACGCAAATTATATAATTTATCAAATATCGTGGAAATATTACATCTTTAGGGCATGTAAATATAAAAGATTTTCAAATTCTAAGTCACTAATACTTATAAAAATATCTCCATATATTTAATATTTAAAACTTAAAAAACTATTTCAAAAGTTGCTCTTAAACCATATCGAAATTATGTACAATAAAATTCAAAACAATGATAAAATAATAAATAAATGTAATATTTTGGCTTGAACCATATTGCAATTATATTTATATATATTCAGGGATTATATGTATTTTATTTATTAAGATATTATAAAATTTTCTGATGATCCTGTATATAGGAATCGGATCCTGCATATATCAATATAACGTATTATATCGTTACTGAAAATAATTTCTAAAATACATTTCTATAATATAATACCACTATCTATGTTTGATTCATAATAATTATGCCTTTCTTCCAAAACAATTACTCCACGTTTATCTAAATGATTTTATTGTTCATTTCAAAGTACGAGTTTAAATAGTCACTGCAATGAAATCTTCCTTGGTAGCTAATTTGTAATTTAATATTATTTATACTCTTGACTTATTCACATTACCATTTCTCAGGGATAATTTCAATTTCAAAGATACGATCATTTGAACCGAATTCAACAAATCCACACATATATGTGAATTAAACTAGTTTTCCAGGCTCGTACTTGTATAATGCAGAGTCTGCAAAAGTTCCTTGTAACATTAGATATACGTAGAATTATTAGACATTCTTTAAATTATATAATTCTAAATTGATTGTTTTTAAAGCTTGTAAAATTGATTGCTTGCAAAAACAAAATAAAAACTTGTACCGAGTGGGTATTATTAAATGTAAATACTTTTAAGCACAAAGTGATAACATTGCTACTAATGAAAGCTTTTTATTTCATTGAGGAGTTTTTATCTGTCAAAGATTATAACATATTCATTTTAAATATTATCACTGCGGCGTTAATTAATTGTATAGAATATCACCCAACTACCGTAACCTAAACCATTAAGTAAATAGATGCGCATTTCGCAGGCTATGGCCCCCATCTTCAGTAGCACAAGATAAAAACGAACTAAAATACCTTCGAAATGCGCATCTAGCTACTTAATGCTTTAAGTTACGGTATTTGGGTGATATTCTATACTATTATACAGTGGCGGTTCCTTATGCAGGCCGCGGGGCCGCGCGCCCCTCCTGAACATTGAGCACATCACCGTAGGTATATAATTGTATTGCGATATTTTATCTCGGCATTATTTTTCCTAAAAGATAAAGCTTGCGCCGCGAACATACCTAACACTCATGACTCAACACGATATGGCAGCTAGCAAGTACCAGTCAAATGCATATGCCCTATCTGTTGAAAGCGCTAGAGTTAGAGCGACGGTATGCAGTATGTCTTCTCTATTTCTTCGGTCCGCTTGTACTGTATAACGACTAGTGTACAACATTCCAGCGGCTTTGGATGAGTCATAGCAACGTGACGTCACGCTGCTTGTACAGCGAGAATATATATCGTTGTTTATGCTATTCTGGGCTACGATTCTTTAGCGTCCTAACAGAGAAGCCTAGTAAGCAGTAAAATTGATATAGATATAGTTGCATTGTTCTGTGAGTTACGAATGTACGATTTTGCCACGTGTTTATCCAAGAATATATTTAATAGATATTATTTAATAATGTGTTAGTTCTTTATTGAAAATAGAATTTTGTGGACTTTCTCTAGTGGACAAAGTAAAAATTAAAGAATTAGGTGGGCCATTGCCTGATTTAAATTGATCGCAAACTTGTGCAAGGAGTCCTCAAAACCGGGCATTTACGCTGCGTTTTACAAGAGACATTTACAAAAAATATTATAACACAGATGAAGGATAGATTCTCTTATCGTGGCCATCTACAAGCCGCTGAGTTATTTAACACGAAATCGATGCCAACATTTTCTAAACAATTTCCAGTGGACCTTTTGGAAACCGTGTGTCATGCATATCAATTTTTGATTAAAACCAGATTAAAAACAGAATTAGAAGTCATTTACTTGCGTCAGGATTTTTATCAAATAATTGGAGCCACAAATTTTCTTTCATTATTGCTACAAAATAATCTCAGTGAAACTTTCCCGGAAACTATAAAAATACTTAAAATTATTTTAACAACCCCGATGACCACTGCTGAATCAGAGCGTTGTTTTTCAACACTTAAAAGAATGAAGACTTTTTTGCGAAATGCTATGGGTAATGATCGTTTAAACGCGTTGGCGATGATGTGTATTAATAAAAATGTGGTGCGAGATATTTACAATTTTAACGAAAAAGTTTTGGAAAAGTTTACATCAATGAAAGATAGAAGAGTGGAATTCACTTTCAAGAAATGATTGAATCTAATCATTGCATACATTTTAGGTAAGATTTCTCACTATTATGTAATTTTTAAGAAATACGCCCCCCCCCCCAGATTGAAATTACATATAATTGTAATTCTATACAGAGTAATTTTTAATTTTTGTATTATACTCTGTCTGACGTATCTATTTTGTCATTTTACATTTGTGACTTAACAAATTAATAAACTATACTATACTATTATACTATACTATGGCCGTGTTTGAAAAATATAATATCTTATACTTTGCAAATAATAACGCCGATGAAATAGGATAGAGACCGGCTCTGTAGTTTTGGGTAAAAGCACGGCAACAAACATGGGTTTATGCAAGAAGAAACTCCGCATCCAAAACGCTCACATTTCACATATACACACAATAAAATATTCTCGCACAATAGCGGCGAATCCGCACACGTTTGTGATGTGGTATATGCAAAAACCCATCGTCCTCGAGATGCTGTTGGTAGATTATCCTTGAAAAGGGCACTCATCTGAATCCGAAGGACATAATTTCCGTCCTATATGCTATAACTCTTGATACAAGAATGCCGCCCCATACACCAGGGAAGTTATTCTATGATGCCAAAAGTGTAGTGTTGGCTTTTAATTGGATTCGTCTTCGAGCTCTGAAGAAAATGCGATTTCAGATATCCTACATGTAAAATTAAGAATTTTTTTTTGCATTATCCCCATTTTTCAGTAATTCGTGAGATATTGAAAATATTATATCATATCATTCGTTGTGATTAAAAGGACGCGATTAGTTTGAGATTATATCTTCATCAAAAATAATAGAAGTATGTCTATATCTATAACAATGTTACTAAGTAAATTTCTAGCTAGTAAAAATAGTGAAATTATAACTAAAATATAATTCTATGGAATAAGGTCCCAGAATACGAACGTGGCGATCAAAAAGGTAGTAGCCTACGAAATGTCATGTGGAAGGAAAGAAATCAACGCAATTGAAAGCAAGTTCTTCCTGTATGCATATTGCAGAACATCATAACTAGATCACACGTTGAAGAGTTTTAATACAGAGTTTGATTATAAAAAGACTACCTTGCAATCTGTAATTGACATTATAATTCATAAGTAGTGATAAATATAAGTTTCAAAAGACTTAGAAGAACAATTAGGGTTGCACAGTTAAATGAAAATATATTTTGTAATATCACTATACTTATTGCACAATACTAATATTTGACGAATGAAAATGACATTACCAATTTAATGTACACAAGAAAACGTAAGTTCATATAGGCTATATTTTTTAAATTGGCGAGCCCGCCCCTTCTACTCCGCATTACAAATGAAGACTAGTTTAAGCATAAGACCAATGATAACAAAAAAAAAATTAAAATATACTGGCCGGTTCAACACCCCGAAACCTTATGCTCGTGAAGAGATGCTCGCCACTGCATTTTTGTCATTTGAGGGTATGGCCAAAATTACTGCAATGTTGTCATATCGACAGCCAACAAATACAGATAGTATTATATTAGCATAATTGATCAAAACAAATAATAAATAACTGGAAACTTTTTACTAAATAGTGGACTTTAATCGAAGCCGTATATATTCGTACATTAAATATCCTCAATCTGAATTTTGCTATGCAGTTTACAATTTGAGCACTTTGTACTGAAGTTTTTTATTCATATATGGCAACAATGGTACTGGAAGCTCAACCCTTATGCGCAGTAGAGGATGAATTAGGTCCGCCAAGATATAAAAAATGACTTATAACCTCAAGCAAGAATTGCATTTTGAAGACTAAGACCTCGTCCTTATTTGTACAAAAAAAAAATACACTTGCGTCATTTATTAAATTGCAACGCAATTGGAAAACCATCCAGTTTAAATTAACTTCTTCGTACGTCTGTAAGTCGAACTTATTTGATTCGAAACAATTGTCATATAAAAGAGCTAGGTTGACAAAAAAAAACAAATCAAAAATGAAATAGAAATTTTAATTAATTTTCTAAAGCAGTTCCTCAAAAAACGGTTATGGCGTGTTTTGCAATAAGGTAAGGCAGAGGTTTCTGTGATGGAATTTCTATATACAGTTCGGCAAAGAATGAATCGGTCGCGTGAAATATTGGCATCGGCCCCTAGAGACAGAAGAATGTGACTTACTTGAACCTCACTGCAATATGTGAAGAATGAAAATAAAAAAGACGATCCGGGTATTGATTGCGGTCAGATTTCCGGAAATGAAGCCAGCGAAATTGACTGATTAAAAATGGGCTGATAAAAATTGAACGAAACCAAAACATGCAAGAGCAATTAAATTGGAAATATTTTAGATTTTCTGAATTTATACACATACTCTATTATGCAAAAAATCGACATGCTTTCGTGTATTACTTTTTTTTTATAAATGCCATTACAATTAAATTCGAATAAACCAGCAAAATAGAGTTTTAAGACGATTTATAGCCATTTTGCATTGTTTTGGGCAGCACTTGTTAAGCTTTGACCAAAATCGTCAAAAAAATCGGAATATTTCGAAGGTATATATACACCACTTTTTCACTTTTTTCGACGATAATTTCAACATTTTCCATTTGAACCGGAAATCAGTAAAATATAGTTTTAAGAATATTTATAGCCATTTTGCATTGTTTTGGGCAGCATTTGTTAAACTTTGACCAAAATCGGCAAAAAAATCGGAATATTTCAAAGGTATATATACACCACTTTTTCACTTTTTTCGACGATAATTTCAACATTTTCCATTTGAACCCGAAATCAGTAAAATATAGTTTTAAGAATATTTATAGCCATTTTGCATTGTTTTGGGCAGCATTTCTTAAACTTTGACCAAAATCGTCAAAAAAATCGGAATATTTCAAAGGTATATATACACCACTTTTTCAGTTTTTTCGACGATAATTTCAACTTTTTCCATTTCAACCGGAAATCAGTAAAATATAGTTTTAAGACGATTTATAGCCATTTTGCATTGTTTTGGGCAGCATATCTTAAACTTTGACCAAAATCGGCAAAAAAATCGGAATATTTCAAAGGTATATATACACGACTTTTTCACTTTTTTCGACGATAATTTCAACATTTTCCATTTGAACCGGAAATCAGTAAAATATAGTTTTAAGAATATTTATAGCCATTTTGCATTGTTTTGGGCAGCATTTCTTAAACTTTGACCAAAATCGTCAAAAAAATCGGAATATTTCAAAGGTATATATACACCACTTTTTCACTTTTTTCGACGATAATTTCAACATTTTCCATTTGAACCGGAAATCAGTAAAATATAGTTTTAAGAATATTTATAGCCATTTTGCATTGTTTTGGGCAGCATTTCTTAAACTTTGACCAAAATCGTCAAAAAAATCGGAATATTTCAAAGGTATATATACACCACTTTTTCAGTTTTTTCGACGATAATTTCAACTTTTTCCATTTCAACCGGAAATCAGTAAAATATAGTTTTAAAACGATTTATAGCAATTTTGCATTGTTTTGGGCAGCATTTCTTAAACTTTGACCAAAATCGTCAAAAAAATCGGAATATTTCAAAGGTATATATACACCACCTTTTCACTTTTTTCGACGATAATTTCAACATTATCCATTTGAACCGGAAATCAGTAAAATATAGTTTTAAAACGATTTATAGCAATTTTGCATTGTTTTGGGCAGCATTTCTTAAACTTTGACCAAAATCGTCAAAAAAATCGGAATATTTCAAAGGTATATATACACCACCTTTTCACTTTTTTCGACGATAATTTCAACTTTTTCCATTTGAACCGGAAATCAGTAAAATATAGTTTTAAGACTATTTATAGCCATTTTGCATTGTTTTGGGCAGCATTTGTTAAAATTTGACCAAAATCGTCAAAAAAATCGGAATATTTCAAAGGTATATATACACCACTTTTTCACTTTTTTCGACGATAATTTCAACTTTTTCCATTTGAACCGGAAATCAGTAAAATATAGTTTTAAGACTATTTATAGCCATTTTGCATTGTTTTGGGCAGCATTTGTTAAACTTTGACCAAAATCGTCAAAAAAATCGGAATATTTCAAAGGTATATATACACCACTTTTTCACTTTTTTCGACGATAATTTCAACATTTTCCATTTGAACCCGAAATCAGTAAAATATAGTTTTAAGAATATTTATAGCCATTTTGCATTGTTTTGGGCAGCATTTCTTAAACTTTGACCAAAATCGTCAAAAAAATCGGAATATTTCAAAGGTATATATACACCACTTTTTCAGTTTTTTCGACGATAATTTCAATTTTTCCATTTCAACCGGAAATCAGTAAAATATAGTTTTAAGACGATTTATAGCCATTTTGCATTGTTTTGGGCAGCATATCTTAAACTTTGACCAAAATCGGCAAAAAAATCGGAATATTTCAAAGGTATATATACACGACTTTTTCACTTTTTTCGACGATAATTTCAACATTTTCCATTTGAACCGGAAATCAGTAAAATATAGTTTTAAGAATATTTATAGCCATTTTGCATTGTTTTGGGCAGCATTTCTTAAACTTTGACCAAAATCGTCAAAAAAATCGGAATATTTCAAAGGTATATATACACCACTTTTTCACTTTTTTCGACGATAATTTCAACATTTTCCATTTGAACCGGAAATCAGTAAAATATAGTTTTAAGAATATTTATAGCCATTTTGCATTGTTTTGGGCAGCATTTCTTAAACTTTGACCAAAATCGTCAAAAAAATCGGAATATTTCAAAGGTATATATACACCACTTTTTCAGTTTTTTCGACGATAATTTCAACTTTTTCCATTTCAACCGGAAATCAGTAAAATATAGTTTTAAAACGATTTATAGCAATTTTGCATTGTTTTGGGCAGCATTTCTTAAACTTTGACCAAAATCGTCAAAAAAATCGGAATATTTCAAAGGTATATATACACCACCTTTTCACTTTTTTCGACGATAATTTCAACATTATCCATTTGAACCGGAAATCAGTAAAATATAGTTTTAAAACGATTTATAGCAATTTTGCATTGTTTTGGGCAGCATTTCTTAAACTTTGACCAAAATCGTCAAAAAAATCGGAATATTTCAAAGGTATATATACACCACCTTTTCACTTTTTTCGACGATAATTTCAACTTTTTCCATTTGAACCGGAAATCAGTAAAATATAGTTTTAAGACTATTTATAGCCATTTTGCATTGTTTTGGGCAGCATTTGTTAAAATTTGACCAAAATCGTCAAAAAAATCGGAATATTTCAAAGGTATATATACACCACTTTTTCACTTTTTTCGACGATAATTTCAACATTTTCCATTTGAACCGGAAATCAGTAAAATATAGTTTTAAGAATATTTATAGCCATTTTGCATTGTTTTGGGCAGCATTTGTTAAACTTTGACCAAAATCGGCAAAAAAATCGGAATATTTCAAAGGTATATATACACCACTTTTTCACTTTTTTCGACGATAATTTCAACATTTTCCATTTGAACCGGAAATCAGTAAAATATAGTTTTAAGACTATTTATAGCCATTTTGCATTGTTTTGGGCAGCATTTGTTAAACTTTGACCAAAATCGGCAAAAAAATCGGAATATTTCAAAGGTATATATACACCACTTTTTCACTTTTTTCGACGATAATTTCAACATTTTCCATTTGAACCGGAAATCAGTAAAATATAGTTTTAAGAATATTTATAACCATTTTGCATTGTTTTGGGCAGCATTTCTTAAACTTTGACCAAAATCGTCAAAAAAATCGGAATATTTCAAAGGTATATATACACCACTTTTTCACTTTTTTCGACGATAATTTCAACTTTTTCCATTTGAACCGGAAATCAGTAAAATATAGTTTTAAGACTATTTATAGCCATTTTGCATTGTTTTGGGCAGCATTTCTTAAACTTTGACCAAAATCGTCAAAAAAATCGGAATATTTCAAAGGTATATATACACCACTTTTTCACTTTTTTCGACGATAATTTCAACTTTTTCCATTTGAACCGGAAATCAGTAAAATATAGTTTTAAGACTATTTATAGCCATTTTGCATTGTTTTGGGCAGCATTTCTTAAACTTTGACCAAAATCGTCAAAAAAATCGGAATATTTCAAAGGTATATATACACCACTTTTTCACTTTTTTCGACGATAATTTCAACTTTTTCCATTTGAACCGGAAATCAGTAAAATATAGTTTTAAGACGATTTATAGCCATTTTGCATTGTTTTGGGCAGCACTTGTTAAAATTTGACCAAAATCGCCAAAAAAATCGGAATATTTCAAAGGTATATATATATACACCACTTTTTCACTTTTTTCGACGATAATTTCAACTTTTTCCATTTGAACCGGAAATCAGTAAAATATAGTTTTAAGACGATTTATAGCCATTTTGCATTGTTTTGGGCACTTGTTAAATTGATAATGGACGATAATGGACGATAGTCCGAAACATGTCGTTATAATATATAAATTTTATAAAGAACTTTATATTTCCTATTGTGATATAAAAACATAGTTTCAATTCCTCCCATATTTATTTACAATGGAATATGACCAAGTAAGCCTTAAACACATCAATCATCGTTTTATACTTTATTATAAGTATAAATAGTATACGTGAAATTTACATTAACCACATTGATTTCTAGAATTTCCTAGACACATTACCAAATGTTAGTTCATCCGGTGTCTTCGGATCCACTTTACAGCACACGTACATTAGTAGTAAAGTAGAAATGACTAGAATCTACAGTTCGCTGAGCGAGAGCTTATGTCATCTATGTCTACACAAAGCTTTTCGCACACAGAGATACAGACATATTATCAAGAGCGGCATGAAAAGATATACAAAATGTTTGGAAGGATAAATAGTATCGCCATGTTTACAGGATAATGAGTAGTTTTCCACTACAGACTATAAGGGCTAACTTAGCAATGTATATTTCTGGTTAGGTTATATATTTTGGGAATAAGTCGCTAAAATAAATGCGCATTTCGAAATCTATGCGGCCATCTTCAGTAGCATAAGAACTAATGAAATAAGAAACCTCCACGATGTTACTGACCGAAATTGCTATTATACGATTGTATGAATGGGTGATAGATATAATTATTTTAGTTGTTCTGAATAATAAGGTTAAATAAAAATGATGGAGATGAACTGATATGCAAAATCCGACATTTATTAGAAAATATGTTTAGATATTTTCATTTATTCACCGGGCCTGTTTAAGTATATTTTAGTTAACAATACTATCCTTAATTGATAATTGAATTTAAGTTGTACATATTAAATAGAATAGTATTGAATATCACCCAAAGAAATAACTATTACTAGCTTTTTTGAACGTTTGCTAGAATATAAAAACATATAATTTGATTTAAAGCTTCTCATTGTTACATTGGTGAAAAGATAGAACTTTCCGGGTAAGACAAGACCCATTTTAGTTGTAAAATCGTCACTACGGCGTTAAATAATTGAGGGGCTGAGTGGAAACGTGGTACAAGTGACATTTTTTTACATATTGTGGTAAATGCGGGGTTAAGTACGTGAAATTAGGTTTTATTTAGAGGAAAAAAGGTTCAAGTGTAATTCGAGATTTCAGTGACATCTCGTGGATAATAGAAAAATCTCTATAGAAAGGAAACTATTTGGTTGGCTAAAGGTGAGATAAGTGCACTTGTACCATTTTTACTAATGAGAATACATTCTTTCACTTTTATGGTTTTAAGGTAATATAAGGTTATATTTGTACCACTTGTTTATCACAATTTTTACAAATCACTTGCACATGATGGGCCAAAATCAGTAAAACCGAAACAAACCAAATTGGGAAATGCAAAGAATAAAGGAGAACCAGACATTTGTGTCGACTTGAAAAATAAAACTCAAGACCCTGATGATAATGGGAAAACTTGTGATGAAATTGGCAGAGTTTTTCTAGATTACGATAATGAAAACTGGTGAATGATTAGTTCTTTGTGAAATCACGATTCGTGACAGAGGTATTTGATTTAGTTTTTATCTAGTGCTACTGAAGATGGGGTCATAGCCTTTGAAATGCGCATCTGGCTACTTAATGGTTTAAGTAACGGTAACAGATATTTGATCAATAATAGCACGATATTTTTGATCACCTCAATGTTGACCTCTGCTTTACTCGAATTACAATTTTTGTTACTTGTACCGCTTTTCCACTGACCCCCTTGCGCATTTCGGTGGCTATGCCACTTTTCTTCATGGTGAGTTTAGTTTGTTGATTTTGTAATGCGCTCGCGCAGTTGATCATGGCTATCTGTAATTCTTTTTCATAGTTTATAATAAGTGCCATAGATGTCGCATGAAGGCGTGAATCTGCTGTTACACTGATATTTCGTTCAATTGTATAGTGTTCCCGGGTGAGTGACAGAGGTATCTTTATTTGTGCTACTGAAGATGGGGGGCATAACCTCCGAAATGCGCATCTGGTTAATAAATGCTTTGTGTTCCGGTGATGTTTTGTACCAACCATTTTAGTGTTTATCCCATTGGTGATCTTTCATGATCCTGTACATTTGTTTTACACTTGACACAACACCTATCTACAACTATGCGACTGCAATGGCGCAAATGACAGCTCATCGACTTTTGGAATGATATATGTCCCAGATCGCGGTAGGCAACACTCCGGGGCTGCGCCAGGATTATGAGCCGACATTCACATTATCACATACAACTCGCGCATATGCTACAATTCCCAATAAACGGTGATATACCGGCTAAAGTATCAGCTGATATAGTACCGGTGCCATCAGGTTATAACTGGGAATACATCACCGTTATTGTAGCACCGCGTCACTCCTTGTTTATTTCGAAAAAATCACGTTCCAAGCGATAAAATAAACATGCGGCATAAAGTATGCAAGTGTGCAAATTGAGACTTGGAAATGTTACGACAGATATAGTTTCATATCAAACGTAGTGGACTATGAAAAATATATAAAAATTAAAGTTACTTTGCAATATACAGTAAATTTCAATTAAAATTGATCTAGTTACGTAATTGATTTATTTAGATACGGCAACATAAATAACTGTTATTTTTAAATATTTTTCAAGCTTACGGAAAATTCGCTTAAGGTCCCGTATGCTTTTAGTCCAGACTGTCGCACGTATAATCGAATAACGGTTAATTATGAAACCCGTCCAGTATTTTTGACAAAAACAGCGAAAGAGCATTTACTAATATTCGATTTCCAGTTTTGCGAAATAATTGATGAAAAAAGTATCGTTTCGTTCATGAGAGAACATAATTCTTCAAAAAAAAAAAATTTCGGCGCACGGCGCTCCAAAAAACTATCTTTGCATAAATATTTCATTCATCATTTTAAAAACGATTACAAGTTTCTTTCAAGATTCGTTAGAAGTAGCATGCGATGCTGATACTCATCAGCCAACTCCTTCCCTTTTTCAAAAGATATTCAATATATATGTGACGAAGATAAAAGAAAAAAATGTACTTTTTTACTTAGAATGCGCAATTTTCTTTCAAAAAAAAATTGTAAATCACACATGTATATATATGTAAAGTAATTTAATACGTCATTTTAAATTTAGATAGGACTGCATTTTCATTTGTATATCTTATTACTCTAGTAAATACACCAAATATAACTAACAGGGGATATTAATAAAGGATATAAAAGAAATTCTGAATTAATTCTTAATGTACACCAAAGCTAACAACTTCTATTATGTTTTAAACTTGTTGTAAATACTACAGTTATGATTGTTTATAACCAGTGATTGTAAAAAAATCGTTGTAAAACGTTGTAAAGTTGCAAAACGTTTTTATATTATGATATTTTCGAACGAATTAGAAAGAAAAAATGCAATTTTTTTTTGGCGTCCAGTAGAATGGGACATCTCTACCTAAACTCTCTATTTAAGTCTACCGCGCATGAAGAACCAAGATACTAAGTCTTTAAGGGCAGAGTTCCTTTGTAGAATTAGCGATACAATAAGTTAATTAAAAATATGATTTTGTAGAAGAATTCTCTTATAAAATAATATTCAATATAATATCTTTATATTTCCTACTGTGATATAAAAACATAGTTTTAATTCCTCCCGTATTTAATATAATATTTAATTATATAACATTGAATTTTTATGACATGATAAACTCTTAAAAATGAAGGAATATGCCTTGTATAGTTTATCTACCACTGTAGAATTTTTCATCGTAATCTATCTTCATAGCTTACAATATTATTTATTGCAAATACTTTTATCCTCTGTATGTTTCTCTTACCTGTTGTACAAGCATTATTTTAATATTAATTTTTGTGGAATTCGATGTTGTTTGAATCATGCAACTATATTTTACAGCATATCTTTTACATAAATACGCCAGCTCAGAAGCGCTTGAAAATATCACCCTTGGGACATATTCCCACAATTTGTTTACAACATTTTACTGCTCTATTTTTGCATTTGTAAACCTACGAGCGCGTATTTTGCTTTCATTCCTTCATAAAAACTGAAACCTGCAACATTTGGCGAAGAAAAACTTCGAAAGAAAATCTCGCAAAATAAGTTATAAGCGCACGCCTCAAATATAACCATATTTGTCGTAATTATTAAATTTATTAATATCAATGAAGTTAGCTTGAGAGAAATATACAGAAGATATTTGTACATGTATCATTTCTAAAACGTGGTGATATCGTTTATTTCCAATGCATTTCCACAAACTTTTTACAAGAAAATGTCATAAATTTACCTTCCTGAGAGTTGCTACTGTTCTCGTGGGGGATTACTCCAAGGAGAAATAGTAAAGCGAATAGATATAGACATGGGATTGTAACAGTATTACAAGAAAGGCGCTGTACGACGTAAGCTGGAAAAGGGAACTTTATGATCTTTGTGCGCAAATGTCGAAGTAAATATTTCCACGCGCACAACGGGCATTTTCCAACAAGAAGGATCACCCAAAGAATTATTATTATTAGTCGCGCTGGGTTGTAATTAAATTTCCATTCGACAACGCAAATTCACACTTATAGAATGAGAAAGAACAATGTCTTTGTTAAAATACAGTGCGACCTTTAAATATTTACCACGAATAGATGAACACAATGCAAAATTACATACTTCGAACCAATTGGAAAAGTTAATAATAGCCTATACTGTTTATGGAAACATATTGGAAGATATTTTGAAAGATACAGACTTTCCAGAAGTGATTGCGATTTTATAATCGCAAAATAGTAAAAACAATCGATAAAAGTGCTGTAGCCGAGCATATTTTTGACTAACTCAGGTCATCCTATTCAAATTAGTTCACTTAAATTACGTAAAAGTGTTTTGAATTATTCCGAATTAAATGCTTATGAAAGTATATACATGCATAAATCGAATCTAGTTTTAAGCAATTCTTTAGCGTCCGAACAGAGAAGCCTAGTCTAGTATACAGGAAATTGGAACTAGAATAGCCAGATAAGACAGTTGCATTGTTCTGTGTAGTTACGTATATACGATTTTGCCACGTGTTTCTCCAAGAATATATTTAGTAGAAATAATTTAATAAAAAATGAATAGTGTTAGTTCTTGGTTGAAAATAGAGTTTTGTAGACTTTCTCTCGAGGACAAAGTAAAAATTAAAGAATTAGTTGTGCCATTGCCAGATTTAAATTGATCACAAACCTGTGCAAAGAGTGTTTATATCAATGAAAGATAGAAGAGCGGAATACCACTTTCAAAAAATGATTTCGCATCCATTTTAGATAAGATTTCTTACTATTATGTTATTTTTAAAAAAATGCGCCCCCATCGATTGAAATGTCAAGAGCCGCCACTATATTTAGACATAAAGAGTTGACATTGTATGTTTCTCAAAAGTGGTAGAAAAAGAGTTATGAGGCGTGCTTTAATATTAACATATATTAGGAATAACTAGCAATAAATTTATTCTAAAAAAATGAAATCAACATCGGCTTTTTAGATTGAATTTACCTTTTCCATTAGAACTAAAAGAAATAAACTAAATCGAAAAAGTTTCTAATGAGATTCGCAAATGTACCAACTAAAAGGACGATTTGTTTCAGAAAAAAAATAACATACAGCAAATTTGTGTAACTTTTAAATGCAACATTTTTAAATCGACAAGAGATTATTAATACATGTTTAAGATTAAAATTTAGATGAGTCTCACTGTATATATAAACAACGCGTTGAAGATGCTTTGCCTAAGAGCGGCATTAAGGAGATTAATTCCGGCTGTAGACAGACATGAACATACATAAATACACACCGACACACAAAGAACAAATTATTCCCATTATTTGTTTTTTCATTAGGACCGAACTGAGCCGATTTATACGTTTGTATTGTGAACTTCCGCATTGAAAGGCAATAGATATATACAGGGTGATTCGGGAATATATGGAAAATTGATTTTATCTTACATAAAATAACGAAATAACATTTTGAATTTATATGTGAAAAAAAGTATTATATTAATATTAACTAATAATATTATAACTTTAGATTTTTTATATGGAGTAAAGAGATGGAAATCTATATATGAACAAATGGAGATCATATTCATTTTTTTCTGTCCAATGCCAATAATAAGATTTATTATAGAAAATTCTGTTATCAGAATTAATCAATAATTGAGCATAGGCTAAAAGATTTTGCAAAATATTCATTGAAAATCATTGAACTGCAGGATTGCAATAAAAAAAATTAATTCGTTTGAAAATCCCATTGAAAAAATTTGTTAATTTTGACGAATAAATCTTCGAAGTTAAATATTCCTAATAAAACTAATATTTTGAGTATTCCCATAAAATGCATTCACGCTATATATTGTTGCCAAAACATCTTCAATACATCACAAGATTCTTACTTGTATATCGATACTATATACTTTATTCTTCGTTTTCCTTTTGCTTTACTATTCCGCTTGTGATGCCTTTGGCAACGGCTTAAGTCGTGAAGAAGTAGCGTAAACGCCTCCACGGAATTTATGCCCCATTTATTTATATTGTTCGTATGCAAAAGCAACTTGACTTCCTTCGCTAACACAAGGGAGTTCTATCCACAATAAAATCTACATTTTCGGAAACATGAGCAGATTAGAAACAGACAAGGCTGAACGCAATCTGATATGGATAATTAAATCGAATAGCAAATAAATACAGAATAATTTTTGAAAACGGCGGTCGAATTGAAAATCTGAAAATTATGGTGAAACTTCTTTTTGACCATATTTTAATGAACATATACTTTTTGGAACCAATGATTATTTTTACTCGTCGTTGATTTTTGCAGTTTTGTTGGAATTAAAATTAGTAAATAGAATGAAGGTCCCCATTACTTTTTATTTATCCATTTATTTTAAAGTCCCCATTTATTTTGTATCTCTGAAAATTGCTGAATTAAAAAAAGAAGAAAAAAAAAGAAAAAATTTGAATTGAAAATATAAAAAACAATCTTTTATCGAAGAAAATAGTTGGTTAGTAATTTTGTAGATAATTATAGATATATTACGACAAAATTAAGATTGATAATGAAAGTATAGATAAGGTAGGTAAAATTTGGTAATAGACTGAGTTGATTGTCGTCACTTAATTTTTCTTCTCAATAAATGTATTTTTTTTATAGAATTCAATAAAAATCCAACTTATTTTCACACATAAAAATTATTTTTTGTCGTGAAAAATACAGTTTTAGTCCGCGAAGCACGAAAATGTCTAAAAACTCTTGTATTCGTGAAAGTGATCGTTTTTAGACGTTTCCAGCGAAGCAAGAAAGTGTCTAAAAACGCTTGTATTCGTCGAAAGTCATCGTTTTTTGGACGTTTCCAGCTCTCTGACGTTAATAAATGTATTTTCAGAGATAACAAATATTTTTTGTCGTGAAAAATACAGTTTTAGTCCGCGAAGCACGAAAATGTCTAAAAACTCTTGTATTCGTTGAAAGTGATCGTTTTTACACGTTTTTAGACGATATTATTTGGAATGGGACTACTGCCAGTAATTTTTATGTCTTAACTATATTATTTTTAATCCACTAACTTCGTATTACAGTCGCTGTATATATAATTATAATAAAACGTATATCAACGTTTGTGTTTTTGACCATCTACAGAAATTTTTCACATTCGCTATTTTGCGTTCCCAATATCCGTTTTTTTTCGTTTTCAAATGCATTTTAAAGTAAAGTAATGCAATTTTCGACGATTTTCGATGCTCGTCTATTGGCGGTTGCGCTTAATTAATGATTATATAGGGAAAAAATTCTGTTGCATGAATACAAAAACTTTAAATATAAAAAAACGCACGAAGTAATAATACTTTTTTTTATGTCAATCACGATTCGTGACCGAGGTATTTTATTTCGTTTTTTTCTTGTGCTACTGAAGATGCCCCCGCCTAGCCTTCGAAATGCGCATATAGCTACTTAATGCTTTAAGCTACGGTATTTGGGTGATTGTCTATACTATTATTTAACACCGTATTGATAATTTCTAAAGTAATTTTTACTGATATTCAAGCATTCCTTACAAATATCAACAAGGCCCTGATTTAAAATCATTACGTTTTTATTATAAACATTCAAACAAATCATTCAAACAAAGCACATTGAAATGCAAAATGATATATGTTTTTCAAGTTCATATCAACATTCCTTTAATAATGTTATATAACTCTTACATCTGTTGAAAGGATTATAAATTGAGTTCTGATTCAGTTTATAATTCGCTTTTTACAGTTCATTATCATCATCATTTCGCTTGGCTCTGTACTTATTTAATTCAACAAATAATTTTAATGTTATAGAGATTTGGAAACTAAGCTTAAATTACATCACAAAGAAAAAGTATAGAAAGCATATTTTTTATTTTACTTTTGTTTGCGCGATGTTGATTACGAAGTTGTATTACCATATTATTTTTCCTATAGATTTTCTAATTTAATAACTATTGATTTACAACAAATAATTAATAATAGTATTTGTTGTTTTGTATAAAATCATTTTATGAAGTTGGTAGGAATAGTTTAATGGATATAAAAAAATGCAATGACGCGATATTTCAAATATTCATGGCCCAATATGGCGTTTTAAATTATTATATAGTCAATATTAATACTGTCTGGAACTGGAACTATCATTTGGTGTAATAAAAAACTACCATGGAATCAGGCTTCCAATTAAATGTGTACATTGTACATAATTTTGTTGACTTTTTCGAGTAAATATTTGAGAAAAGTTAACGAAATTGAGCTCGCACCGAATTAGTTTGATTTAATTAAATTAACTATTCATATATTAGAGCAGTCATAATTGATAAATAAATTGTCAAATTGAAAGGTGTTAATATGACTTGGTTTTGTATTTCTAAAAAACTTAAAAATTTTCCTGTATTTTATAATCATTTGAGTTTTATTTACAGACATTGGAAGAATTTGTAATCATTTTTAAGAAAAGCACCTGCTGAAGCTTAAAAATTAAAGTATAAAAATTCAAAATTCAGGACATTTGCAAATTTAAAAAATACATTTGTTTACTTGCGAAAAACTGCGTATGTATCTATAGCCTTGACAAATAAAAAATCTATAAAAAATAATTAAATATCTATATAAAATTCACGTCAGCATGCATATCGAAATTAATCCAATTCATAACTTTTTACAGCGATTTTCCATATATACAAAATGTGGAATTGTCAATGAAGTTTAATTGTTTTTGTTTATTGGAAGCAGTAAAAATAAGCTTATGATGACGCTCCAATAATATTTTATGCTGTATTTAAAACAAACAATCGATTCGATTCAAATGTAAAATCAACAAAATCGTACCAATCAGAGTACGTGGTTAAGTAAACAGTTTTCAATTATTCTTCGTACTATTGAATTTCTTAAATTAAATTACTTAATGAAACAATACGTGTACATGAGCTTTTTTTTACAGTAAAGTACATTAAAGATTTTTAGTTTCATTTACACGAAGAAAGCTGTTGTGCAAAATAGCGATGGCAAACTGTAGGTCACTTTGAGGACCTAGTTCGTAGTTCATAGTTCATTTCAATGTACCGTTCATGAACTATAGGTCGTGAACTACTCACATCTTTTTAAAATGAACTAGTTCACGACCTATATGAAATACATGCACATACTGAAAATAATCTCATTTTTTCTCAATATAAAAATATGAAATGGTAAAAAAAAAAAAAAATGAAATATTACAATACTTATTTTGAATTAAGAATGAGGAAGAAAAGACAACAATGTTTATAATTTATACAAATCATATATATAAAGAAATATAATCTCCTCTAGGTACTCACGATTATTTATATGAAGTTCTAAAATACTTATTGGTAGTTACTGATGAAAATATTTACTACTTTACTAACACTTGAAAACTAAATGTAGAAACTACAACAAAATGAACTAGATAGAATCGTTTTGTTTGGCGTTATAATTTATATTTTCTATTCCGAATCTTCTGTGTTCAAACTTCAAAGCTTTGATTTGATATTAAGTGATTGCATTGCACTCAGTATGAAATAGAAGAACTATAATAAGATTTAGATGTTTATTTTTGCATTATTGCAAAAATTTGCTATGATGGCATGACATATTTAAGAACATATTTAATCTCGCGAATATATTAATTATATTATTCCATATGAAATCTGATACCAACATATAAATTGCAACTCAGCTCGGTAATGCTCCTGTTGCAATATCGCATCGAGTTTGCTATTTCGTTCCGTTCACCAACACACTTTAGTACTGTATATGTAATGTATACTATACTGCATCGTTTACGAGTTGTTGTCGTTCATGAATGGTTTAGTACACGACGTGTTCAGGACCTAGTACAAGTACATCAATACGTACCATGTAGTTCATAGTTCACGAACTAGGTCATAGTGATCTATAGGTCGTTGCAAAACATCGTCACAGTCATTTGATTGAACCGTTCAGAGTGAACGGTTCGCGACTGAACTACACATCGCTAGTGCAATAGGACTATACTACACGACAAATGTAATATTTTTCAATTTCAATAAAAATTTCCTTGCGGTTTTCCTTAAATGCATTTTTTGATGTATTCTAGCTATTTCCCTAGCAATCAAAATTTTAATAATAACTATAAAATCTTAACTGTATATACGTCTTGTTTCGGTATGTGGGTGATATTCTATACTATTATTTAACGCGGTAGCGATATTTTTTAAAATAATAAGTATATGTTGTTTGGAAAAAATTTAACGCATCTGTATGTAGTAACAAATAATCATATTGTAATTTTATTTTTTAAGATTAACGATAAATGTGACGCAAAAAAACGGTGCCTGTTCAACAGTATAATTATATGTTGATTTTTTAGAGCAAATTTTTTAACCTCTTCGCGCACGATTTGAAATTGTGAAGATGTTATAATAATTCATTATACAGTATAATAAATGATCCGTATGTGTATAATTATATTTTATGTAATTTATATACAAGGACAAGAGTCGTCCTTCTTCGAAGTGTGCGATATTCCTCTCGAATATGTATAGTATAATGTATAGTTTGATGTTCTATTCATCGTGGCCGGTGGACCATTCAATTCATACACAATACACGAATTATAACGGGATATGTATTCTATATAACGTGGTGCACCATTCCCATGAACTGCACAATTACCTAGAGACTATCAATGGGGATCCCGGCATGGTGGTTTGTTTGCAAGGTGTTCCGGATTTAGTTGCTAGTACAATCGTATCTTGAATGATGGTCGGATGCCCGGCTAGATTGCCGAATAAAGGTACACGTAATTGTCTATTCACCGTCATAATCATCCAACTATTGCTCCAACAGCAATACATTTCTGTTCTATGTAAATCCATATTTTAATTGGAATTTACATCCGTACGGAAATCCAGAATTATTATTAATATTAATGGTAGCTAAGAAATATGAATGCAGCTTGGGAAATTAGAATAAAATTGATCCTTGGAAGCATTCATACACAAGAGTCTATAGGTAATTCATCATTAGTAAAAAATGTTACTCTCTATTATGAGAATTTACATAAAAGTCGCTCGATTCGTTAAAGCTTATGCAGAAATATTATTTATATATAGTAAATATTATAAATATTATTTTCTCGAAAGAAATATTTCTAAAATGTTACAACGAAATGATTTGACGCACGCACTTTGAGAATAAAGTAAATTTTGTAAAACTTGTAAGTATTTTAAAATAATCTTTTATGATACTATACTAGAGTTGTAAAAATAAAAAGATAATATATTTTTTTTTGATAAAAATACATACTTCCAATCATTAAATAAATATCCTATGTAAAATAAAATTTCACATCTCCTATGTCCCCTCATTTAATTCCACCACCCTCTAGTTCAGTAATTTTCATGTCACATTAGGTCACATAAAGTAATGATTCAAAATAAATAAATAAATATAAAATAAAATTTTTGAATAGAAAAATGTGTATATATATACAATTATACAATTAGTGCAAAAATATGGGAAAAAAGATTATGCAAATGATTCAATTTTATAATGTCCTTCATACCGTCCTTTCATGATAATTTACCCAAGTGGAATTACTTGGGTACTAAAAGGACATTACTGTCCTTCGACAAAATCCTTATTTCATCTCTATCACCCCAGGTTCACTATGCCAAATAGACATTTTCGTGAAATATTCAATAAGTAAATTATAAATTTTCGACAAATACTCTTCAATATCGTCCTTTTAAAATGCAATTCTTTAAGTGGAATATCTTGGGTTTTGAAGGGACATTAATTAGATTTTGGAAGCAGAATTGTTAACATTGTCGGCATATACGATTATAAAATATGTGGTGTCTCCGTCATTAATAAAGTTGTCTTATAAAACAAAATAATTGACCATACTGTTGTTGGGTAATAAAAACCGTGGATATGAAGATGTTCCTAACTTCACTAATCCCTAGTGAAGTTAATGGATTAGTGAAGTTAGGAGGAAAGATCAAGTAGATACGTGGTCAGGAGAATACAGATTAATAACCACAGCATCAGATAATGGGCATACCGGTGTAGGTTTTATAATGAATAGAAAGTTGGGATGTAGAATAAAGAGTTATTGCCAAGTTAGTGATAGAATTATAACTATTAGATTAGACACGAAGCCAACGGACACAGTTATAGTGCAAGTATATATGCCAACTTCAAGTCACGATGATGAGGAGGTAGAATCCATTTATGAGGAGATTGAATCTAGGTTAGCAAACGTTAAAGGACAGGATAATCTAATTGTAACCGGAGATTGGAATGCCGTAGTAGGTAAGGGAAAGGAAGTTTCAATAGTAGGCGAATATGGAATAGGAACACGTAATGATAGAGGGGATAGATTGGTAGAGTTTTGTATTAGGAATAAGCTAGTGGTAGCAAACACGCTTTTTCAGAATCACAAGCGCAGGATATATACGTTGAAAATGCCAGGAGATATAGGGAGGTATCAGATAGATTACATACTGGTTAAAGAGAGGTTTAGGAACCGGATTAAGAAATGTAAGAGTTACCCTGGAGCAGATATTGATAGTGACCATAATTTAGTAGTCCTGGACTCAGAGTTCAAATTCAAGAAATTACAGAAGTCTAAACAGGTCAGAGTAGATGTCGATAGGTTAAAATTAGCTGATGTATGTGAAAAGTACAAGCAGAAAGTAGAAATCATGGCTAATGGAACATCAAGGAGCGACATAGATTGCGAATGGAGGGAAATCAGAAATGGGTTAACTACAGCAGCAAATGAAGTATTAGGCACAAAGAAAAGGGCAGGTAGGAGGGAATGGATCACGGAAGAAATAGTTAAAATGATAGAAGCAAGAAGGAAAATTAAAATTGGAAACACAGAAGCAGGACAGAAAAAATATAAGGAACTAAGGAACTTAATTAATAGGAAATGCAAGCTAGCGAAAGAAGAGTGGATAAAAGGAAATTGTGAGGATATTGAGGAGGATATGAGAAGAGGTAAAGTAGATTTGGGCTACAGGAAAATTAAGTCACATTTTTCTAAAGTAAAACCAAAGGGTAACATTATATGTGATAAGCAGGGTAAGGAACTCACAGAAAATAAGGAAAAAGCTAGAAGATGGAAGGAGTATCTTGAAGATTTATATAAAGGTAGGCAGGACATGGAGGAGCTAGAAAATGTGGAACAGATAGATGAGGATGACTTAGGTCCTAGCATACTTAGGTCAGAGTTTCATAGAGCATTAAATGATTTACGGAATAACAAAGCAGCGGGGATTGATATGATACCAGCCGAATTAATAAAACACGCAGGGGAAAAAATGCAGGAGCGATTATACAGGTTAGTTTGTAAAATATATGAGAAGGGAGAAGTACCACAGGATTTTCAGCGTAGTAGAATAGTAAAAATGCCGAAGAAAATAGGAGCTAATTTGTGTGGGAACTATAGGACCATTAGCCTACTATCACATGCATCGAAGATATTGTTAAAGATTATTTATAGGAGATTAGAAAATAAAGTAGAGGAAAGGCTAGGAGAAGATCAGTTTGGTTTTAGGAAAAACAGAGGGACGAGAGAGGCGATTCTAGCACTAAGAACGGTAGTAGAAAAAAGAAAGAGGGTAGGAAAGGTAACTTGCATAGCTTTTGTAGATTTAGAAAAGGCATTTGATAATGTAGATTGGGACATAATGTTTAGAATTTTAAAAGAAACGGGTATAGATTATAAGGATAGGAGAATAATTTTTAATTTATATAAACACCAAACTGCCTTAGTTAGAATTGAGGGGGAAGAAGAGGTAGCAAAAATAGGGAAGGGAGTTCGGCAGGGATGTACACTTTCACCGTTATTATTTAATCTATATATAGAAGATGCAATAAACAAAGTAAAAGAAGAGTATAGTGTAGGTGTGAATGTACAGGGAGAGAAAATATATATGCTGAGATTCGCCGACGATATAGCTATATTGGAAGAAAGCGAAAAGAATTTAGAAAGGGTATTGAATGGTATGCAGGCAGTATTGACTAGGGATTTTAACATGAAAATAAATATAGGTAAAACTAAAGTGATGAGGTGTGACAAAAAGGAATGCAGTAGAAAAATGAGGATCACAATAGGAGATAATAGAATCGAAGAAGTGTCAGATTTTTGTTAATTAGGCAGTAGAATCACAAAAGATAATCGAAGCAAGGTAGATATAAAGTGTAGGATAGCACAGGGTAGGAAGGCATTCGTAGAAAAAGAACAGATTTTAAGATCAAATATTGACTTGGGTATTAGAAAAAGATTACTGAAGGTATATGTTTGGAGTGTAGCACTGTACGGGTGTGAGGCGTGGACTATAGGAAAGGAAGAGAAGCGTAGATTAGAAGCACTTGAAATGTGGTGTTATAGGAGGATGATGAGGATTGGTTGGGAAGATAAAGTAACAAATGAAGCTGTACTAGAGTTAGTAGGGGAGAAGAGAAGTATTTGGAGAGTGTTACAGCGTAGGAGAGACAGATTAGTAGGGCATATTCTTAGGCATGGGGGGATTATGCAATTGATCATAGAAGGTAGAGTGGAGGGAAAGAGAGGGGTAGGTAGGCCTAGATTGGAGTATGTGAGTCAGATAGTTGAAGACGTTGAGATGAGCTATAGGGAGATGAAGGGATTAGCTCAGGATAGATCGGCATGGCGTGCTGTTTCCAACCAATCTTTAGGATTGCGGACTCTTTAACTAACTAATGAAGATGTTAGCTCAGGAGAGATCGGCTTAGTGTGCTATTTTAATCCAATCATAGGATTGGTTAAAAATATCCCTGACTATGCAGAAATTATATATATTTTTTGATTGGTTACAAATTTAATATCAGAAAACAATTATTTTTGCACAATAAATTTTATACTATATTGTACATCAATTTACCGTTGATAAATCAATTAATAGATATAAGAATATTTTACGTCGTGAGATTGCCAGGTGATATTTTAGTTTAAACAACCGTTGTACTATTGCAGAAGTACAGCAAACTTTTTTTTTAAATTGGCGGAGAATGACAGAAGTATACGCACCATAAATCAAAACCGGCATAATGGCTTTACCAATACAGTACATAGCAGTGCTATTCGAAACACGCTACGCTTCTGTCTTCTCCAAAGAATAAGTAGGTGTGTCTAGTGCAGAAGGTGTACGTCCTAAGAAATGCAACGTTGACAAATCACCACGCACAGTTATAACAACCATTTTATGCAATTAGAATGAGTACTTTGAAATTAATACAAAAGTTATACTAGAATATAAGAAATGTTGATAAATACTTATTATAGTATCATATTTATGTCGTAATTAATTTGTACGAAAGCTATAAGATAGTGCCAAATTTAAATTCTTAGACCTAGAGTATTTTTTGTTGTCTGGCACCACTGGTACTGTATAACCCCGATAAGCACAACCCTATGCGCAGACGACTACCAAAATTCTGCGCCAATTTAAAAAAAATGAGCTGTATTTCATATTTGCCAAACATTCGCGGTAATCTTATACCTTACACATAAGCTTGTATTGGCTATATAATATCAGTTTCCAATAAAATGGTGCTTCGACAAGATAATCCTAGCATCAAATTTCATTTTGTTGTAGCAGCGCATTAGCCACTGTAAGCGGGTGAGGGCGTGAGGATGATGGTGTGAGAGAAACGAGTTCTAATGCCTATATAACCAACACCCTGGCTCGGGTTGCCACAGTGTGTTTCGCAATATTTCGCCCTCGACGCAAAAATAATACTGTCCCGGGAAATTGAATAACAATGCTTATTGAATTTCAAATAGATGCACGCGACACAATATCCAATAGGATACTAAAGATACAGCTCTGGGCACATCGACGCAATAAGATACGTGTCCATCATTTTAATTTATCCCTTGAATAAGGTACGCGGAATATATTTGATACTTTGCGGAAACCGAGGAAATTTTAGAGCGGAAAGTAGAAGTAGGGATTATAAAAAAGATAATAAATATAAGCGAAGCTACGTCATGTTGAAGGATATATGGAATACACAAAATGAATGAAGAGTACTAAAATAAAGTATTCGATTTTATAAATAAAAATTGGCTATATGTAAAGTGTATGATACTATGGAATGATACATTCGGAGAAAGAAAACAAATTTTGCAAATTTTAATTTTGGCTGGAGTGTTACAAAATACCATCCAAAACATTTGTGCGAAGAAATTATCAACATGGACACATTTATTAATTATATGAATAAGATACTATATATTGTTCGGCTTTAAAAAAAATAGTAACTAAATTAAATTGTTCTTATTTTTTGTTATACGAGTTTGTTAGCAGTCTATGAATAATAAGCTATCGCCTAAATGATTCAGAATTTTTATTTATTTATAGTCTTTATTGAGCCTAGATCTGTGCAACATAGTACAAAAATTAAAATGTAAATAGGATACATACAAACATTACACTCATAGTATACATTAAAACATTTACAAGTGTTTTCTGTGTGTCTTTGTACAATGCAATCTTGCGCACATCCTTGCACAACATTATCAATTTAATGTAATTTAAGCAATGTATATTACAGCTAATTTTACAACTTTACGACTGGTAATTCTTTATTAAGTGGAAAACAAAATTTTAACCGAAAAATAAACGCGAATGTTAAAATTTGCCATTGTAAAATGATTATTACCTGGAAATTATAAATTTGCTAATACCTGCGTAACCGCATAACAGTCTATAATCATAAATTTACTGCAGCGTTCGCTGGTATATATGTGCGGAGTATGGGAGGATGGTATACGGAGGAGAGCAGCGTACCATACCACTCCTCCACCATGCAGCATTATACCGAGTTAGTTTAGATTATGATTATACTACAGAGTTGCATGTACAATATAAGTCCATATACTCATGGGGTATGTTATATGCTACAACTAGTTTGGTAAATACGGTTGCACGCTCATTGCGGTTATTGTTTTGTCAAGAATACTAACTATATAAAGAAGGCTAACGCTGTGTAATTATTCTGCCATATAAATTTCGACTGAGAGCGACGTCGGCCTGTGTAGAGTTGATCGAAGAACTAATGATTGGCAGAATTCTGCAGGTTTTACTGCTGTATCTAGTAATTGCGGCAGCTAGTGTTGTGACGTATTTTACTGACTTACTATCTTTGTTTTCTTAATAGGATAGAGTGATATAGGGATTACATGTAGATTATAGTAGCTACTTGTGCCGACACTTGGCCATAATAGTTGTTATAGGTTTGTGCAATATAGTGTCTTATTAATGAGCACCCGCAAATAATGTCTATTGTATAAAAATATTAAATATATATAATATTATAATAATACTACATATATATAATATAGAATATAAAAACCAATACAAAATGCAATTCTATCGTTGCCCAAGAAAGCAATTGTATCCTTACAATTATTTATGATAAAAAGCTCTTTATATTAGGATATCACTTTTAATCGTATATTCAATCATTACTGACCATAGAGAAGTTGAACGCCAACTAAGAATCAATATTCATCGCTTAATTTAGATAAAAACTAAGAATTTAGAGGTTTTTTTGAATTAAGAAAACCTCAACTCTGCCTCAGAAAATTATCGACATACTCGATTGTAATGTAACAACATATACAGACATAAATATTGCAAACAGATAATCTGGTGCTAGTTTCGTATTTTATCGTATCAATATTCATGAAAAAAATATGCCTTTACAAATTTGTTAAAATGTATTTAGGTGAAAGATTATTGGTAGTTTCTAATTCTTAATAAATTTATCATGCCTAAGTTTGCCACGGGCTTATGAAGCTATGTGCTTACCGCACAGAATACACTATAGTATACATCGCTGGCAACTCGGAACCATTCGGCTCTCGGGCTACTACTTCGTGTTTTCAGCTGTTTTGGTATACAAGGCGGGAAATGGTTGTTTGAATATGTTTAAAAACTTTTTAGCGTCTGACTGTTCAACTATGACTATGAAGAAATATTATTTCTAAGTCAACCATCTAGTCAATTTACTAATTTAGTAACCTCTATACCGCTTACATTTAAATTATCATTACGATAAAAATAGAGCAATTGTAGATTTCTACAACAAAGCAATAGACTTTATATTAAAATCAATAACCAATAACTCATGTTACGCAAGTTGTTGCAAAAACCATATAGATTTGATTATAAAACTAATATATTTGATTAATAGTATATCAATCACGATTCGTGACAGAGGTATTTTATTTAGTTTTTATCTTGTGCTACTGAAGATAGGGGCATAGCCCTTGAAATGTACATCTAGCTACTATATTTATATTCCTATAGATATCAATAAATAAATGCGAAAAGCTTCTAATTAAATAGTATTCAATATGTTTAATTTAAGTGAACTAATTTGACCTAATTCAAAAATATGCTCGGCTACAGCACTTTTATCTTTTCCATTTAATCTGAAATGAGGTAAATGCTCCTTAAATATAGTTTCAATGGGTCTACGTGTTTGTCTTTAGGACAACTAGAACAAGATATTTCATAAATACCGGATTTTTTATTGAAATATTATTATTAAATACTATTATTTAACACCGTAGAGATAATTTTTAAAATTAAAATTATTGACAAATAATGAATCAAATGTATTCCAAATACGTATCTCATTTTCTTCGCAATAATTATAACACATTTATGAATTTCATCTCTACAATCACTCTCATCTTCCAATAACTTTACACTTTAAAAATTTCTTGTTTAAAGGATATTTAAAAACGATTTGGAAATAAAGTGGTAATAAGGTAATAGAGAGAAATATATATGTTGAGGTTCGCCAACATTATATCTCTCTAGAAGAAGGAGCCGAGTTAAGAGCAGTTATTAATTGGTAAACAGGAGGTGATGACTAGGGATTATAACTTGAACATAATTATACGCAAAATCAAAGTGATAAGATGTGACACGGAGGAAGGTAGGCGAAAGACTAAAATTAGAATAGAAGAACTGTCAGATTTCTGTTATTTAGGAAGTAGAATTACGAAGTAAGGTAGACATAAAATGTAGGATAGCGCAGGTTGGGAAGACATTCGTAGAAGAATGTCTAGGAAAAGGGAAGTATTTGCAAGGTAACATAACGTAGAAGTACATTCGAAGCTTAACTTTTATAATGACCAAATCTCATCTGTGATATTTGAATATTCGTGCCTCGTCTATATACGAAATGATTCTTTTCTTTTTCATCTCTGCTTCATATAGTAGCTTAGTTCTGGCTACACTTCGACCGGAATATATTTTCATTCGTTTTTTATTGTCGATTTTTTATCCCGCGCATTTTTATCTGTTCATGTATTTATATATGATATATACACGCATGGATTCGCCATGGTTTAATACGTTTGTTCTTCGGGAATATCGCAATATAGTTAGTATTTATTGTATACATCGAAATTGCACCAACCGAATACATAAATTTCGTTATGGAGTTTCGGAATACCTTCCGGATAATGCTTTTTGTTATGTTCGCGTTATATAATTTTTATCGTGAATCAAACCTTATCTATATCACTATTTTATTTAACCATAACAGTGGCTTGTTTGGAAATGCACTCTACTATATAATCCTTTCAAATAAACAGGACTCATCAATAACTAAAAGAAAATAATGATTAAAAAAAGAACGGTATATAGCGAAAATGCTTCTGGTGATGAAATCGGGATTTCCTTGCGGTTTATTTACACTTTTCTATGCATTTTGTATAAAATTTGTTTCACATTTCTTTCCGTTTAGAATCGGACAAATGGAGTAATCAGGGTGCATACATGTCAGGAATAATTTCCGCCTTATCTCGCTTAAACGCTTACACGATTTTTATGTAAATCCACGACGGAAGTAACGACAAAAAGAAACACGATTATCATTAGAAGAGAAGGGTCGGCCATGTGCGGACGGGCGATGTGCAATTGCTTGTGTAGCATACATTATCTCGATTAAATTTGTGTACACTGTATTATTTTTAACACAAAGATACTGCAATACAAGTTGATAAAGTTGAAACTTTATTTCTAAAGTCGAAATTTTTTTTTCTCAAATTAAATAGTCAAATGTCACTAATTTAGTAAACGTCTTCTAAATGTGAGAAATGTTTATAAAAAACCGATATTATGGCACATTATAATTATTTCCGCCATACATTTGATATTGGAGTTATCCCATGCTTTTTTCTTTTAAACCTCCATTTAAAACGATTTTTCTTAAAACTAACAAAAGTCTGACAAATGATGCTACATTTAATTGTAGTAGCGCTACATTTAATAATCACGATTCTCTCTTTTAAGTCCGTTATAAGTCATTTTTTATATCTTGGCGGACCTAATTCATCCTCTACTGCGTATAAGGGTTGAGCTTCCAGTACCATTGTTGCCATATATGAATAAAAAACTTCAATAGAAAGTGCTCAAATTGTAAACTGCATAGCAAAATCAGATTGAGAATATTTAATGTATGAATATATACGGCTTCGATTAAAGTCCACTATTTAGTAAAAAGTTTCCAGTTATTTATTATTTGTTTTGATCAATTGTGCTAATATAATACTCTCTGTATTTGTCGGCGGTCGATATGACAACATTGCAGTAATTTTGACCACACCCTCAAATGACAAAAATACAGTGGCGAGCATCTCTTCATGAGCATACGGTTTCGGGGTGTTGAAGCGGCCAGTATATTTTCAATTTTGTTTGTTTGATCATTATCATATTGTAAAACGACGCAAGTTTAACGGAACGACTTGACATGTAAATAATAGATACTATAAATTTTGAATCACTACAGATTTTTTAGACAATGGTCGTTAGCACTTAATATTTTTAATAAACATTGTAAAACTAGTTATGAAATAAAAAAGTACACCAACATTGTACTAATAAAAAAAGAACCTTATAAAATTGAACGCCAATCAAGATTGTAAAAAAGGTTCAGGTTCGGCAGCAATATTAGTTATTTTTCTCGCGAGGCATGGTAAATTAGTTATGGAACCTATATCCAACAAAATCAACGATACACATATAATGATATAATACAAAAATATTGTTAATGGGTGCCACTAAATTATTTTTTACAAACTACTTTCATGATACGCTATACTTCAAAAAAAGTGTAGAAGTAAAACACGACTCAAAATAATGTTGTTACGTTGTAGGAAAATATAAGTATAAATATTTACCTATATTGCATTGCTTGTACCTGTTGTAAATTTGTCGATACGATATTAGAAATTGTATAAAATATCACCCAAATACCGTAAAACAAAACATTTAATAGCTAAAAACCGATTTCGATTGCTACGCCGCCATCTTCAGTAGCACATGATAAAACTAAACAAAATAATATATTAAATATATAAAATCACGGTTAAGTGAAAGAGGTATTTTATATACGCCACCCATACATTCACGAAAGATCTTTTCAAGTTCAAATATATAGAGTATATAATAATCTCCCTACAACTTTAAAGTCAATAAATCTTAACGTATTTAAGACTTTATTTACATTATTTAACGATCAGAAAACAACTTAAGAGAACCATCTAAGTAACATACTTAAAGATTAATTCCGCAGGTCTTGGTCGATTGGTTCCACGCAAATTATTATTTTCATTTTGGCTAAGTTTATTGCATAAAATTTTGTAATATATTTAAATTCCTTCAGCCGGGTTAAATTGAAAAACAGAAAGCCTATCTCAAAAACGGGTTGCACATTTCGCCCTAAGATTTTCATATGATTAAGAATTGTATTGTGCACATATCTACAGCTAATGTTAAAATATTAATGAATTATTTATAATATATTGAAGTGTATGTAAATAAACACATGTCAACATTAATATCATAAATATATAAGGTTGATATTTAGAAGATACTTGTAAATACAATTACCATATGTGAAAATTAAGGCAATTTATAATAATAATAATTATTATATAGTTTTATCTTGCGCTATTCAACATACATTTGAAATGCACAACTAGCTAGTAAATTTAAAAAATGATTACTACTGTGTTAAATATAAGTATAGAATATCACCCAAATACCTTAACTTTTTTAAGGATTTTCAGCGTAGTAGAATAGTAACAATGCCGAAGAAAATAGGAGCTAATTTGTGTGAGAACTATAGGACCATTAGTCTACTATCACATGCATCGAAGATATTGCTAAAGATTATTTATAGGAGATTAGAAAATAAAGTAGAGGAAAGGCTAGGAGAAGATCAGTTTGGTTTTAGGAAAAACAGAGGGACGAGGGAGGCGATTCTAGCACTAAGAACGGTAGTAGAAAAAAGAAAGAGGGTAGGAAAGGTAACTTGCATAGCTTTTGTAGATTTAGAAAAGGCATTTGATAATGTAGATTAGGACATAATGTTTAGAATTTTAAAAGAAACGGGTATAGATTATAAGGATAGGAGAATAATTTTTAATTTATATAAACACCAAACTGCCTTAGTTAGAATTGAGGGGGAAGAAGAGGTAGCAAAAATAGGGAAGGGAGTTCGGCAGGGATGTACACTTTCACCGTTATTATTTAATCTATATATAGAAGATGCAATAAACAAAGTAAAAGAAGAGTATAGTGTAGGTGTGAATGTACAGGGAGAGAAAATATATATGTTGAGATTCGCCGACGATATAGCTATATTGGAAGAAAGCGAAAAGAATTTAGAAAGGGTATTGAATGGTATGCAGGCAGTATTGACTAGGGATTTTAACATGAAAATAAATATAGGTAAAACTAAAGTGATGAGGTGTGACAAAAAGGAATGCAGTAGAAAAATGAGGATCACAATAGGAGATAATAGAATCGAAGAAGTGTCAGATTTTTGTTATTTAGGCAGTAGAATCACAAAAGATAATCGAAGCAAGGTAGATATAAAGTGTAGGATAGCACAGGGTAGCAAGGCATTCGTAGAAAAGGAACAGATTTTAAGATCAAATATTGACTTGGGTATTAGAAAAAGATTACTGAAGGTATATGTTTGGAGTGTAGCACTGTACGGGTGTGAGACGTGGACTATAGGAAAGGAAGAGAAGCGTAGATTACAAGCATTCGAAATGTGGTGTTATAGGAGGATGATGAGGATTGGTTGGGAAGATAAAGTAACAAATGAAGCTGTACTAGAGTTAGTAGGGGAGAAGAGAAGTATTTGGAGAGTGTTACAGCGTAGGAGAGACAGATTAGTAGGGCATATCCTTAGGCATGGGGGGATTATGCAATTGATCATAGAAGGTAGAGTGGAGGGAAAGAGAGGGGTAGGTAGGCCTAAATTGGAGTATGTGAGTCAGATAGTTGAAGACGTTGAGATGAATAGCTATAGGGAGATGAAGGGATTAGCTCAGGATAGATCGGCATGGCGTGCTGTTTCCAACCAATCTTTAGGATTGCGGACTCTTTAACTAACCTTAACTTAAAGCATTGAGTAGCTAGCTATTCTTATAAAATTATAAATAACATATTAAAAAAAATTAAAAGAAGAAGAGATATCAGAAATATTAGTAGTTTAGAACAAAGTAAAATAATTCAACTCCAAAATTTGTTAAATTACCATTTGATCCTATAATTGCACGTGGTTTAGATAGTATTTTAAATAAATATAATTTTAAAGTAACATATAATAGTCTTGCTAATTTTCTAGGAAATTCCAAAGATTTGATTGATTTCAATAAAAAATCTGGTATTTATGAAATATCTTATTCTAGTTGTCCTAAAGTATAGATTTAAGGAGCATTTAACTCATTTCAGATTAAATAGAACAGATAAAAGTGCTGTAGCCGAGCATATTTTTAACTAACTCAGGTCAAATTAGTTCAGTTAAATTAAACATATTGAATATGAACATATTTCAGAATGTACACATTTTTTTACAACGTGAATCTACAACACAACTGCAAGAGTGTATTCAAGGCTCTCTTCTTACTTTATTCTATATTGTTTCTTGTATGTTATTCAGCCCGTCCCGCTTGACCAGCAGGTTGGCGTCATCACAGGCGGCATATACCGGAAATCAACCGCTGCGAGTATGCTGACATACACATACAACGACGTAGGGGATGATTCAGCGAACTCAACCCCTCGCAGTGACTGCGTGTTGTATAGAATTCCATCAATATCGCGCAAACTCTGATACTGCAACAGTTCTTATCACATTCAAGGTTCACATCGTATTAAACGGTTTTAAAAAGTGTCCAACAGAAGTGCTGTTATCAGCGACACCTGTCGGCGGCGACGTCCGTTCACTAGTTCCATGACTAAACCCATATCACATTACGCACGCAAGAATTGTAGACCTAATCGTGATTCGACTTTACTAGAGGATGGATTGATAGATCGTAGATGTAGCTGGTCAACTAACTATAAATAGAGAGTTGGTTTGGGGAAGGAAATTTGTGAACGATGAGGATGATATGAGATGAATATTTTAATGAAGCAGACAAAGGGTGAAAATGTTGGCAAAGTAAACTAGAGGTTGAAGAGGATTTGTTGGAATGGAAGAATTGTTCATAAGCAGGCGGAGATGTATACTTTCGTCGTTATTTTACGTTTTTGGATAATGATTACAGATTTCAAAATGAAAATAAATATAAGAAACGTAAATATTTATTCTATGATAGGTACAAATTGCATTCGTACAGAAAAAAAAGCAAATTTTATTTGTAATGTTGACTCATGAATTATGAGAAGACAAGTGTGAAGAGACTAGCATTTAAGAATGTGAGGCGCGGACAATAGAAAAGGACAAAAGATATTATGCAATTAGGTTTAGATATAGAGTCGAACTAGGTTAATAAGTCATCGGTTAATAAGTCAACTCGGTTAGTAAGTCAAAATTGCTCGGTCCCAACCCAAGGCTCATATACTCCATGTTTTATGACTTCGGATAACAAGTCATCATACCTCGCTTAATAAGTCATTATGTTGACGACATTATGATTTCAACCGTTTAGGAGATTAGACGGGTTTTCTGGTAATTACCGACTAATGAGGTGGTTTAATAGCTTGTAAGCAAAATGCAAGCAGAAACATCAAATCAGTTTTGAGTTTGATCTCTTAGAGAACGAAATGGCAAGCCTTAAGCGTAAAGCAATAACCTTAGAAACAAAACTGGCAGTGGTGAATATGTTAGAAAGCGGTGTAAATAAAAGACAGGCTTCTTCTTCAAGCTGACACCAGGCCACACATTAAACTTGAAAAATGAAAAATGCATAGGCAGAAAACTGCCAAAAGAAATGATCACTGTTTTTGTTTGTGCTAATGTAAGTGGCACTGAAAAAAAAGATTTGTTAGTGATCGGCAAATCAAAAAACCCACGATGCTTCAAAAATGTAAAAAGCTTGCCTTAAAGAAGCCAATAAGAAGTCTTGGATGACAAGCGAGTTATTTGCAAAAGAAATCCGACGTTGGGAAGAGGACCTCAAAAAAGCAAACAGAAAAATCGTTCTACTTTTGGAAAATTGTCCAGCTCATCCTCGCATACTAGGATTGAAATTTATATCTTTGAAGTTTTTGCCTCCAAATATAACCAGTATTCTACAGCCGATGGATCAAGGAGTAATAAGAAGCCTGAAATGTGCGTACAGAATAAGACTGGTTTTGAAAATGATGGAACCGACGGCGCAAACTTTAACTTGAGCAAAGTAACTCTACTTGATGCTCTGAAAATTCTGAAAAAAAGCCTGGAACGACGTCACCGATGCTACAATTAGGAACTGCATCCGGCATGCGGGTTTATGCGACCATCATTTTGATGAAGAAGATGATTTACCTCTGAAACATTGGCTACAATCTTTCGATATTTCCACTTCAAATAATTTAGAAGATTTTATCGAAATGGATGAAGACCTTCCAACGACTGGAGAAATGTTTGATCTCGACTTAGTAAGAGACGTACAGACAAGAAATGAAAAATCAGACGACGAACAAAAAGTAGAGATAATGCCATACCCAAAACCTCTGAAGCATTGTTACTGGTTCGTAAATTAATTACATATTATGAAGCCGAAGAAAAAAGTCTACATTTACACAATTTATAGAAAATAGAAGAGGATTTAGAAACAAAAACTTGAAATTCTAGAAAAAGCGGACAATGATAACCGATATTTTTTTAATGTTTAAACATTTAAATGTTAGGTATTATTGAAATAAATTTCAAATAAAAATCTAATTCATTAAATTTGTATCCCTTCCCTACCTCGGATAATATGTCACCTCGGTTAGTAAGTCAAAATTGCTCGGTCCCTGCAATGACGTTATAACCGAGTTCGACTGTACTATAATTACATCTAAAAATCATTTGTTCAATCAAAGCCGATAATTCCTTCATTTTTCTATAACCATTCATCCTAACGTTCTGCATTATCCGACATACATACTCTAATCTGGGTCTACCTATTCTTTTCTTTTCATTATCTTTATAATTTTATCCTTTTTACTCGTAAAACTTATTTTTAAATCCAAAATATAGTATCTCTTATCTATATTAACAAAAGTCTTGATCTAAATGTACGATTGCCAAATACGTTACTTTTCCTATTCATTCTTTCTTCTGATATTCTTTTTCTAAATAGCCTCTCGATCTACTTTTCTACCTAAAACTCAATTGGTGTCATGGTAGTATTTCTTCCACTGTATTCTCTTAGAGCACCAAGACAAGCTTAATTTAATACAGCTTATACAGCTGTATTAAATTTATATTATACAGCAATACTTTAGCAATGCCGTACAATTGGCTTGATATAACATTTGAAGCATAGTGTTCGCTGTTTGAAGAGTCTGTACTCATCTGTGCCATAGATGTATTGGTAAATTTTTTCCAACTGGCGAACGTCCGCGGCTGCAAAGGTATGCGCACTCATCTTACAGTCCTGGAGTAAGCACAGCCTTTAAAGCGTTCACATGTAAACATCCTCTATGAAATATCTTATTGGTTGTTGCTGTCTGTGCAGCGGTTATCGGTGCGCGGACCTTCGCCAGTTGGAAAAAATGTACCTGTAAGTCCCTTGACTATCTTAATAATAAAAACTGATTAATATTAAAAACAGACAACCATATTTGTGGCTATTTTTAAACAATTGCATTATTGCCTTTTCCAAATCCTAAAAAATAAATATTCGCAATGTAATTAAAATAGTGCTATTAAATAGCTTACCTATAGACAAAGTATGTGGAATTTTTTAAATTTAATATGATACAAAATAAACATTGCTTTACACTGTTACAAAGGAAAACTTATAAAATTTATTACGTATTTATTAATTAGCCACAATTGATTATTTATTAACAATATGCAATGCATTTTCTGGAAAAATTCAACCAAAACACTAATCGGCAAGATTCTAAACGAATGCAAAATATTCAAATAGCATGCATATTGTAGTAACGGGGTAGCTGTAATGAGGGTTGGAGTTTTATGTAGTAAAATAAGTTCCGAACAAATTATAAGAAATATCGCCTACGCTAAGTCCACATAGATGGCAATTAATGTTGAGAAAACGTATCTAAAGGAAACAAATGGCTTGGCCCAGGATATGGGTGCGTTTTTTCAACCAATATCTAGTATTGAATAATCAAGAAAATGTGTTCATTTGACAATTCATTCGATGAAATTCTTATTTCAAATAAAAATACGTTTTTCTCTTTATCGTTTGAAACCTGGAATAAATATTATAAAAATAACAATACACTCATACATACAAAAAGCAATTTAACGTGTCTATTAATTTCTGAAATAGTATTAGCACATCGTTCATTATTTACTGCTATAAATATAATCATTTATTTTTCAATATCTTTCAAGAGATGTTATTTTCTTAGTCAAAACCGGTGTGCTTATTCCAAAACGAATATAAACACAAAAATTGCCATAATTAGTTGGACGTGTACTATATCGATACACACGCATGTCTTCATTTAATACTTTTTTTGCGTGCACCCCAGTGAGTTGACAATATCCTTAGCAAGGGGAGTTGTATAAAATATAATTCCCTTCTGGCGTAATAGGCGAAATAGTGAACACACACATTCTTTGTGTACACAGTTGTATCTCTAGCAGTATCATTTTGAATGTGCTACTATATCCATATATTCTATGTATAGAGAGAATTACTTCCCTTGTGTATCATTCGCTTCCCCCTTAGCATTTTCTACTATTATATACTTTATTGCACATAATATAGCACACCCTGTATAATTAACAGTAGGGGATTTGTCTAGTGCTGGGGTGGCCAACGCCGCGCCCGCGGGCGCATGTGCGCCCGTGACATGATCATCTAAAACGTACATTTCAAACGTCATTTCTCAACTTTTTTTAAATGTGTAAAGATAATTGAAAAATTGTCTACTTTGTCATATACGGTAAAACTAATTATTTTTTTTGAGAATAGAAGGTATATGTAAAATACAAGAATTTAAAATGATCATCGTATATTTTGATAACATGACATGGTTCTTCTTCCTTGCGCCCGCAACGCCTATTAAAAATTTTCATTGCTTTCAAAAAGGTTAGCCATCCCTGGTCTAGTGTGTTAGGAAGGGACGGCTTTGCGGACTGTATAAGGACGAAAGTGTCACGAGCAACGTTTGTGCTGTTGATTAAAAGAAAAGTTAGTTACAGCCACGAATTGTAATGATTGGAAGTAATATTTCTTGCATTTGACATGGTAGAACATAAATTTCCTTATATTTCTTACACACGTATAAATTTAGTGTATAAAATAAATAGGCAGTACAGTTTGTCCATTAAATTATTATTTTTATATCACAAAATCTATTGGAGAACTGACTGAGTGGGACAAAAATGCCAAAAATTATTGAATTCTATGAAAAACTCGTTAATATAAGTAGCTGCAATATTTAATTGATTTTTGTTTTTACTTTACATTTAATGTGAGTCAATTAAGCGCTCTTCAATTCATTAATTTCTGTTGGTTAATTCAATTAACTTTTATTTTATTGAACCATGTAATCGGAAGCCAATTTTCAATAATCCATTTGTTATAAGATTAATCTAGAATTTGTGTATGTTACTCTTAAATTTCCGCTTAAACGTGAACTTTATAAGCACTCCAAATTTTATGTTTGTCATACGATCGATTAATGCTTGAAATTGTTTCAGCAATGGAAAAAACCGTACACTTTCCACTTTATTATTGTTGTAAGATAAAAATCGACAGGAATTAAAGATTGAGCATCAGTAATCGTTTAGAACATTTAACTTTCTTCGTAAACGCAATATAATACAGGAAAAGGCCTCGAGTTTCAACCAATAAAAATAAAATTGCTCTTCGATTACAGCAAAACGCAAAGGCATTTACTTTTATACCAGCTAAGTTTCCAATTTCATTTTATGTTTGAGAAGAAACATTTTAACCTTCTGAGTACTATTAGGAGCAAACTGAACAAGAAATAATAGGATATTATTTCTATTTCGAAATTTCTATTTGGAATTGTCAATATTAAAAGGAATCAATACAAAATTTGACATCATATTTGATTGACATCGCGTTTGATTTTTTTTATTCAGTGTACAAAATTGAAGCCTTTTATTATTTATTGCAAAAAGGGATTTTATTTTCCTAGCCCCTCTTGCGGAATGCATCGATTTTATATACTCGAAAGATGTACCCCAAACTATTACTACACGAGTTACTTACATTTATCAAATAGGAATATCTATATTTAATTTGCATTCGATACATAAATGTTGAACACGAAGAAGACCGTAACAGATGGTCAAAAATCGATGCAGAGGGAAACAAAATTGTCAACTGAATTTAATTATTATTTTTTATTTAAAAGGTTTTTTGATGATTTGATAAACGCTGTCTCGTATTTTCATTAAAAAAATACAGGTTTATATTCTAGGCCTATATGGTCAGGTGAAGAGGTAAAAGGGTACAAACAAGCAGAGAAATAAAATAAAACAAGTAGAAACATGACAAGCGAATTCAATTAATTTGAATATAAATAAGCTTAAACTTTTGTTATCATCTTTATATATTTTTTACTAGTTTAGTGATCTACTGCACCATTAATATCTTTTTTTATAACAATAATAAGTCTATTTTATTTATTATTTTAATGGAGAAAAAAAAAACAAATACATATATACGAAAAAATAAATTTTGATGAATCTATTATTCTTTTAATTATAAAAAATTAAGTCATGTGCAGATACTACTATAAAGTGATTCATATCATAACAATTCAACTTCAGATTATAAATACCATCTCAACCAAGACATTTCATCATATAACTGTCATATTCGAGCACTACAAATAGCACTCCTATCAACCTTTTCAAAAGTATCCATTACTATTTCAAGCTAAAATTGCAACATTCTTTTAATAAGGGCGTACTGATCTGTAAACACCCCACAGACCGTCACAACTACCCTCCGTATAAGGACATATAATTACTAAGATATATTTTACCCCTCTGTGACTACATGCAATTGCAGATTTGTGACTATAGTACGGTCATCAAGCTTCAATATGTTAGTCATCCCCGCTATAAAACATTGCTGTAGTATATTTTTTATTACTGTCATACGAATACTCTGACCAAATATATTTGCAGGGGTGTATTGAGAGTGAAAATCACTTTTACTAAAGTATAATGCGTTTGTGAATTTAAAAGTTATACCAACAAGTTATACCAACATATGGCTACCTTCCAAAAAATATATAGAAATGTAATTATATTGATTCTACTACCGATGTAAATAAAGACTTGTACTTGTACTAATTAAAGTCGAGGCTCATTTTCCACACAAATCTCAAAACTCAAGTGCACTAGCTACTTGTCTTATCACGTTGGAACAAAGCGGGACAGAAATTTCAATTTCTGCGAATCAGACGAAATATTTTTTTCGCAAAAATTAATATATCTTGATCATTTTATGTTCGAAAAAAATCTGAGTCTTCTTAGAATATGTAAGCCCGTGGTGAAAATATGTATTAAAAACCCTTTTATAGAATTGAAAGAATGAATAGACAACTCATTTGAAAGAATTGTGATAGTTTTGCACGGGGGTTGTAATATTGTGTAAATTGTTGGGGAGTTAATAGCAGATACTATTGGTCTTATGGATTTACCAGTTTTATGTATTTTTGGTAATACATACGAGGTGTGTTTAAAAAGTAATGAGACTGTTTCAATAAAACTCTTTATTTATTTTATATTTACAATTCAACCTTATCACCTTCAAAATAGTTCCCTTCTGGGGCCACACAGCGTCGGAGACGTTGCACCCACTGCTCATAGCAGTGTTGGAAGTCGTTAAGTGGGATCGAACGAAGTTGGTCCGTCACGGTTTTCTAAATAACGTTTATAGTGCCAAAATTATGTCCCTTTAGTTGAATTTTCAACTTGGGAAAAGGGAAGAAGTCACAGGGTGATAGATCAAGTGAGTAGGGAGGCTGTGGAACCACTGAAATTCTTTTTTGTATCAAAAATTGCCTAATAGAGAGTGCTGTGTGACAAGGTGCGTTGTCATGATGCAACATCCAACTTTCAAAAATGCTTGGTCTGACTCGAAGAACTCTTTTCCTTAGTCTCTCGAGAACTTCGCGGTAAAACTGCTGATTGACAGTTTGCCCCCCGGGGACACAAACTCCTTATGAACAATTCCCTGACTGTCGAAAAAGCAAATGAGCATTGTTTTAATCTTGGCTTTGCTCATCCGTGCTTTCTTCGGACGTGATGAGTCGGGGGTGTGCCACGCCTGACTTTGGCGTTTCGTTTCAGGGTCGTATTCAAGTACCCAGGATTCGTCACCTGTGATCACGTTTTTTAGAAAATTTCTGTTAGTTTCAATGGTCTGCAGAAGATCTGAACACACAGCTATCCGATGTTGTTTTTGCTCAGGTGTCAGGAATTTGAGAACCATCTTCGAACACACCTTTCGCATGCCCAAATCCTCGGTTAACATGTCGTAGACAGTGGCAATGTTCAAATTCAATTCACTGCTGATCATTCTGATAGTCATTCGTCGATCAGACGTCATAAAAACGCGCACTTTTTCCAAATTTTCGTCGGTTTTTGAACTGCGCGGTCGTCCTTTCTGATTTTCATCATTAACGTTTTCACGTCCCTCTAAAAAAGCCTTGTGCCACCTAAAAACTTGAGCTTTCGATAAGACCTGCTCCCATACGCTGGCGTCAATTTTTGAAAAATTTCCGTTGCGGTTTCGGCAAGTTTGACACAAAACTTGATCGCATAACGTTGCTCCAATTTTGTTACGTCCTTTTCCGTGATACACTTAAAAACTAGCTTCACAAGAACACGTAGTAAAAAAAGTGCAGTAGGAGTGGGTAGTTGAGACTTGTACTGGAGGTAGATCAAATGTTTATTTAAATGGTTAACTGGCGGGAAAACTTACAATGTTGCCAAATCACGCACTGTGTATACGTTCTCACTACTTTTTAAACTTGCCTCCTACATCCTTGGTATTATAGGATTTGGAATTGAATTTGGGACGCATCAGCCGAGGGATGATCTGGAATGGTGGAGGAGCAAAACTATATTAGGCGCACGTTTTATAGCAGTTTTGTCATTAACCACTCTAATTAAATTTAAACGGTCTCCGATCTGAATAATCCTCGAGACAGACACAATGCCGGTGTCTGTAATATACAGGAAAACGGTATTCAAGCAGTGTGTTTGTAGCCCATTTTATCTTCGTAAATAAACTAAGTTTTAATTAAATTTATTTTTATGACGCTATCTTTCTACTGGATTTTAATGCGTTGCTGAATCAAATTTGACAACAATGTATTTTCAGAGTAATAAAATTACAATTTAATATAGTAGTTAAAATGTTGCGATTTAATAAAGCAAAAAAAGTATAGCATCTGACAGTATATTAAAATTTTAGATGCATAACAAATTGCTAAAAAAGATTTTTTTATGACGTTTTAGCGAGTTAAAACTTTTGTGGATTTAAGCGCCAAGAAAAAAGGTTTTTCAAGCCTCGTTAAATTGATTATAAGGTTTTTATAGTTTGTGCTACCTCTTCTATTAAGAGCTTCGCGCAAAGAATGCATTAGAATCCTAGCAGCATCGCCCGCGGATTAAAGTTTTTTTTTCTGTTTAAGAAAATTGAACCTGTGCAGATTTATAAATTTATGGTACCTTTAACAATAATTATGCTACCGGCAGATTAAGTAATTTATTTAATTGTTCAATCTGCCATAAGAGTTTTGAATAGCCGAGACTGCAGAATTTTAGCATCGTGTAACATCTGCACATTGCAAAGTACTCTAACATTAAGACAGCGCTGTAATCATGTTTAAATTTAAGTCTCTTCTAAATTACATGCACACATCTGCTGTCATATAGCCAGCCCTTTTAGTAACGATAAAGAAGCTATTATTATCCAAGCTATTATGTATTTAGAGGAGAAGCAAATACCAAGCTTTACACAAAGAATCCTGATGGAATTGCATAATAATTGATATTTTAAATAAATTATCATAAAATTTCATTGAAGTTCAATAACGATTTTTCAGAATAGGCGAATTGCATACACGAATATGTGCATTATTTATATATTTATTGAATATTTAATTCGTTCAATTAAATATAAAATAAAAAGTAATGTAATATTATTGGTTTAACCTGACAAATCCTATGTTAAGAAGAAAGGAAAAATTACATAAACATTAATTACTTAATATATCATTAAATCAGCAAATATGATTAATATAAAGCGATGTAAGAATAAAAGGTCTATATCTGTTGTAGATAGATGATAATTGTAAATGTGAGTTTGTTTTTTTGTAGACATATTTTACTTACTTGCTTTGAATCGGCTTCGCGAATTCAAATAAGGACTGAACGATTGCAAAATACAACACTCTCACTCAAATGCAGCAGCCTTTGCGGATTTTCCAGATGATCTAGAAATAAAGACTATTCAGTTACTGGCCTTTTTGGAAATATGATCAATATGATCATGGAAGGTTAACTTTTGGTTATGAATGATGCTCAGATCTATAAATTGTGTCCGAAAATTTTATAAGTGATTGATCGAAAGTATAATTATATTATATATTACTAGATAATCTAGAGAAAGTTGTGGTAATGCACATATAGGTAGAGTTTATTGTTTTAACAGTATTTATTAAAGCTATCTAGATCTGCTTGAAGTGCTATTGCATCGTTACGAGAACATATATTTTTGAAACTTTTGATATCGTCAACATATGAAATGGTGATGATTTAAAATAAGTTGCCACATTATTAATAAATAAAATTAAGAAAAGTGGCCCCAGGTGCGATCCTTGAGGCACACCTGACGTAATGTTTACAGGACTGGAATTATGACAAGAATAGCTCTTGAAATAATGCTATCATTACATATATGTGTATAAAACAGGATGTTACCAATTAGTTACCAAATTGTTACCAATTACTGCACTAACTATCCTACCACTGCTCACGCTTGCTGTAGTTGAAGAATAAATACAGCGCGCATTCGTGAACTACTATTCCACTAAAGGAAACTGATAATCCCACTTACACAATAAAAGAAGGTTCTTCTACTACTTTACCACGTCCAATTTGAAACATATCCATACTAAATTCAATATAGTACCTGGAAAATCATGTACCTATTTATGCATTTCGTGTAACTTTGAAAGTTCACAATAATGCACTTTAATCAGAAATTTAAGAGAACATAAATAAGCGTAACCAAAGAATACTAACTAAAACCAAATATTTCTAATATAGAAAATAAAAACAAATACAAAATGAAATTCTATCGTTGAACAAGAAAACAATTGTATCCTTACAATTATTTATGATAAGAAGCTCTTTATATTATAATAGGATATCACTTTTAATCGTATACTCCATCATTACTGACCATAAAGAAGTTGAACACTAACTGATAATCAATATTCATCGCTTAATTTGGATAAAATTCTATAGAATTTAGAGGAACTTTTAAATCAAGAAAACAGCTGTGGCCCAGAAAATTACTCGATTGTAATCTAACACTATTTACAGACATAAATATTGCAAACAGATAATCCGGTGATAGTTTTGTATTTTATCGTATCAATATTCACGAAAAAAATATGCCTTTACAAATTTGTTAAAATATTTAGGTGAAAGATTATTGGTAATTTCTAATTCTTAATAAATATGTCATGCTGAAGTTTGCCACGTGCTTATGAAGCTAGTGCTTACTGCACAGAATACACTAGACATCGCTGGCAACTCGGAACCATTCGGCTCTCGGTTTACTACTTCGTGCTTTCAGCTGTTTTGGTATACACGGCGGGGAATGGTTGTTTGAATATGTTTAAAAACTTTTTAGCGTCTGGCTGTTCATCTATGACTATGAAGAAATATTATTTCTAAGCCCATCATCTAGTCAATTTTCTAATTTAGTAAACTCTATACTGCTTATATTTAAATTATTACTACGATAAAAATAGAGTTATTGTAGATTTCTACAACAAAGCAATAGACTTTACATTAAAATCAATAAGCAATAACTTAGGTTACGCAAGTTGTTGCAAGAACCATATAGATTTTATTATAAAACAAATAATAAAAGTAAAATTATACAAAACTTTAAAATGGAAAAGTGAAGGAAGAAAATATAAACTTGGTGGCACTAGTGCACCTATTAAAAGCGCAAAATGTACGAAATTAGTTAAACTCTCCTGAAATAATTTTCTATATTTTGTGTTGGTAAACTTTTTATTTTTATGTTTCAATCTAAAAAGATGAATTGTGTTGTGATATTATTAGATTTTATTTAATAAATAATATAATTTATAATTTAAATATTATACCAAAAATATAGTATAATATTCATTGGCTTCGCATCATGAACCAAGTGCCAATATGTTACAAATATGTTAGAATCAATATTTTACTTTATCATTATCTAATTTTGAGCAACCATTGTAAAAGTAACATTGGAAAAGCGTACGGTAATTCACAATAAATATTACATAAATATCTCTTGACATCGCAATCATTATCTCTTGTAATTTGATCACATAAATTATGTTGCGCAAACAAAACACACCTACAATTTCTTACAACTTACGGCTAATGGTATACTACGGTAGGCAACCTAACCTATTGCACGCCTAGCGTGTAATACACGTGTAATGTGCAATAGCAACCCCTGGGGGCTGCGGCCAACGATATCGTCTGAGTCCTCAGTCAAATAAGTACAGATATTTCATTGTATTTGTTAATATTGTACATATGGCAACGCTGTATTCATCCGCCTATTCATAACCACGACCCAGCACTATATGGATGTTGTTTTCTAATGAGTAAGACAAGGACACCTAAAAATTGCTTTCTATTCTTTAGGCTCGATTTGGCCGTATGCGTTAGCCTTCTTTATATAGTTTGTTGGCGTAACTAAACATAAACATGCTGTGAAATAACCATAACCGCACATCTGTAGCGTTTATTCCACACAAATACTTTTAATAAGCCGACAATGCATTACAATTGAGTCTAATTGTGTACGAGTGAAGTAGTTGATTAGAAGAGATGGATCATAGAGCACACAGACGGACCCATATGCGGGATTTTAATGCTTTAGTTCCTGTTCCTATATACGCGGAGTCGTCAATGTGATGCATTGTCAAACGCATACGAAGAGATCAGGGCAATTGAGCAGCTGCAGCTGATCATATGGATGTGTTGTTTCGGTAGTGTTTGAGATATTGTTTTAAATTGGCGTCGTTAATGAATATCTGTCATTATAGAATGACGAAATATTAATAGACTGAAGTGTATAATGTTTGTTTAAGGCAGGGGTCGGCAACCTTTTTTAGATAAGGGCCAAATTATACAGTAAAATTTGCAGGTTGGCCGCATATACCAATATTATAGCTTAATGTAGTAGGTCATTTAACTCGCGTGGGCACGTTACTTTTGTTATTTTAGGTTTGACAAACCAATGTTTATTGTTGTTACTTGTTAGTTTCGTTAATTATTAATTTGTATTGTTTTTAAAAGATTTATAGTTCATATTATATGCCATTTTTTAAATACTTCTGTCATGTTGACTTATTTATTTAATAGTATATCAATCACGATTCGTGACACAGGTATTTTCTTTAGTTTTTGTCTTGTGCTGCTGAAGATGGGGGCATGGCCTTCGAAATGCGCATCTAGCTACTTAATTCTTTAAGTTACGGTATTTGGGTGATATTCTATACTATAAATAATGGGCTAAATGTTGCGGTTGCTTTAAGAATATAGATAGTTTTATATACAGGGTCATTACAGTTACAGTAGGTAAGTGTTCTTCATACAGTGTATCCTCCCTTTTGGATGCGGTTCGTGCATCATATAGAACTACTGTTCCTCTAATTCATTCATGTGCCGTTGCTCACGTATTATGTGTTGTTGTTTACGCCATAGTTTGCTTATAATATGTCCTGGTCGCATCCTTTCAGCGGTCCAGCAAGTACCAAGGCTCCCTCTATATCTATAGCATGCGTACGCTTACGGCGACGGCGCCAACTAAATGCTAGCTTACGCCCCGCTGTATAAGCTTTCAGCTCGTCCCTGCACGATCGTGTACGATTCCTTGCTAACGTCAGTGGTATACGCGCCATGCTCGACGTCGCCCGCCCACGCATCGACACGTCGTGACGCCGTCGAAACGTCGTCGTTGCTGTCGACGATATGCAACAGCCGTATCGGTCGTCGTCGTCGTCCTGTGTCTATATAATATACGGGTACGCGACGTGCCACGTTTCATTCCAATATCGCGCTCGTGTACTTATCACTAGCTAGGAACAAATGATGATAACAAGTAGTGAACTCGCATCCCTACTAGTCCTGTGCTAGCTAGTGTGTAGATATAACAATAGACGCTAATGGTGGCCGTGCCAGTGAGGGTGTTATTGTTACTATTATATCAGCAAGGAAGCAATTCACAACAAAGCTTCTAAAAGACCCTTATTCTGATAGGACAAAGTAATCAAGTGGAATGGACAGTAAACATGAGTGGATTTAGAACTATTTTGTTAATGTAAAAAAGTTTGCTTGTGCAACATTTCAAATAATGAAATATGATAAAAATACCCATTTAAGTATATAATAATCGAATAATTATCACCAACATGATAGTGTATTTTCTAAACCCAAATTCAATATAATTACCAACATTCGTGGAGATGAATATCAACCACTTTTAAGCTTGACAACAAATAAACATCTAAGGATTACATAAGACGAAATAAATCATTTTTGTTATCGTGTACGCAACTAATCTAAAGATTCCTCGGGAATTATAAAACGATATTAAGCGAGTAAAACCATTTGGCGAATTTCAATTTATATCGTAATCGTGTTTGAATAAACCCGATACTGTCATCCTCCGGCTCTGGTGGAAATAATGAAACAAAGCGCGCTGAATTACAGCTAGCGGACGAGCAGCACCAGATAATCAACCAACTGCACGTCTCTGCAATTCTGGTACGCGAAACGTATTTATATAGATGAACTGGAGTTACCAGGCTGAAAATGTGTTGATTACGTGCGAACCCATATAAATTACCGCCTCAGGCTGAGTCAATTAATGTCGTTTTTTCTGTGTTCGCCGTTGTCGTGATCATCGTTATTTCGGGAAGATTTGTTTACCATCTTTCATCATATCATATCACACGGCGTTCGGAAGTCAAATCGTGCGTGATCCTGGCTGGGATTTCTTCGTCGAGCCTTCTTGAGTCTAGAGAGCGCTTTGCTGTCTGTGCACGCGGTGCTATTAAATGACCAATAATACAAAAGATACACACTTCCACTACATCAAGGAGAAATTCAATATAGTACGGGAGGGCGAGTATAAGCTAGACGAACTCGATTTTATTTGGTATAACGCACAACTAACTTGGCACCCTGGGGGCAATCGCAGCTAACGCAACAAGTACAAAGCAGAAAACTTCAAACGGGAAATGTGTATTAGAAACACAACACTTCGGCACTTCGGCTGTTGTACATCTTGAGTATAAACAGACTAAACAATACAAGTATACAGTAAGAAAGCAGGATATATCCTTCAAACGACAAAACAATTATAAAAATAAAATAAAAATTTCAGACAAAGTAACAATATTGTAATAAGAAGATCGGGGCATCAAATTTGACCAACTTACATCGAATTTAAAATGCGTAAGCTAAGAATATATCCAATGATACAGTTCTGACGTAGTTCGCAATGGATTACGCCAGCCTTGTTTGTAGCGTTGTGGCTTTTCTACTCTACTACAATACATTGGATGCGGGCTTTGTCTACGATGACCGGTAAGAAGAGAATTGCTGGTGTGATAAGAACCTCTTTAATACCTACTCCATAATAATCCCGTATATTTGTATCTATGTGGTCCTTCCGTGTGGCACTATATTAATACAAGTTGGTTGGGTAATGGGCGATAACGGGTAGATTTATTAGAGCACCCTCATCTATACCACGGATATACCGTAGGCTGGTTCTTCTCTACACTATTTTCCCAATAGTTCAGATTTTATAGTATAAAAATAATAGACCCATTTATTGGCTAGATTAGGAAAGTACAGCCAAAAAGAATGCCATCAAATAATAAGCTTTACAAGTTTTAATTCAGAATTTAGAATTTTAAATTAAATAAAATTCAGAAGAACATGGTTTCACTAAAAGCAGATCTATTCAATCAAACTTGCTGGAATATGTCGAAAGGGACTGGATAGAGGTTGCCATTTATACCGATTTCACGAAAGCTTGCGACAGAGTCGATCACAATATCCTCAAGAATAAATTAAGTCTAATAGGTATACATGGCTCCATACTGAATTGGTTATCTTCATATGTAACTGAATAGATGTTTTTGTGTTAAAATTAACGTTTTCAAATCTAATAACAAAATGATTACAACATCTGGCGTTCCGCAAGGGTCTATACTAGGCCCAATTCTATTTAATATATATATAAATGATGTAGGCCAATGTCTACCAAATACTAATTTTCTGGCATATGCAGATGATTTGAAAAATTTTGAAGTCATTAAAAATTCGAATGATGAGCATGATCTTCAAACTGACCTAGAAGCCCTCTCGAGATATTGTGTACTGAATAAGCTGTCACTCAATCATAAAAAATGCTATCATATTTGTTTCTCGCGACAAAAAAAAACCTAGCAATTCTGAATATTATCTTAATAATGAAATAATCACTCGGAAAATACACATTAATGATCTAGGAATAGTAATGGCCGAAAAATTAAGCTTTGATGTTCATATCTCGACAAACATAAAAAAGGCAAATAAATCACTAGGTTTTGTTATGAGGTCCTACGAATCAATGGAATCCATTACATCTATCAAAAAAAATTACTTTGCTTATGTTTGATCGCATCTAAATTATGTATCTTCTATCTGGAATCCGCAATATCAACTTTTGTAATGGCAAAGACATACTGTGTATTATTGGGAAGAAGATTTGTCTGGATGTGTATAGAGAAATATCGGTCCAAGAGGAAACCGGCTTCTTTTCGGGCTCCATTCATTCTTCTTCTCGGTCGGGCTCAGTATTATATATTTCGGTCGGCTTCTGCCATTAATTAAATTGGGCGCCCATTAAATTCCAGCCAGTTTAATTGACGTAGAGGAACGGAGACGAAGAAAGCCATAGAAGAAAAAAGCAGGAAACCAGTCCTCCAGTATAATTATATTACAATCTGCATGAAAAATAAATTAGACCGGCCTTTTATGGAATCGGTTTATTGCAAGTCTCCATGCCGTATTTCACCGTTGCCTTTTATTTATTAAGTAGAATTTAATAATCCATAAATTTAATTATTCACTAACTAAAATACAAAATATAAAGCGTATTAAAATATTAATTCATTCAATAACAAGATTCTACTACGTCCTGCCAAAAATGTACCTCTAATTAAGTGAAAAAAATCTATTTCATTATTAATTGGCAACATCTTGCAACATCTTGCAACATCGCACGCGAAATGTCTACACATATAATGCAAAAAATTGCAGTCGTGATTGAAACGGAAAAGCCGAATTGGACGAATTATTTAATTATATTTTTAAAAGTCTTCCTCCAATCTTATCGACTTTTACAGATATTCCTATTTACAGGAAGATGAAGTATATTTATCTGCCTTTCAGGTTTTCCCGACTTTTTAATTATATTAAATGTATTTTTCAAATACTTGAGATGCTTTGCAAATATGAAATAAAATATAACAGTATTCAATATTCCAGGGAACAATTCATTACACCAAACTAAATCTATTTTAGTAGTCATTAATTATTAATTTAAAATTATATTATATAACTTTTTCTGAATTACTGCGTTTTTTCCTTAGCTGCTTCCTAATTTATGGATTCCTCTATACTTCTTTGCAATACAAAAATATACCAGTATAAGTAAGTTCGGCAAAATTAAAATATACTCGCATGTTATTTTATGAATTTGTTGCTTATGTTTAGTGATGACGTAATTTTTCTTTCCATTTTTCTTTCCATAACTATAGTCATATTGAACTTATGTTCAAAATCTTTTGGCACAATAATCCTATCACAAATGATGGCCATGTTAAAAGGACAAACTTAATATAATAATCGCTGCTTAATTTAAAATGCATCAAGTGAAAAAAAGCATAAAATAATATTGTGAATTTAATCAAATTAAGTTGCCAATCAAATTATCAAATTTTTAAATAACTTAAGCGCAGAAAATACGATAGCAGTAAGAAGTAGGAAGAAACATTAACATTCCGCTAACATATATAATTTTCTGTTTGCTTAATGCCATAATTTAATATAATAAAATTGCTGTATTGTTACAGTACATAATCACCAAAAAAATATTTAAAAATTTGCATCTCCTGAAGACAGTAAATGTTTGAGAATAGCTTCACTATTTCGAATATAATAACATTATTTTCGTACCTCGCTGCATTGAAACAAAGTACACAGCTTTCATAAAAAAATGTAGTTTTTTATAAAAATCTGAATCTCCAGATAAAAATTTAAAACAGGTTTGTTATGGTTATATAATAATAATTGGTGTGCGATATAACAATATATTTAGGCAGCAGACAAATATAATATTACCCACATGTCATATAGTGATTTCAAATTGAATTTGCTTGCTTTCGGAATTGTGTTAAATCGTCGTAAAATGTTGCCGTCCGTTTGTAATCATTTCAAATCAAATACGTCCGTTTTTGTTAAACAAGCATTGCGCAAATTTTTAATTCTGCAGGAGCGCGCACTTTCCAAAAACAACTTTATAAATACTATAACTGTTCGCCTCAACAACATTCAAAAGAGAGAGCAGCGTTATGTATATAGTTAGTAACACCCTAACTACTCTTGGGCAAATGTTTTTATAGTTTTTATTCTGTCATAACAAAGCCGGCGTTGGAACAGCACAAATTTGTATGCAAATTTTTGGGGCAACTCGCGAGCGAACACATTCAAATCCATTCGGCCAGCCTGAACGAAACTAGCCAACACACATATAGCGGATTGCACAGCAGAAAGACTGGCGTGTTTTAACCATTTTCCAGGCACGGATCCCGAATCGTTACTTAAATTATTATTGTATGGGGAATCGTATATAATCTGAAAATTGCAAATCCTATTATACGTTCCATATGATAAGTTATAGCCGTGGATGGAAATACTGGTAGAGTTATATTGGCTTTATATAATACAGAAGACTGGCAAAGAGGACAAGTGGAATGTATTGTAATATAACAATAATTGTAGGATAATAATTTAGAGGATACGTTAGTGCCAAATAATGACAATTTGTACGTTTGCATTAATTTTTTTTTTACAATACATTGTTTTTTTTTTGTAGAAATATACTATTATTTTTGTTTCGTTTTTATACTTACAAGTATATCTTTATAATTTTATTTTAATACAACAAAAAATATTTTTGATCGATATGTCCATTTTAAAATTTTGGCACTTTAGTAATACTATGACTACCAGGTCAGTGAACCAAAGCAGATATTTTAAAATTAAAGGTAACATTAATAACTTAGGTGCTGATATTAAGTTCCTTAAAAATGTAAGGTAGAATGAATATTTCCATCCTTTATTTACTTCAAAATCTAATGAAAAGCGTGCTTTAGTTAAAGAGTCCGCAATCCTAAAGATTGGTTGGAAATAGCACGCCATGCCGATCTATCCTGAGCTAATCCCTTCATCTCCCTATAGCTATTCATCTCAACGTCTTCAACTATCTGACTCACATACTCCAATCTAGGCCTACCTACCCCTCTCTATCCCTCCACTCTACCTTCTATGATCAATTGCATAATCCCCCCATGCCTAAGAATATGCCCTACTAATCTGTCTCTCCTACGCTGTAACACTCTCCAAATACGTCTCTTCTCCCCTACTAACTCTAGTACAGCTTCATTTGTTACTTTATCTTCCCAACCAATCCTCATCATCCTCCTATAACACCACATTTCGAATGCTTGTAATCTACGCTTCTCTTCCTTTCCTATAGTCCACGCCTCACACCCGTACAGTGCTACACTCCAAACATATACCTTCAGTAATCTTTTTCTAATACCCAAGTCAATATTTGATCTTAAAATCTGTTCCTTTTCTACGAATGCCTTCCTACCCTGTGCTATCCTACACTTTATATCTACCTTGCTTCGATTATCTTTTGTGATTCTACTGCCTAAATAACAAAAATCTGACACTTCTTCGATTCTATTATCTCCTATTGTGATCCTCATTTTTCTACTGCATTCCTTTTTGTCACACCTCATCACTTTAGTTTTACCTATATTTATTTTCATGTTAAAATCCCTAGTCAATACTGCCTGCATACCATTCAATACCCTTTCTAAATTCTTTTCGCTTTCTTCCAATATAGCTATATCGTCGGCGAATCTCAACATATATATTTTCTCTCCCTGTACATTCACACCTACACTATACTCTTCTTTTACTTTGTTTATTGCATCTTCTATATATAGATTAAATAATAACGGTGAAAGTGTACATCCCTGCCGAACTCCCTTCCCTATTTTTGCTACCTCTTCTTCCCCCTCAATTCTAACTAAGGCAGTTTGGTGTTTATATAAATTAAAAATTATTCTCCTATCCTTATAATCTATACCCGTTTCTTTTAAAATTCTAAACATTATGTCCTAATCTACATTATCAAATGCCTTTTCTAAATCTACAAAAGCTATGCAAGTTACCTTTCCTACCCTATTTCTTTTTTCTACTATCGTTCTTAGTGCTAGAATCGCCTCCCTCGTCCCTCTGTTTTTCCTAAAACCAAACTGATCTTCTCCTAGCCTTTCCTCTACTTTATTTTCTAATCTCCTATAAATAATCTTTAACAATATCTTCGATGCATGTGATAGTAGACTAATGGTCCTACAGTTCTCACACAAATTATCTCCTATTTTCTTCGGCATTGTTACTATTCTACTACGCTGAAAATCCTACGCTGAAAATCCTGAAAAAAAGCGTGCAAATAAATTTTTTAATATTGCTAAAATAGCTTGGTTAGATTCAGAAATAGACCGTTTTTATGTAAAGCGAAGGTCTTAAGAATTGATAGCATACAATCTATATACTGATCTTTCATATAGTTTGGATGATTTTCAATTTTTAGAATGGAGTGAGTATCAGCAGAAGATTATTGATGTTAATGAAAATAAATACGCTAAGAAAACGGCAAGTTTACAATTAGAATTTGAGCGTTTGTGCAAAAACCAACGTAATCTTCCACTAAAACAATATAATAAGACAATTAAGAATATTGTAGTTAATGAATCGTCTGTATTCTTTAATAATGACGAACTAGCACTTTTGAATAAAGGTTTAAAGCATAATTTGATTTATATGAAACCTCCTTTGGAACAATATGTAGCTGGCATTGAAAGTGCGTTACAATTCACTGACGATACAATAAAAAATATTATAAGAAATGACTACTCACGCCAAATTAGTCCGACAACTGATCCTTGTGGTATACCCTTTTTTATATTTCTACTTAATAAACCATCATTCGGAGCGTTATATCAAATATTATAGTAATTTTACCTTTTAAATATTTCTATAAAAAATTAAATGGTTATAGTAGAAAATCAAACATTTTAAATCAGCCCGATATATTCCTCAAAACATGGGAGAAAGAAAATTATGTACGATTTAAATATAAGGATAAATACGCCATATTAATATGTGACCAAGAATGTTACATATTAAAAATGCATCTTGATGGATTGAGTTTGAAATAATTCTATCCTATAGCACAGGGATTCTGAAACTTTTCATCACTTGGCATTTTCACGATCATCTGGCATACCATCTCAATAAAAATGAGCTATATATGTATATTTTTTACAATATACCTTTTATTGTATTTAAATGTTACAAATTGTATATGAATGAGCAAATAAATAATACAAGAAAAATCAGGATTCATAAATGTACAAAATTTAAAATTAATGTGAAACCTGTTGTTGTTTATTTTGAACCAAAGCATCAATATCTGGCTTAATTGAGCTTATTTTCACTCGTATGTCATATTCAATACCGAACTTATTTCTGAATTTACCTTTCACATACAATAGTTCAGAAAATCACTGTCACACATATAATTTTCTGATTTTTTAAAATATTTATCGAAACCGTGCGTCTAGCAGATTTTGATGATAGCAAAATTCATATTTTAATCATTTGTTCGTATTCCCAATTCTTTATATTTACGATTTAAATCTTCGCATATATGAAACAAATTTAACGTTACGAGAAACAAAAGCAAATATCTACCATCTAATAGTAGCAGTATATAAATTTCAAATTAAACGTTTCCTAATAATAAACTGAGGCACTTTCTAACCTCAAGACCATATTAAATTGCAAATTTCTACGTCTATATTATGCAAAATTGCAATATAATTCAGACAAATAGTGATGATAAATGCTAGGAACAAGTGCACATATGAACCCTGCATTTATCAATTTTCACGTACACCCTTATTTCCTGAAAATTATACAGGTGATATTCACGAAGCTGATAAAATGAAACATAATTATGTGCTAGCAAGTTTGTCAGACAGCAGTGTGAAAAATGGATGTTGGAATTCACTCCAATAGAAATATAAAAAATCGTGGCAAATATGTTATAGCATTCCATTTATTTAGGTATCTTTGATAATTATGACTTCAAATGTGAATTTCATAATTGATTCAATAGTAGTGACGCTGGGGTGGTTGTTAGTTAAAAATTCTTTTGCATAAATTTCCACTGAATTGAAAAAATCCTGTGTAACTGTACGCAAAATCAATGCATTTGAAAAATAGTGAATGAGACCAGTTACAAATTCAGTTACAATATTAATTGGTTTCTTTCCTTCTTTCAGGCGTGCCATTTTAAGCAATGCAGACCTACTTCCAACTACACCATGGTCTCGCCTTCTAGAGGACGATTTCTGGGGCACTCCATTAACAGATTCTGGATCGCACGGGAGTTACCGCCCTTTCTGCGTGCTAACATTTCGCTTAAACTACCTTCTTGGGGGGTTCCAGCCATGGGGCTATCATTTGGTGAATGTCCTACTGCACTGCTTAGCTACTGTACTATTAGTACGAGTAGCAAGGCACATACTGCCCATTATAAGAAACAAAAATCCCTTCAATGAGAATAGATCGAGGTTAATTGTAGCAATTGAAGTATCTACGGGGCCAACCATAACTGGTCTGCTATTTGCTACACATCCTATACACACAGAGGCTGTGGCGGGTGTTGTTGGTAGAGCTGATCTGGCAGCTTGCGTATTGTACTTCCTAGCATTCCTGGCATATGTAAGACATGTTAGATACCGAGAGACTGTTTGTTGTAAGAGGAAACTGAAGTGCGACAGAGACTGCAGTGTCCGTGAAGATGATAGGGAGACTCAAGGGCATAAGCTAGGCCAAGGTCATCACCAACAAGTTTACCGAGGAGGGCGGTAAGTACATTTCTTCGAAGTCATTATGGATTAGTCAACTGTAACATTATTTCAGATATCATCGTTTCGTAGTGAGTTTACGTCAGCATGTCGCCGTGACGAATTGCAATTGGCCGAGGCGTTTATCATCGACTTCCTTGCACTCTGCAGCAGTTCATAATTCCCATTTAAGACATGCAGCCGCAAAGCGTTTTATTTCAAATAAAGCCGATGTTTCTTGTTGTTGGAACCAATGGTGTCAACAGTGGTTATGGCTGATTGTTTGCTGTATTCTTGGTGTTGCTTCTATGCTCAGCAAGGAAACTGGAATCACCGTGCTGGCTGTGTGTGCAATGTTTGACTTAGCACGTTACAGAAACGTCGATAAGGTGAGTAATTCACGTCGATTTTAATGTCGTCCTCATCAAACACTACGAGAAGATGGTAATTAGTGTGTAATTCTGTTGGGTTTACTTAATATTTTCTGCCTTGTCGTAGTTCTAGAGTTAACCAACTAATATTCGGATCTAAAGTGCAGTTTTTGCCAAACCCGCACTTTTAACCTTTCAAAGTTTCCAGTTTGTTCCGCATTAATATTTAAGTTCCATGTACGAATATTCGGCGCACTTACATACGTACGAAGTTCGTCCATCTATCCGCGCACTCCAACACCTTTATGTAATATAAAAGTTGATCAAAGTTGACGAAATTAATCCGCCCGCTCACTACGCCAAAGTTCTCGCATGAAAGAATAGTTTCAAAACACTGAAATGGGCTATTTCATCGGGTAAATGGACGCAATATAAAATGGCTAATTTTGTTCGTTAAACAACCCAGTTTCTGCTGGTTTAATTACCAAAGAGAATCGCGCATATAAATGAATTAGGGCATTTTGTAAAATGTTATGAAACTAATATTGTCGAAAATCCATTAGAGTGACGGAGTTATATTTCATTTCGTAATCTGGAGTTTTATTTAATGTGAATCAATGGACTACAGTTTTTCCCAGCATGAAATTTATTACGGAAAGCACGGTCATATTTTTCCCGTCCGCAAAGTTTCGGGTATCTGACATAATCCATTTTCAGTAAATGAAACTTATGATAACGTAATTTGTGAACCGCACATATCTTCCGGGGTTTTCGTCCATTATAGACAGGAGCAAAGTCGCGCCTTCCACCGTTACCCGATTCATGCTCTATAATACTAAAGAAACGCTATAGTCCTCAATATTGAACGTACCGAATGTAAGTGTGTGTGTGCGTGTGTGTAAAAGCAGGCTTTAAAAGTTTCGAAATCCTCTCGGGAATTGGTTGGGTTGGAGTATTCAACTCAAGTACGTACACTTTAAGTTTTCCAACTGACGGAATTGATTTTTGTTTCACGCCATCAACTAACTCATCTAAATTGGCATATCATCAATTCCCTACATTAACAAAAGTCATGACAAAATACGTCAATTGCGATGATGATTTTATAATATATTTATTATTCAATTTAAGCTTTCCAATTTAAGCTCATTTGTAAGAAGTTTTCAAAAAAAGTTCTAAAACAGCTAGCACTTTATTTTGTGACGAGTTTATTCAAAATATATATCTACTTATACAGGTATCCAGTAGATTTTGCCAGTGCTTTTTCCTAGAAAGTTTGAAGCCTTACTTAATAACTTGATCAGTTCACTTCCCGATCGTGCAAGATACCAACCAATTTTAGCCAGAATGAAATTGGACGTAGCAATTGGAAACAAATTTCCGCGAAAATTGGATATTTATTACTCTTAAAAATTACAGCAGCTTGGAAGCTCGAAAACAAACACATAACTTACTGCACGTTCAACACATAGATAGTTTCATGGTAATATACAACGATTACACGATGAACACAGATCGCTTCAATTCAAGAGAATTTACACATTGGATAATTAATATTGCATGTATATAATTTAATATTTTCCATCCACTTCTATCTACCGCTCACCTTATCTGTCAAATAATTTGATTTGATATTCATTGCGAAGTTTGGAAATAGGGCAGTATATAGTAGAATAAATATTTACAAGAAGAATGTAGCAGAGGCAATTTAAGTAGTATTTTATGCCGGTTCTGCCCCCCCCCCCCTCATTAATGGATGACGTCATTACTATATGATAACGCGCCCATTAACTAAAACATTACTTCTCATATTTTATTATTAACCCTTTAATCTATACTTTTTGAGATCAAATTCTTTTTAAAAACAAATTAGTGAACTTGATAAAGTATATATTTTGAAAATATAATATAGAGATAAACCCCTCTACTAATTTATACTAAAATAAATGAACTAGCAAATTAGATATTATAAGAATATCTGGGAACCATAATAAAAATATATTATAACTTAAAATAAAGTTCCACGAACTCTGACCCAGAAAAAAGGAAATATTACAATTTCAAATATAAATATATAAGAATATAAATCACAACCTAAAAATAAAACTACACACAATATTCTTATAAATAAAATATTAGAATACTCAGCTAAGAAAATTAAAGCAAATGACGCGTCATCATGTAGTAGTGACGTCATCCCTCAATGAGGAGGGTACTTTGCATTAGCCTAGTCTAGCCTAGCCTAGCCTACCTGAGACGTGTATCATTTCTTTCTTAATTAGTAGTATAGGTTGTTGTTGTTTGTTGTTGTTTTGTGATTGGGATCAGATTGCAAACAGCTCGAAGCCAGTGAAGCATATCTGAGTTCTTGGGGATATATTAGGAACATATGGGATGGGTGGGAAGCCTGTTACTATAGCAGTTCGCTATTCCGCTAAAGCTTAGTTAATTGTATCCCAACTAAGAATGGTACCGAGTTTAGAGGATAGGTGGCGTTGAGCTACGATCACCCGTCCAAGCACTGACCTAGCGAGAAGTTGCTTAACTCTTGTTATCGACGGTTAACCTAACTTAACCTAACCTACTACTTATGCACTAGTTGCCAATAGGGCACTTCTTCAGCTATAATGACTCATCACTTCTTAGCGAATAGGGCACTTCTTCAGCGATACCTCCAAGAAGTATTACGTAATACTCTCTGGATTGCCTATAGGGCACTACGTCTTCAGCTACAAGAAGTATTGCGTAATACCCTCTATTGCCAATAGGGCACTTCTTCAGCGCTATCATCAAGAAGTACTCCATATGTACAATGGGAATGAGAGAGAAAGAAGAACCTGTTCACATTGTACAAATGATGACGCGTCATCATGTAGTAGTGCCGTTATCCCTCAATGAAGAGGGCCCAGAACCGGTATGATGTACTACTGATCTAATAAACCTTAATTTCTTTTCGGATATTTCGGGAAAAGATGTAAGAAAACGGATGTATTTTTTCTCTAGTGCGGTGCAGATTCTTCAACATAGCATGGTACTGAAGATGTGACAAACAATTCAGCAATCTTTGAATTAGATTATTTTAAAAGCTAACAATATCGCTAGACAAAATAGTAAATTTAAATATTTGCAAATGAACATTGTTTCTAATCGATGTTTCTAATATATATGTGACAAATTAACTAAGATATTGTTAAGGCGATAGCAATATAATGCAAGAGAATGGCTTCAAATGCGCTGCTTCTATTCTATTAAAAAGAATTCAATGAAATCATGTTTAAGGAAATATGATGCATGTGTGAATGGAAAAATGTGTTGAAATGTACAAATTTTCCCGAAGAAAAAGAAAAAAAAAAGAAGCAACGAAAGAAATTTTCGACGACAAGAAAATATCGACGATACTTGACCTTGAAATATTCAAGAGTAATAAACTGTTTTGTCATCAATTGATTAGCTTGATTATGAGTTTGGTGATGAAAATAATTTTACTTAAAATATACACCTATATATACAACGCCTAAAAGAGTGTTATTTTGACATTAAGGGTGAACTGTTGAAATTGTTTTTTTTTTTAATATCTATTATAGACATATTCGTTGAACATTTTTGAATTAACGTACATTCATATTTAATATTTGCTCAAATATAAGCATAAGTATAGTAAATAAAATAGCAACTTGTTACACTCTACATAGCGAAACGTAGTGTCACTGATATCGCCAAATTGCTCAGTCAACAGTCAACTTTATACCCTGTCCTCGTTCTCAACTGTGAAAGCAATCCAATGTGCAACTCGCTAGAGTCTTTCATATATACCATCCGCCACCTACTTCTTCTTACTTCCTGCACAAACAGGGACAACCGAAAGTGATCTGTCAACATTGTAACTGCGGATATGTCACCGGTCTTCAAAGGGAAGCGGACAAAAATACCGAAATGTTCATATCATCAAATACGAATTTTAAAATTAATTTGAGGGATAAAACAGGGATATCTTTTTAATTTCACTTAATTTTTCTTACATGCCACTCAAAGGAGAAGCGCTTCTTAAATGTATTAAAGACAAATGACGTGTGCATTTCGTGATTTCTATTCTAAAGTTCTTGAAGTGCAATAAAAATATTACCCGCAAATTAATTTGTCAAAGATTATAGTTACAACAACTTCTTAAGAAAACATCGTTATAATGTAAATATTATATGCCGAATGGGATGATGAATTCTTGTTATAAGAAAACAACTTGCTGTTGTATTTTTATCGTCCTGTAGAATTGCATATTTCAATTATATGTGAATTATGAATGGATTCGCGTAGACGTCTGAGCTGGCAAATACATATAAGGTCGTCGTTATTTCGCCGTCTTCTCCGAGCTTCGCGAATGAAGACATATTGAACGACCTTCGTTTAACATATAAAGCATGCGAGCAGCAGGCTTAAAAGCGAGTAGAAATCGCATAGCAATAAAGCAAAATCAATCCAACGTACATACAGAGAATTATAGTAGTCACATATGTAGTTTCACTCGAAATTGATTTCATTCTGAATCCAAACATGTATGCAACATAGTTGTGAGCGAAATACAGAATTCCATCGGATGGGTGTGGATAATCATGCCGTTCTTAATATGGTGTGGTAAAACGACGCCGGGTGTCATATAGTATGCATTTCGGAACAGAACGAGCAACGAAAAAAGGCACCAGAACGTATATTGGCTAATATGGCCAGCAGAACATTTTCAGCAAAGTTACAACCATTCTATCCAGCAGCTAAGAGTTATATTACGATCCGTATATATCAAGCCACTTTGACAAATATATGCGTAGAAGGAAATTCAGCTAGAAAAATGCAACCGTATATAAAACAGACAATGAAAATGTGGGCATGAAATTGAAATTATTTCAAAATGAAACGATGGAAATTCGAAATATAGAAAATATATACGTCTATAAATAGAGCCCGCTATGTTACAACCACACCATAAAGTAAATTTGAAAGTCTAAAATATTTTTTTCTAATGAATAAACTGAACACTTGGAAATAATGAGCAAACATCAAATGAAATAAGTATTTCATTATTTGACAGTGTTAAATCTTTAACATTATTAATGAATTCTAACGAATTTTTTACAGCGAAACTATCGAAATATAAATTATTAAGTACATTTGTTAACCATTTCGAAAATAAATATTTTGGGGAGTTAACAGCAACATTAAAGGGTAACATTATATGTGATAAGCAGGGTAAGGAACTCACAGAAAATAAGGAAAAAGCTAGAAGATGGAAGGAGTATCTTGAAGATTTATATAAAGGTAGGCAGGACATGGAGGAGCTAGAAAATGTGGAACAGATAGATGAGGATGACTTAGGTCCTAGCATACTTAGGTCAGAGTTTCATAGAGCATTAAATGATTTACGGAATAACAAAGCAGAGGGGATTGATATGATACCATCCGAATTAATAAAACACGCAGGGGAAAAAATGCAGGAGCGATTATACAGGTTAGTTTGTAAAATATATGAGAAGGGAGAAGTACCACAGGATTTTCAGCGTAGTAGAATAGTAACAATGCCGAAGAAAATAGGAGCTAAATTGTGTGAGAACTATAGGACCATTAGCCTACTATCACATGCATCGAAGATATTGTTAAAGATTATTTATAGGAGATTAGAAAATAAAGTAGAGGAAAGGCTAGGAGAAGATCAGTTTGGTTTTAGGAAAAACAGAGGGACGAGAGAGGCGATTCTAGCACTAAGAACGGTAGTAGAAAAAAGAAATAGGGTAGGAAAGGTAACTTGCATAGCTTTTGTAGATTTAGAAAAGGCATTTGATAATGTAGATTGGGACATAATGTTTAGAATTTTAAAAGAAACGGGTATAGATTATAAGGATAGGAGAATAATTTTTAATTTATATAAACACCAAACTGCCTTAGTTAGAATTGGGGGGGAAGAAGAGGTAGCAAAAATAGGGAAGGGAGTTCGGCAGGGATGTACACTCTCACCGTTATTATTTAATCTATATATAGAAGATGCAATAAACAAAGTAAAAGAAGAGTATAGTGTAGGTGTGAATGTACAGGGAGAGAAAAAATATATGTTGAGATTCGCCGACGATATAGCTATATTAGAAGAAAGCGAAAAGAATTTAGAAAGGGTATTGAATGGTATGCAGGCAGTATTGACTAGGGATTTTAACATGAAAATAAATATAGGTAAAACTAAAGTGATGAGGTGTGACAAAAAGGAATGCAGTAGAAAAATGAAGATCTCAATAGGAGATAATAGAATCGAAGAAGTGTCAGATTTTTGTTATTTAGGCAGTAGAATCACAAAAGATAATCGAAGCAAAGTAGATATAAAGTGTAGGATAGCACAGGGTAGGAAGGCATTCGTAGAAAAAGAACAGATTTTAAGATCAAATATTGACTTGGGTATTAGAAAAAGATTACTGAAGGTATATGTTTGGAGTGTAGCACTGTACGGGTGTGAGGCGTGGACTATAGGAAAGGAAGAGAAGCGTAGATTACAAGCATTAGAAATGTGGTGTTATAGGAGGATGATGAGGATTGGTTGGGAAGATAAAGTAACAAATGAAGCTGTACTAGAGTTAGTAGGGGAGAAGAGAAGTATCTGGAGAGTGTTACAGCGTAGGAGAGACAGATTAGTAGGGCATATTCTTAGGCATGGGGGGATTATGCAATTGATCATAGAAGGTAGAGTGGAGGGAAAGAGAGGGGTAGGTAGGCCTAGATTGGAGTATGTGAGTCAGATAGCTGAAGACGTTGAGATGAATAGCTATAGAGAGATGAAGGGATTAGCTCAGGATAGATCGGCATGGCGTGCTGTTTCCAACCAATCTTTAGGATTGCGGACTGTTTAACTAACTAACAGCAGACACATTCCAGCGCCACCCAGCCACCCAGTACAGGTTAAATGAATATACACTCATCTCACTCTATTGCAAGCAATCGGTGAGAGCGACCGTATGCCGTATATCTTCTATTTCTTCGGTTCGAACCTTGCTTCATTGTCTAATATATGTCACAGACTCCCAGCGGCTATCCATTGCCAGTACAAGTTAAATACATATATACAGTACATATGCAATGAGATGAGTGTATCATAGAGTGCAGGCGACCGATCTATTGGATGTCGCGCTTCTTTAGCGGCTTAGAGAAGTTCAGAGAGAAGAGAGAGTAGTATATATATATATATACAGAGAGTATATATATATTTATATAAATTGATATCGAATAGCCAGATTAGACAGTATCATTTGTTCTGTATATAATTTTGCCACGTGTTTCTCCAGGAATATATTTAATAGAAATAATTTAATAAAAATGAATAGTGTTAGTTCTTTATTGAAAATAGTGTTTTGTAGACTTTCTCTTGTAGATAAAGTAAAAATTAAAGAATTAGGTAGGCTATTGCCTGATTTAAATTTATCGCAAATTTATGCAAGGAGTGCTCAAAACCGGACATTTACGTGGCGTTTTACAAGAGACATTTACAAAAAAAATTATAACACAGATGAAGGACAGATTCTCATATCGTAGCCATCTACAAGCCGCTGAGTTATTTAACACGAAATTGATGCCAACATTTTCTAAACAATTTCCAGTGGACCTTTTGGAAACCGTGCGTCATGCATATCTATTTTTCAATAAAACCAGATTAAAAACAGAATTAGAAGTCATTTACTCGCGTCCGGATTTTTATCAAATAATTGGAGCCACAAATTTTCTGTCGTTATTGCTACAAAATAATCTCAGTGAAACTTTCTCGGAAACTATAAAAATACTTAAAATTATTTTAACAACCCCGATGACCACTGCTGAATCAGAGCGTTGTTTTTCAATACTTAAAAGAATCAAAACTTTTTTGCGAAATACTATGGGTAATGATTGTTTAAACGCGTTGGCGATGAAATAAAAATATGGTGCGAGATATTTAAAATATTAACGAAAAAGTTTTGGAAAAGTTTATATCAATGAAAGATAGAAGAGTGAAATTCACTTTCAAGAAATGATTGAATTTAATCATTTTGCATCTATTTTATGTAAGATTTCTCACTATTATGTTATTTTTTAAGAAATGCGCCCCCCCCCCAGATTGAAATGGCACAAGCCGCCACTGAATATCACATCTATTTAAATAATCAAAAGCAATAACTGAAGCAAATTTAAAGGATTGCACAATTATTATTAACGAATACATGAAACATAGTTCTATATTTTGTCGCATATTTACTTTCAAGTATAGTTTGATTATATATCTTCACAATCCATAAAGAATCACCCTTGTTGTACATAACGCCGAAGTTATAGATAGAACGTATAGCAACAATGTAGTTTAGGTACGAGCTAGAGCTAGAGCTGCGGAACTTTTCCAATCTTGGGCGACCGGTTGTGTCGACGGAATGGAAAGTGTCTGGCACTAGCTACGGTCCATGCGTAGGAAGCGTTGGATCTGAAGACTATAGTACAAGTAGCGTGACAACGACATACTGCAGAGGGTGGCTGCGACAGTAAAGGACGTGAAGAGAGGTCGCTGGACGCGCACAACCGCCGGAGAAAACGACGACAACAAGGACGACAACCGAGAGGTGCTCCGGTGGTTGTGTATATTGCAGTGGAGAGAAAATGCGGAGAATAATGTTTGTACAGTTGGAATATTGTACAGGATCAAAAGTGTACTTGATTCAATGCGAGTGAGAAGAAATGACAGATCATTTTAAAACATAAACGAAATATTACTCTTGTATTAAAACAGAAATTCCAAGTACTTTGATGTATTTATACATAGGCAAATATACATTCTAGTTTTATGAATATCGTTAATAAAATGGAATAAATATTATATTTCATACTATGATTGACACATTGAAAAATGTACATAAGCGAAAGTTATGGATAAATTTATTTTTGTATATAGTCTCTGATATTCCTTTGTAGGCAGTTTAATTAAATGCTTATTTTTTAAAACAAAAAAAAATTATACTGCAAAAAATGCAATATGGACTGAATTTAGACTTTCTTTTCGTCTATGATATTTATCAATTCGGGTTTAATTTTTGCGCCTGTTTAATTTGCACTGAGTTAACCTTTTAATTTCCCTAAAGTTCATCATAACATCCTGCACTATCTGACATAAGTACTCATGTAGATGCTTTCCGCATACCCTGCCTTCTTTAATTCATTGTATAATATGGCCGTATTTAAAAATATGTCTTATTAGTGTCTATCTCTCTAAATCTAAATATGTCTATCTCTCCTAAGCTGTAATACAAAACGAATGCATTTATTATTGATTTCTAATACATTTTCATTTTTTATTTTATCTACCCGCCTAATCTGCATAATTATAGATATAGTACCGCATTAAAAAAGCTATAGATATAGTACCGCATTATTGTCTACGTCTTACATTTCTTCCTGAATCGATCATACGAAATAATATAATTTCTGTGTTACCATCTTATGGTCTATGCCTTACATTTCTTCCTTATTCGATCATACGAAATAATACAATTTCTGTGTTACCATCTTATTGGTATACGTCTTACATTTCTTCCTCATTGGATCATACGAAATAATACAATTTCTGTGTTACCATTTTATTGGTACACGTCTTATATTTCTTCCTGAATCGATCATACGAAATAATATAATTTCTGTGTTACCATCTTATTTGTATACGTCTTACATTTCTTCCACATTCGATCATACGAAATTATAAAATTTCTGTGTTACCATCTACGCCTTACATTTCTTCCTCATTCGATCATACGAAATAATACAATTTCTGTGTTACCATCTTATTGGTATACGTCTTACATTTCTTCCTCATTGGATCATAGGAAATAATAAAATTTCTGTGTTACCATCTTATGGTCTACGCCTTACATTTCTTCCTCATTCGATCATACGAAATAATACAATTTCTGTGTTACCATCTTATTCGTATACGTTTTACATTTCTTCCTCATTGGATCATAGGAAATAATAAAATTTCTGTGTTACCATCTTATGGTCTACGCCTTACATTTCTTCCTCATTCGATCATACGAAATTCTAAAATTTTAACTGTATCCTCAAATTTTATGCAATGCCGCGGAAATTCCATTTGATCCTGTACCACCCTTATTTGGGTAAACATTCTCTGTATATAGTGTTAGTTGTGAGAACATATGGCCAGTACTCCACCAGGGGGAGGAAACGAAGCGGGATGGGATTGTTGGGACAGGATCAGGGATGAGATAGGCGCCTGCAGAACGTGACACATTAACACGTACCGCGGGGACCAGCCGTTTCATTGCGCCACTCGTTCTTCTACATATAACCTCCGCACATCTACACCTATCTACACACTTTTGCACGGTTCAGGTCTTCGCCCTGTATTCTGCTTGAGATCAATGAGGTATCCGTGAGGGAAATGGATAAAAATTTAATAGGTTCAAGAATCCGGGTTTGCAGCTTCCACTCCGATCCCTTACATGTCGCTGTAACATCGGGCGATGTTCTGTTATTAAATATTGTCAAACTCGGGACGCGATAAACATGCCGATTTCTTTCAATAAAAATATTAGTCCTTAATACAGAATTTGGTTTTAGGAAAAACAGAGGGACGAGGGAGGCGATTCTAGCACTAAGAACGGTAGTAGAAAAAAGAAAGAGGGTAGGCAAGGTAACTTGCATAGCTTTTGTAGATTTAGAAAAGGCATTTGATAATGTAGATTGGGACATAATGTTTAGAATTTTAAAAGAAACGGGTATAGATTATAAGGATAGGAGAATAATTTTTAATTTATATAAACACCAAACTGCCTTAGTTAGAATTGAGGGGGAAGAAGAGGTAGCAAAAATAGGGAAGGGAGTTCGGCAGGGATGTACACTTTCACCGTTATTATTTAATCTATATATAGAAGATGCAATAAACAAAGTAAAAGAAGGGTATAGTGTAGGTGTGAATGTACAGGGAGAGAAAATATATATTTTGAGATTCGCCGACGATATAGCTATATTGGAAAAAAGCGAAAAGAATTTAGAAAGGGTATTGAATGGTATGCAGGCAGTATTGACTAGGGATTTTAACATGAAAATAAATATAGGTAAAACTAAAGTGATGAGGTGTGACAAAAAGGAATGCAGTAGAAAAATGAGGATCACAATAGGAGATAATAGAATCGAAGAAGTGTCAGATTTTTGTTATTTAGGCAGTAGAATCACAAAAGATAATCGAAGCAAGGTAGATATAAAGTGTAGGATAGCACAGGGTAGGAAGGCATTCGTAGAAAAGGAACAGATTTTAAGATCAAATATTGACTTGGGTATTAGAAAAAGATGACTGAAGGTATATGTTTGGAGTGTAGCACTGTACGGGTGTGAGGCGTGGACTATAGGAAAGGAAGAGAAGCGTAGATTACAAGCATTCGAAATGTGGTGTTATAGGAGGATGGTGAGGATTGGTTGGGAAGATAAAGTAACAAATGAAGCTGTACTAGAGTTAGTAGGGGAGAAGAGAAGTATTTCGAGAGTGTTACAGCGTAGGAGAGACAGATTAGTAGGGCATATTCTTAGGCATGGGGGGATTATGCAATTGATCATAGAAGGTAGAGTGGAGGGAAAGAGAGGGGTAGGTAGGCCTAGATTGGAGTATGTGAGTCAGATAGTTGAAGACGTTGAGATGAATAGCTATAGGGAGATGAAGGGATTAGCTCAGGATAGATCGGCATGGCGTGCTGTTTCCAACCAATCTTTAGGATTGCGGACTCTTTAACTAACTAATACAGAATGTCCTTAGTGACATATTTTTTAAGATAATAAGAAAACTTTCGCATAATTACGACTGACAACTCTAATGAAATACGATAAGAAACGATAAGCAGTAAGAAAATTGTACACAACCCATCACATTAAAATATGATTTAATGATATTATTTTTTAACTCAACATATCATAACCTTACCCATTGATGGAAATATTGGAAGACATGTTCAATAAACATCTTTTTTCAAAATAGTATGGAAATATATATATTTCTACAATGCTTTAAATTAAAAAGCTTCAAGATATCTAACTAATATACAACAATTGAATCGTAATTAATTATCTATGTAGGTTGCTAAAATGTTTGGGCATCAAACGAGTCGAAATTAATAGCTATAAATCAGATTGTAAATTGTATAAGCGGCTTTAGTCGAAATGATGTATTTATGGCTGTTTCTGGCATTGCCATTACTACTGCCTGTGCGGCATAATCGCATATATTTTACCGTACACGATATACTGCCAACCATCTTCAATTCAAATTGAATTCCCTTTTTGTTCTAATTAAGCGTGTGTAGAGATACACGTTCTGCTATCGCGTAATGCTTATGTGTTGGTAGCTAGGTTTATATATGCTGACATATCGTTACGACGGATCTAAACCAACCGCAAAGTGACTGTGAACTTATCAATCCCCCAGCTCACTACCACTGATACAGCGAGCAAAGCAATTGCATCCTCTATCGGCTCTAAGGATATAGAAATATACAGGATCTACCAAACGGGTTTAACTGAAAACTTCTGCGAGCGAAAAACAAATAGACATTGAAACTGTTCTATGGGCTGTAAATGCTAGCTTATTGAAAGAGGGGGATGATGTCGAGCATTGGCAGTTTTTAAGAAAATTACATCACGTTTTTATGTCATTGTAAGTTACGTAGATATGAAAAGTAGACATATTAGGGAAGAGAAGAAGTAAAAAAAAAGAAAACACAACGCAACATTTTTCTATATCTCTTGTCCGGTAAAAAATTGGATGGACTATGCAAGAAATGGTTTTTTCAAAGCCGAAGATTGCAATATAAACCCAGTAGTGGAAACCGAATATAAATACAACAGACAGTGCGGCAGTAAACACAAGTTAGTCCCGTATCCGTCTCCGGTTCTTCGCACGATTACATAACACGAATAGAGCGCCAATAAATTCTGCCGGCCGGCGTCCTCATCCTTGCGACACACAACAGCTCTGGAGAAGATGACGCCATCAGCGCCACTTCGTCTGATAAACATGTAAATAGATAGAGACAACACTATATAATCGGTTGGCAGATACAACCGTGATGGCACTATATCGTCCTCGGTTTGTGGTGTTGGTAGACACATGCAGTGGGCAGCGTCATATTTATGCGCGCATCAAATTACAATAATTCATTAGAATCAGAGAGTGTGCCATGTTGCTGGAAGCAGTGACTGGAGGCGGTGTACGATAGTGGAAGAGAGCAGGGTGTTGGTGGTGGCGGTGGCTTTCGACGTGGCAGAAGAATAACCAGGAAATTCGATTTGTGGCCGTATCAGATGTCGATGAGTGAAATATACACTAGCTTCCAACGCTCTACGGCGTTTTACGGCGTCCGGTTGTCAAATGACAGAAATATATAGTAGGAACTTTCGTGGAATTGCACATTCTTAACTTAGAAATGTATTTGTAGTAATTATATTATAAGTAAAAATCGAAAAATTATAGTATGCTAAGGATTCATTATCAACATGATCATCGTCGCTTTACCATTCTAGTATATAGATAAAATATATTTGGTGCTTTTTTACCATTTGACCAAATATCATCCATATGTGTAATGGTCTGTTTTACATTCATTTATTGAAAAAAAAAAAGATCGGCTACAGCACTTTTATCCATTATCTCTTGTTCTTTTAAATTTTCTTAATATGTTATTTAAAATTTTAGAAGAATAGCCATTTTGTACTGCTATATTTCGGATATTATTTAATTCAATGTTATATTTATCATAAGATAAAGGAAAATTTAATAAGCGGTTAATTAAAAAATTAAAACCACCATATTTATGTTGACGACAATGATTTGAATCGTTTCTTATATAGCAGTCCGTATATGTAGCTTTTGTATATATATCAAATTCTAATATATTATTATTTCTATAGACTAAAACATCTAAGAAAGGTCACTGATTATTATTTTCGATTTCATAAATAAATTTAATTAAATTATATATAATTAGTGATATTATATACTATTATTTAACACCGTAGTGATAATTTTTAAAATACATATATGTATTTCTCTCAATATAAAATATTCGCTAAATATTTCTATTCAACAAAACCATTTTAGTAATACAAATAATGTTGCTAGTTACATTTAAAACATACACTAACCAAAGAATATTATAAAGAAATTTAATTACTGAAATATATCAAGCTACAAGTATATTTCTATATACTTCATGTGTGCTTGTAAAAATATTTTGGGGAATGAATGTCCACGATTTTTGGCAGGTTGAGTTCGAGGGGGTCAATATGGCATTAAATCAATTTATATAGCTAACACTCGCCTCGATGCTTCCGTTCACGTGCAGGTTGTCTAAATAGATTAGCTTTTGTAACTAGTGTTCCTGATAAAATATGTCCAAGCGGATGAAGTAGTTATTCATCAATTCAAGGATCAGATTCAAATATTTTCTATCTGCCGCAACACATAGATTTTCAATTAAATTATACGCACACCGTATATTTATTAAATGAAACGTGTCTGAAGCAAATTGAAATTTTTATCTAAAAGATTGATTAACGCATCCATTTATTTTCAGAGGCAATGGTGCAGCATCGCAATGTTGGGATTGACCGGATTTCTTCTATTGCTTCTACGACTTCAAGGCCCAGCGCCTCAGTTCTCCACAGCTGATAATCCAACAGCGAAGGAACCATATTTCATGACGCGCTTTTTAACTTTCATATACCTTCCGGTACTGAACTTCTTCCTCTTAATTTGTCCTATGAATTTAAGCTTCGATTGGGGCATGGACGCAATACCAAGGGTAACTCATTTGAGAGACATTCGAAATTTGTACAGTATATCTTTCTATTGCGCACTATTTCTCCTTGGAAAATACTGTTATAACAAACTCCATATAATGGAGAAATTCAATATAAAATCTGCGAAATATGATGGATTTGGAGATGACAATATGTGTCAATGTAATGTATGCCATTATAACTTAAACGAACTGCACAGTTTATCATGTAGGTCCAATAATAACAACAACACTGTATATAACTACTCTTCATGTTATTGCTTACGACCGCTACGTACGTTACGGCTTACTTCAAGATCTGTCACCCTAGCGCTGCCCATTCTCATGGCGTTGGCCTTTCTTACGTTGCCATTTCTACCGGCAACGAATCTCATTTTCTACGTGGGATTTGTGGTTGCTGAGCGAGTGCTGTATTTGCCAAGTGCGGGTCTGTGTTTGCTACTGGGTTGGGGTTATGCCCAGTTGTGGGCGCGTGCCCGGTGTCGTATGCCCATTTCGGTGGGCTTAGTGTTTGTGCTGGTGCTGTTCAGTGCGCGTACTGTGATAAGAAACAGGGATTGGCTAGATGAGGAATCACTGTATCGATCGGCTGTGGTTATCAATCCTCCAAAAGGTAAGAATACAATGTAGCAAATGCAAACTAATCAAGACCAATATGCTTAACATTATTCTGATCTGTTCCAAATTATCAAACGATTACAGATATGAATGCGAAGACGATGCAATTTAGTGATTCATTATTTCTCAATCCAGTATACCAAATTCAACACTATGATTGAAAAATAAATTAATATATTCTTGGGGCACCGTGGTGCCATGGTACAGTCGTGAGACTGGCACCACAGATGTTGTGGGTTTGCATCCCGCTCCGGTCGGGGTAAATCTGGAAATAAAATCCCCTCCGGACGATGAATATGCTAAATGTGTATGTCTAATGCAAAGTCTTCGTCCATAAATGTCTGCCACTCAAGTGTACCCTGATGTGTATTGGTAATAGCTCAAGAACGAATTAATTGGTCGCCGAAAATACAGAAACGTTGTAGCCTTTTAAGTATGGGAGAGCCTTCAGCGCCCATCCTTCAGAAAAAAAAATTATTCTTTTCTTAAATAATTAATACGAGACTACAGTGACAATTTATATATTTTCATAATTTATTTTTCATTTTTGATCTTTTTTTTCCTTTCATTTTTACATAATTAACACCATCATTTATTGGTGTTATAAAACTATTCTACGCCATATATATTTTCAGCTTCTTTTATTATGAAAATTCTTGGAAAAGTAAGGTTTTTACTTGGAAAAGTATGAACTGTTAATATCGAAGCATCTATGCGTATGGGTAAATTTATTTTCTACGTGGTCTAAAATTTATTTTCATAGAAAATTATTATTGAAATCTTGCCGGTATTTTCATTAAAGCCATTTTTCGTTTTGGAATAGTTGTAAATTTCCCGATTTATTTTTGTCTATGAGAAGCGATGCTAAAGAGTGCAATTAAGTTATTAAGCTCAAATTAGCAACATTTTAATACGCACAATGCATTTGATTGAAATTTAGAATTCCTTTTGAGCCGATGTTGTTAATGTCACTTTGTTCAGTGATTGGTGAAATTGTTATGCTGCAAGGTTACTGTTTAATTTTGAATAATTTGTACTTATTGATTTGGCTTGAGTGTTTACAATTATCCAATTTACGGTAGTTAAGCGTCGTTCTTCGCGGCATGGAATAAGTAGTTAATATTTCGTTATTATCACCCCATTACCCGTTACCAGTTACGAGTGAAAGTGAAATGAATTCATGCGTGCCCGCCAGGCATTCTCGTATACTCGTTCCCGTACCGTTCCAGTATACGAGGACCATCCTCCACGTACAGAATACAGCACAAGAAACGAATACAACTTCAACTAATCCAATTACTCATTTCTCGAGGATATCTCCTCTGCATTTCAACATCGCGTGCGCGGTTCTTTCGCTCCTTAAACACACTACACATTCATTCAAGCTTTAATGTTGGTTAAAAGCGCAGAAGACTGTCGTTTAATATACCGCAAATTGAAGTATTTTTAGATTTTGCTCGCCTCGATGGCCTTAATCTATTTACTACACACTACACAACTCGCAGAAACATCAGAATCTGTTTAACTTCTCAGCTCTTTTCTTCGCGTCTTTCGCCGCATGACTCGCGCGAATTGTAGGTATATAAGTGGGTTATTTTCTTTTCAAATTATAAACAGGGTTTGGGTACATTTGTGCGTGTATATATCTACATGTGTGTGAAAGAGAATGTACTAGTGTGGTACATATTAGAGAACATTTATTTCGTTTGTGAGTAACGCGGAAATTGAATGATGAAATGCGTGACATAATCACCGAATGTGATGCAAATTCTGTTGACGCATATCAATATTAATTCAGGAAGTATTTAATTAACGATACGAATGCAGCATTATCGGCATGATCTATGAGCGTGCACAAACAATGACATTGCCAGTCGTATCTGCCGGAAGATTCCAAAACTTGTTAGCATATATACGCAAGGTTCAGTTGGCAATAAATAAATTAAATTAAATAAATTAACTCGACAACATAATTACTTTCGAAATACAAAACACATATAGAAATGAAAAATAAAGGACCAACCAAAATTTTGGTGACATAAAAACAAAGTAACCATCTTTAACTTTCCATATTATAGAATATCACATAGTAACTGCTAAATGAATCAATTATAGATATATAAATATTTTAAAGGAAGATATAGATTCGATGTTAAGACTATTATTCAATATTGCAAAATTCAACAATTGCATCGATTTAGGTATAATTTTTTTATAAACCTGCACTATTACCTACTCTAATCTGGATCTATTTACTCTTTCCTTTTCTTCCTGTTACTCTTGTACCTCGTGAAATAAATTTTAAAATACCCCCGTACCGATGATTTCAAAATACCGCCATACCTCTTGCCTCCGCTGGATATATATTCCAAATGCTTCCCTTTTCATCAATTCACTCTAACGCATATTTATCTTACAGTGGTTTGAGGAGTAGGTATTTCTTGCGCTGCATTTGATATCTAATCAAAATTGAATTAAACAGTAACAAGAGTATTACACGATAAACTTATGAACACAACTTCATAACCGCATACACTGCATGTAATGTATCTTCTTATTGCTGGAAATGCAATTGCGTCATTTTGTATGTATTTGCTTTCATGTATAAATACATACTATTCCAATTAAATCGTTCTTCGTTACGGAGTCTGTGTACATATTTGCTGGGGAATATGTACAGCCACTCGACACAAAGGAAATGATCCACGACACACAGATACAACGATGGGGAGAAAGACTCAAAAGCGGGGTGGCTTGTGTTTGGGAAGTAAAGTAGGCTGATGGGGACGTGTAGATCATCATGGCTGGGTCTTGTGGGGGCGTGACTGGAAGGCAGTTAGAGGACCGATAGAAATTCCACTGAAGGAATTTAATAACTGGAACAGCGGTGGCCCTCCACAACAAAAAGGACCCAGAGTCCCTTAACTTAGTTCAATGGTCCGCGTTATAGATATAATATGAAGATTTTGTGAGAACTTAAGCGGAACTGTATTTTTTTTCGTATGAAAATGAACATTATGTTTGAAATTATTTTTATCTGGAAACATTTAGAGATGCTACATATCAGTAATACACTAGTTGAGTAGAATCTCCTATAGTTACTTTAAAAATGTTCCCCTAATATACAGGTCCATTTATTCATTTCATTATGCTTACTAGACACCTTCGTATCTAAGATTATTACTTCTGTATTTTGTGATACTTTCAAAATATTTCTATTTCCGAACAACATGTACCCAAAAATTCATTTTGTCCACCAACAATTGAAGAGCTAATAGTTCTGATATTAACTTCTTATGCATTTATTTGTTGCAGCTTATGGTAATCTAGGCAGCGTGTTAAGCAGCCAAGGTCGCGTCGCAGAAGCGGAATGGGCTTTCCAAGAGGCGCTGCGGCACCGACCCAACATGGCCGATGTGCACTATAACCTGTAAGTTGTCGCCATTACAGTAACGATGGTAAACTATATATACGATATTGCTGAAGTTAGTTTCAGAGACTTATATAAGCGGCAGGTATTAATAAGATAATAGATTTATTGTAGTCATCTACGGATTGGGAATAAGTAGTCGGTAACATATTTCTCATCTAGCATTTATGATGTATTTTATGGACTTTTCAAAAGATTCCTGAGAGGTAATAACCAATGAATAATAATATAACTTTTTCGTAATTAGCATTCGCATTTTAAAATAGTAAAATTTTGAATACTTTTGGTAAATTTGTCATTATTTCCTTCGAAATAGTCGCTCATGATCGTGTTGATATATATTTTCTTAATTTGCGTTTCTAATAACTTAAATGAGTTCGTTTATAGCGAATTTGAGTTATGTCACGATTCGTGGCAGAGGTATTTTGAAGAAAACTGACCGATTCGTGACAGAGATATTGCATTAATAGTTTTTATCTTGTGCTACTGGAGATGGGAGCATACCGTTCGAAATGCGCATCTAGCTATTAAATGCTTTGCGGTATTTGGGTGATATTCTCTACTATTATTGAAATACGTCCAATATTCTTTATTATTTGCATTAATACAAATTCGGTCAAAACATCGATTGAAACGTGGAATTGTCTATTGGTGCGGATGGTTGTTACAGATCAATCGCGATGTGTTGTTGCACTCATTTGTGTTTCATGAGCGACAAATTCGATTTCCACTTGATTTGGTACACTTTGTCTACTATCAAATCATCGATAATATCGTTGAACATTGAACTGTCGGCATTGTAACCAATTATTTCCACCGTCACAATAGTACATTTCGTTGTTCATTAAGACTGTCTAATTATACGAAACCGTAATTGGCAATTGCTTTGCTAACAGCAGTTTCTATTGTGTATAGCTTCAATATACTACAATACATTTAGCAAGAATTAATCCTAATATATAATTACGTCAGATTTTTCAAGTTTCTTTAAAATTAGAAATATATGTTTCAATATATCTTGTAATATGCTAGTTTGTCGATAAAGGGACTTTTAATCTTCGTTAGTGTCTTTATATAATCTCTGGGATATGGCTACTATATTATGATTTGTTATAGTAAGATTCCTGGGACACTTTAGACCCACAGTAATCTACAAAGAAGCATCCCAGTACCATCTCATAAATATATATACATTTACAGGTTGTTCACTATAAGTTTGCCTCGGGTCGCGCAGATAGCGAAGGGATATTCGGCATTCTCCGTGAAGAGAAGGCGGTTCTTATCTTCAACACTGTCGACCAGTGGCGTTCCCAATATATTTGTCGTTCTTACCATGTTCGTAATATAAGAATTTTTTTTTGTGCTTCTAAACTTAAATCATGTACAATATGATTTAAGGAAGTTTTATGTCCTTTCCATCGTAAGTCACTGTATAGTTTTTCACGTAATGTTTTAAGCGTAACTCTTGTATTTTCGGTTTTGTGAAAATTATATATTATATTTCCAAAGTCACACTTTTCAAAATCTTCTAAATGTCGCAAAGTCGCCTTTTGAATACGCTTCTTTCCTGGTGTAGAAATTTTCGGTTCACTTTCATTACCTGAAGCTTCACCTTCCTTTATAATTGTAGCTACCGTTCTTATTACCACTTTGGTTGCTGCAGACACTCTTTCCTTTACTTCCCTCGATGACAAATTGCCATCAGATTTAAAGTATTTATACACATTGAAAATCAATTCCCTTGATTGGCTATGGATTACTTTACCATTTAAAAGTGAACTCATTTTGGTAGTAAGTTGTTACGCCACGGATAGTACACACTGAAGGGTAGTGCCATGGAATGAATGATTGTAGGCGCGTCTTAAGCAATCGCAATTGCACCCTCACTATTTTTGGACAAGTGCGCATCTCATGGCCAGGAAAATTAAACGCGAACAGACAGTATTTACCTATTGTTAGCGACCACATGCAAGACGCAACCGCTCTGCAAACTGCGATTTTCCACCATATATACGGTTGGCAGTCGGCCACAAAAGCCAATTTTCACTTAGAGATGAAATGCGGTTCTTGTGTTGTCCGAGCTACGCAATATTACTAATTTCCGTCCACTATGTGTATGAAGAGCTCATTACTTCGACCGACCTACCAGTCCGACAATAAGTCCCAAATGCGCAAGTAGAGAACATCGGTAGGGACAATATTGAAATGCGCTTCTTAAATTATCATCGGCTTAGATAGGACAACGGGTATGAATAAAAAGTTTAGAATTCTGTCGACATGTTTTGCCACTGATGAGGGGCTTCTTCAGGACCTTTATTTATCACGATTCGTGACAGAGGTAATTTATTTAGTTTTACCTCGTGCTACTCAAGATGCATAGCCTTTGAAATGTACATCTAGCTACTTAGTGAGCATTCTATAATCAACATCAATTCTATAACGAAATTCTATAAACAAATTCAACATTCATCCAACAATAACAATTCGATATCAAGCATTCAACATCAATTCTATAACACAATTCTATAACGTACGTTCCAAATTCTACATTCGATATTCAACATCCAGCATTCAACAATTCTAATAAACAATTCGATATCAAGCAATCAACATCCAACATGCAATAATTCTAGTAAACTTAGATCTACTAAAACCATAATTTCGTGTGTCTGTACCGCTCTTCTAAAAGTACATTGGCGAAGACGTTGCCAACAATACACTAACTGCAAACCTTTACAACTGTAAGGAAGTACATTATTCGAAATTATCTAATTAAAAACCTTGCAAACCATGGACTACTTCTTTATTTATTATCCTATATATCGGTGCGTTTTCTTCATTTGTAAATATTGAAGTACTGCTTTTCATTTAGTCATATCTAATATGCGTATATTTGCCAATGTTAATGTTAAAAAACATTTGTTGTCCGTCCACAATGGAGATCTAAAGATTTATATAGTCATTTCTACTTAGGAATTTATTTTCCAAAAGTACTTCACTGTAGTTCATAATATTATTGTGCGCAACTTCGTCCACGTAATAGTTGACGGCCGGTTAGTACAACGGTCAAATCGGGACTTTGCCCAAAACCATTACTGTCCCTGTTTAATCCTGGCAAACTATACCCTCAACATGGGAGAGTGGATTCTAGGGTCCAACGTTGGCCTCTCTATCAAACGATATAACCAAGCGACCAATTCAATCTGGACGATGCGACAATTTGTTAATAAACTTAAAACCGGTACGGGATTTACCCGGCATTTGTCCGCTAGTTACCGTTGGCTCTCCGTATTTTACAAGATTTTATCTTCAAATATCTCAGAAATGTACATAGTGAAAAATACATTGAATTAATGTAATGAAAATTATTTATTAGTACTTTTAATTACTTATTCCCGTATTAAAGAAATTCTGAATTATAATATCTGCAAACATAAATTATGTTAACGTTTCTGTAAATTATGCCAACGTTTAACTCTTAACATTATTTATGCTTAATTTACTACGTTTTGAATACTTCTATGCATGTATTATTCTCTAATACTCTGTAGGCGATGTAAAAGCACTTACATTTTAGTTATCCTAGTTCTATTTGAACATAGGGTCCATTAGAAGCTACAAGCGATCCACCAATTACATTCTAGAACCTTTTCCATGTTAACAAAGATACATGACAAAATTGAAAGTACAAATTCGCTGTAAGCCCAAATTTTCATCATTTCGTCTATACTCGTATGTTATATGAGTAGTAACAATTGAAAAGCTAAAGTTAAAATAATATTTGCGTCAATTAGAAATAATTCCTTTCAATTCGTCTCCTGTCGTTGCATTATGGTCATGGAAAGGTATTTGAAAAGAAATCCTGGGCGCGTTAATGCCAATTATACTATCTATATTGCCAGTTATTTTTCTTCTAGTTCTTTTGGGCAGGAATTTCAACGTCGGTGAAATTCTGCTGAGACCGTAGCGGTAAATTCACAATGTCCACGCGTTGGCACGCTTTCTCCACTCTGAGAGATACCAGATAAAGATAAATGCATAAACCCTTATACAGCGTATGTACAACTACTGTAGTTCAAAGCAGTCTTAGAAGGGCGGATCGATCTAACTACACCAAAAATTTTGTCCACGATGTCAGATTTTCGATTTGTTTTAAACAAATAAAATCAATGTATTTGTCCTTTACATGTTTAGATCGCTACTTATGTATGCTACATCGATGGATAATGGCAGAAAGTAGGAAAGACGTTGTTCAGCTTATATTCATTTATTATCGAATCATAAAATTTGCTTTGTATATTTTTTTTTACATGCGCTATCTATCATTTTGATGAGCGCAGAAAGATGATACTTACACGGGCGGCATTCGGTTTTATAGCCCAACACAAGGAGGCGCTGGCCACACGAATAGCGAGTGAGAAACTCCGGGATAACCCATCGTTCTTATACGCACTGATTTATGTGTCCCTAGAGCAAGAGAGAGTGCCCACATTTTGGCCTACTGATAGCAAAGGCTGGCATAATGGATATAATTTAAACACGGGGTAGTTCATGTTAGGTGGTGATGCAAAGAGAAATGAAGAGGTAGTTCGAAAAATTGTAGATGTGCTTGAGGTTTAGTAATAACGGTTTGATTATATGGAATTGTATGTGATGTCAATGCCAAATTGTTATTTAAATTGAACTCTTCCAGAAAATAACAGTTGCGATTAATTCATCTTCAGGGAGCTGAGGGTGCCAGGAAGAGCAAGGATGAGCCTTATACCTTACAAGGCTTATTATTTGATGGCATTTCTTTTGGCTCCTAATCTAGCATATGCCAATAAATGGATTTATTATTATTATTATACATCTAAGTTTTAGTATGAACAAGCTTAACAGCGAAATGAGATTAAATAAACAAATTTTCTTTCAAGTGTACACCTTGACTGGTGGGTATCTAGGATCATTCCCACAGAATCTTGCACTATATATCTATCTACTTCTCTCCTCAGTTGTTATCTATCTGTCCGTCGATGTTTTCTTTGAATAGGTATAGAAGCACACTCGTTCAATTAACTCCATTTTGTTACGGCTAGCTGAAAGTATGAGTACGTGGACCAAATGCCCATCTGCCCACTGGGCAGCCAGTAGGCAGCTTAACGAACACCACACCACACACAGATAAGAAAATGACCGGAGTATAGACAGCCGATTGCACACGCTAGACACATATACCGAATCTCTTCTGCCTTTTCTTGTCTTGATTAGGGAATTGTAACTCAATGGAATATCGTTTATATAGAGAATGGACTTATTTAGCAGAAATTGTTACAAATGGAAGGCGAATACAAAGATTATATTTAACGCAGTATACAATTCGGTCTGAATTAAGTTATTCACCTTTGCAGTGATTTTACTAAAGACATTATAATATTTGTTAAATTTGATTAGCGCAATATTTATTTTTCGAGGTATGTTTCGTTCACCATCCTTATAGGCAGTTTTTGTCAGTCAGGTCAGGTCATATAGACATATTATAGTCAGTTTTTGAAATTTCGATTTTCGGCCATATATAGCAGTACCTATGATGACATTTTTATGTATTTTTACAACATTTCATAGACTTGCATAAAGTTTTACACTATTGGCTGGAGAACTTACTGGATATGTAATTTTTAGATTGGGTGCTAGGTGTTTTTGTAATACTTGCATTTGCACTACAAAATTTGATTGAAAAAGGCAAATCCAAAATCAATTGACAACACTAAATATAAATCACAATTTCCTCAAACTGAGTTAGATAATGAATATTCGGTTTCAACATTCCCATTACACAAAGTTTCTCTAAACCTAGGTGAATGCGTATTGTCTAGATTAATGCCTATCCCTAGATACGAGTATAATGAAATTTCTCATTTATTTGCATGGATTGAAAAGGAACTTTATCTGGCTATAGTTGACCACAGATATTCCAATACACGTTGAGGTATTACAGAAATAGAATATATACAGAAGTCAATATGTCTTCTATTCCATTATTTTGTTGTGTATTGTGTCGGTATACAAGATCGTCTTCCCTGGTGATACTCTCCGTCTCGGGATAACAAGAGAACAATACCAATGGGGAATGCGTCTGATCGTATAGACGCAGGCAGTGTTGCATGATTGCGGTTTGGTCTGCTCACAGCTTTTACCTGGTACTGGTGGAATTGTGATCCTATACCGCTTTGTGCAATACAGGATTGTTGGTAGATACGTATTTTACTAATTATATATTAATAAAGTTTGGTATATATTTAGAAGCAACATATCTCCTATAAGTATTGAGAACATACATAGTTTTGGTAGTGCAGAATAGTGTAAAAATTACGAGCCTGAAAATTAAATGCAAATAAGAGAAATAAGGAAATCTCAAATTCTCCACCAATATTAGGAAAATTGTAACTTGTAATTACCTTGTCGTGTAATCCAACCCCTTTATGTTACAATACAATCAGCATAACCTTTTAGTGCATTCTTATACTCGTTACAATTTGTAATTATATACTGTATTTTACATTACCCTCACAGGAAGTTAATGTTCTCAATACTGTCCAAATCGAATCTAAAATCTAGATATAACTCGAAAAGTCAGCCAGTCAGCTAAAAGGTGTAATCGTCAAAGAGCTGAATTTAAATTTAATGTGTGCATGTTCAGCGTTTTCTGTACATTGGGTTGGGACTGTGCTTGTGAACATCGGAGTTATATCGGGGCTAGGCATCCCATTAACAACATACTAATTGGATCAGAAAATCAATAAACACGTTACAGGTAAATTAGATTGAAGTATAATCGCCAGTAAACACTATCGTCGAAACATATTGATTCATTTATAATCGAATATAAATCAGGATCACACAGTAAAAGAAAATAATATTGAAGGGGTAAGTTGTCAGTGTTTTAATGAAATAATTATAATACTTGGAGAAATATTCTACATTTCTGGAGGTCGAGTCAAGTCAGAATCTATATCTGCGATCAAATATTTCACATTTGATTTAGTTCATTTTAGAATTATAAATGGTGGCTCAGATTCAGAATTTAAGTACCGGTATATTAAGTACAGTAATCACAAGGAAGTTACCTTAAAAATAATTTACGCGAACTCTTGATGAATCAAGAATAATGAAACAATATATGCTGTCCAGTATTAACTTATAACAATATTGAGTGTGAATTCATTACAGTTGATGAAAATAAATTTATGATTAATCATTCCTCGCCTGAAATGTTGAGTATTTGGTAACATCAGACTCAGTTGCTAAAGCTCAAAGCATTTAAAGGTAATATGAATATATAAAATATTCATTGAGTTGTATCCATTTTTCGTGCAGTGTAATATAAGTTGGTAAAAAAGGAGTGTTTTTGCACTTCTGCACGTATAATTCCTTTATTGATAATAGATTAGTTTCGGGTGTTAGCCATCATTAGTATTGAAATAAAGCTAAAAACTAAGAATACAATTTATACACATTTGTCTAGTTATGGATTAATCACTTACGAAATATAGTATTTGGTTTAAACTAAGAAGCGTTGAACATTATTACGATATTAACAACATTATTGAAAGAGTTTTTTAATTTATAGTTGTCCATTTCCTCCAATGTAAAACGTGCTCAGTTAAAAAATGGCCGACAACATAAGATCAAAGGAAGTTGGGGTAGAGCAACATACATTAAAGTGTAGGATGAAAAGCCTACAGTAAGATCAATAAAATAACATAAAGATATAAAAGTTAAAATATAAAACCAATATAAAATATTAAAACAACAAACTATTTATTCGCCAAATTGGCTATTTAAAATATCTAAAATATGGCTATTTTTTGTTTTTAGCTTTATTTAAATACTGACCATGACTAACAGCCGTAACTAGTCCATTATCAATAAAGGAACTATACGTGCAGAAATGCAAAAATACTCCTTTTTTACCTCCTTATATATATTCAGTTTAGCACTAACCCCTAAAATATTTTTGCTTTTATTATACTAATGTAACACTTAAAAAATCTTTAAATGATCTGTTATATGTATGGATGCTTGAGGAAAATTTTAAAATTCTTTCATCCTTGTCGTATTTATAAAGTCATTTGTAATTTCAATGGTATCTTCGTTCGGTTTCTAAACACGATATTGTTGTTCATCATGTCTTATAACTTCCTAAAATCGGAAATGTGAATTTTAAGCCATGCCATTTGGAATAAGCGCAAGGATCCCATTTGAATCATTTTCCCTGTAATCTGAAACTCGTATACGTATATTTAATTCCCAACGACGAGCTACAAACGTATTACAACCTATCCAAAATCCCATCTAATTCCCACTAATATCAACGCACCACTCTGTATATATATATATTCACTCTGCCAAGCAAACTGTAATCCCCGCAGTCTCATCAGTTTCTCATCTCTCCCTGCATTATCGCTGCTACACGACGGGTTGCATGTAGGTCTGTCTACGTCTGGTACAAGAGGCAGATTATATAGTCACCTCTTTGTCTTAGCGCTGCTAATTAGCCGCAGTAAGTTTGTTCCTCAACTCCCGGGCCTCCGATGCTGCGCGTACGAAGATCAACGTTACTGCTGCCATCAGAATTGCTATGGAGCTGCCAAATTGTTGCTGAAGAGAAGGGACAAGTGTGTGCGGAAACGTGGGACTCCTTATTGAATCAGTGAACAAGGTTGTTTTTTTTTTACTGGTCTTCATGCAGCGAATGCATTATACTTCGATCAATTTCAAGAAGAGATTTTGTTATTTAGTAACATTTTACCTTGTATCAAATGTGTTGTATGTTTTTAGGATTGATATTTAAATTTAACCGAAGATATATATTCAAGTTTCTACACTAGATACGAACCCTTTCAGCAAAAATTTACAAAGATCTAGTAAACCACTTCGTCGTATAATAGACTCATGTGACTCAGGATACTATACTATATTATACTATACTACTTCTGCTTCTGATCACTGTTTAGTGTTTGTTGTTCTGTTGTTTGTTGAACTTGCTTACTCTCTGTGTATGTATATGTCGTTTATATACTCTTTGTCTTGCCGGTTTCTCACTGACTTTAGATCTTCGCCGCTAACAATTGTGTTACTTGTAGTTCCTGAACTACAATCCACAAAACTCCTACTCTACTAGACTGCACTCTGACCGAAAATGATATCAGAACAATTGTATATTTTAACCGCAAGTTCTCAAGTATAATGTAGCTGAAAACTTAATGCCACCTCGTACAGCTCAAATTTGTTATGAAGATACTAATCCTCAATGAGTATAATATTCGTATTTACTCTGCAAAAACGTATTTCATTTACCCTAAGCAGTATTGCAACATCTTGTAATTCAAGCTTTGCGTATTATATTTTTCTTAACAACGTGTCTATTATACAATTTGTCACAAACGTCTTCCTTCTGAATCATGTCAGATCTCTATTACCAGGAGAGTTTGGGACACGAGATCAAACACTTTGGCCAAACCAAGGTTTCGCTTCAGGAGTACAAAGATACTGAAGAACTTGCAGTTTGCCTATACGCATCAGAGATGACAGAATACATATATATTTTCATTCTAATCTAGGAAGAAATATGTACAGTACACAAAATATGCCCTAAATATTCGTGGGCACAGGAAGAGAAAGGATGAGCCATATATCTTATTTGATGGCATTCCTTCTGGCTGCACTTTCCTAATCTAGCATATGCCAATAAATGGATTTATTATTATTATTATCATTAATTATATCTCGCTATTTTTGTTATGCCTCGAGTTATGCCAAACTATTCCGCACAGAGGCCGCTGGGGTCGAATAAATATTATTTGGAGTTAGTGCCTAGATGTATAAGTTTACTATTATCTGAATATAAAATCAAATTTTACCGAACCTTTTATGAAGGGCAGCTTATAGGTAGGTTTTAATAGCTGGCTACTGAATGCACAACAAATCGTCTGTAATCGTTTTGCAAGTTTACGTAATTTTAATCTCAAGATCTACTACAAATAACAATATTACTCATTTATCATTTACGAAACAAATGCTGCTTTAAAGGGCGTTTGAATCAAAAGGTCTGAAAAAGGCAAATGTTCGCTGGAAAAATCAATAAGTTCATTCAAATACTAGAGTCAAAAATTGGAGCTATTACACACAAATGCGATGTTTGAACATACCATAAAAGTACCAATAAACTCGAAATCTTTTTATTTTAATTCGTTAATTAATGAAGATGTGCTAAGAGTTATTTGATAAAAGAAGCATATGTTGGGTTTGCAGCTGAGGAGAGTGCAGTGGCGGTTCCATATGCAGGCCGCAGTGCCGCGCGCCCCTCCTGAAGATTGAGCGCATCACCGTAGATATATAATTGTATTGCGATATTTTATCTCGGCATTATTTTTACTAAAAGATAAAGCTTGCGCCGCGACAACAATCAACACAACACGGTGTCGCATTCATTGTGGTACCGTTGCAAGTCACAGCAGCGAACGATGCTGTATCTATCTGTATCTATCGTTCGCGTGGTATAGATATATCGCTATGGTGCACTCATTCTATCTATTGGAAGCGCTATATAAATATATATATATATATATATATATATATATATATATATATATATATACACACACACACACACACACAAATATATATATCCTATCTAGTGTGAGCGACCGTATGAAGTATATCATCTGTTTCATTTGTCCGCATACAAACTAGCCGGCCGGGTTGCTATGGCAACGTGACGTCACGCTGCTTCTATAGCTAAGAATATATCGTTGTATTAAGCTATTCTGGCCTACGATTCTTTAACGGCGTCCCAACAGAGAAGCCTAGTATACAGTATACAGGAAAATTGATATAGAATAGCCAGATAAGACAGTTGCATTGTTCTGTGTAGTTACGTGTGTACGAATAGTGTTAGTTCTTTATTGAAAATAGAGTTTTGTAGACTTTCTCTTGATGACAAAGTAAAAATTAAAGAATTAGGTAGGCCATTGCCTAATTTAAATTTATCGGAAACTTGTGAAAGATGTACTCAAAACCGGACATTTACGCGGCGTTTTACAAGAGACAATTACAAAAAATATATATAACACAGATGAAGGACAGATTCTCATAGCGTGGCCATCTATAAGCTGCTGAGTTATTTAACACTAAATCGATGCCAACATTTTATAAACAATTTCCAGTGGACCTTTTGGAAACCGTGTATCATGCATATCCATTTTTGAATAAAACCATATTAAAAATAGAATTAGAAGTCATTTACTCGCGTCCAGATTTTTATCAAATAATTGGAGCCACAATTTGTCTTTCATTATTGCTACAAAATAATCTCAGTGGAACTTTCCCGGAAACTATAAAAATACTTAAAATTATTGTAACAACCCCGATGACCACTGCTGAATCAGAGCGTTGTTTTTCAACACTTAAAAGAATTAAGACTTTTTTGCGAAATGCTATGGGTAATGATCGTTTAAACGCGTTGGCGTGGAAGTGTATTAATAAAAATGTGGTGCGAGATATTTACAATTTTAACGAAAAAGTTTTGGAAAAGTTTATATCAATGAAAGATAGAAAAGTGGAATTCACTTTCAAGAAATGATTGAATTTAATCATTTTGCATCCATTTTAGATAAGATTTTCACTATTACGTTATTTTTTAAGAAATGCGCCCCCGCTGATTGAAATATCACAAGCCGCCACTGGGAGAGTGGTACATTATTTATATAGTTTTATATACCGACATTTATAAAAAAACGATTCTAAAATTATTATAAGCACGTTAACAAAATATTTGCAAAAACTGTGATTTAAAGGGTACTTTTAATAATATGAAAATAATGAAATTTTTTTTTTGAAAATATTCAAATATTGGCGGTCTGGACCACCTTAAGGTTTCAATATACATGAAATAAGAATTTAAGCAAAATGTTTGAATCCCTAATCTATATATTATGGCCGATTGGAAACACCAGGACCTTTATGACAGTACTTAACAAGCACCTTAACGTGTTTATTTAAGGAAAGCTATTTGGAGCCAAAGCGCACGGACTGCGGAATGGTATACCTATAGGTAAAACACTATCGAGTAATGCGACTGCAATATAGATATGGGGTGAAAACTTCCCATAACACATTCGAGCATATGCCATGCGGAAATTTAACTTCTCAAGTCAGCCCCGATAACAAAACTAGCTGAGTTTTATATACCTTCTCACAAACTTATCAGCAACTGAAATTTACAAAAAAAGTTGCTCGTTGTTCATTAGCTTGGACTTGTCAAACATTTTGCGCGTGCTAAAATGTCAAATGTTTTATTAATGCCTAGTGCTAATGAATTATTTAGAACAGCGTAAATTAATAACGAAGACTCGACATAATCCAGGTTAGACATCAAAACAAATTTACCAGACTATGTATGGAATATGAGCGCGTTTTGCAGAAAAGTCCCTTTCCAATTATATTCAGCAACTCGGATGATGGTCGACATTGTTATGATAGGCCATTCCATTATTGTTGGAAGCTTACTACTAAATCGAGGGGGAATTTATGTTTCCTGCCAACAAAGAATGGGACGTCGCGCGTTTGTGCGCCTCGCGCTAGATCTGAACGAATTGCTCTCTTAAAGAGGCCCAGGCTATAATAGAGCAGGCTACGAGAGTGCATAAATATGAGAGTGACCGTCTTGAGATCTCCTTACCATGTACGGGAAATTTTATTTTAATATATGGTGAATATTGGTGAATTAATGCCAGAAAGCACCAGAAATCCAGTATAACAAAACATCAGGTTTTACAGAACACAAGCATTTTGAGTATTATCTGTAGCTCGCCAACAACAGACTTTAAGTTTATTTGAATTACAAGTCATATATATAATAATAGCCTGCATTTTATTTGTCAGCGGGTTACGATTATTGAGAAGGACAACTGTGAGAGTACGCGGTTAGAAGAGCGAATGCATTTGCAGTTTAAAACCACACTTAGTCTAGAACATAGGCATTGCTATTGTAGATATCCTGGAACTGATCTACAATTGGCAGTTAATTAGCATATAATATTCCTTACAATAAAAATTTGTAAGCGGCATAAGTACCACTTAAAAACGTAAAAGTAAACTACGACATAAAAAATGACAATATAATTCGTAATAGAAAATAATTCGCTTTCTATGCTACTTGTGTTTGAATGAATAGAAGATCACATTTAATCGACAAAATTCAGCAATGCTTAGATAGATGTGGTATGAGGGTTGGGTGCGCAGAAAAAACACTAAATGAAGATGTTATAGCTTATAGAGTTAGTAGAAAGAGAGATAGAGAGGAATCAGTAAGTAGGTCATATTCTTGGACATAAGGGTGTTATGCAATTAGATATAGAAGGTAAAGTAGAGAGAAAGAAAAAGGTAGGTAGACCCAAATTAGAGTATGCAAGTCAGATAGAGAAGGACGTTAGGCTGAATAGCTATAGGGAGTTGTAGAAGTTTGCTCAGAAGAAATTAGCGAGATGTTCAGTTTTCGATCAATTCCCAAGTACTAACTTCAGAGTTATATTACAAACTTGAGAGTTGCATTATATACTAACTGACTGAGTTACATATTTTTAGTTTTCAACATTGCTTCCATCAAAAACAAATCAATTTTAAGACAAATGTTAATAAATTTCAGCTCTACCAAATTTATCGAATAACAATAAATTTCCCTTTACATTTTTTTTTGTGATTTGGTCATATCGGAGTTGAATATAAAGTTCTTCAGCAAAAATACCGTCTGGCTTTTTTTTCAAAACACCGTCAGCGTGGAGTTAGTCTATATTGAGTTAGTTAGTTGATAGCTAGTCTATCGAATTCTTCGATTTGACATTGGCTCGCAGTCCTTCAAAGGAATTCGTTAGTCGCAATTTTTGCGGTTTTGTAGCTCAAGTTATGTATGTACCCACGGTAAGTAGAAGAGAAAGTCGCGTCCGATTACATAGCAGCGCATTACATACATTGGAGCAGGTCACAGAAGAATAGCTGAAGAGAGGAAAGGGAAGCAGCAACTGTGGATATCGGACAAACCATTTCATTCAACAATATGGATAGGGAAGGCGCAAAGGAGGACGCATTAATGCCTGTAACATATTATAGTCTATACTACTTTAAACTAGGTCGCATGTACGTTAGCGACTATTTACGTTTCAAGATATTAATTCTGCATTATTTGTGTTCAACATCAATTCACTAGTACTATTAGAAGAATTATGGACAAGCCTATACATTTCTGGATTTTTATTACATATTTATTACACGTTCATAAAGAAGATTGAGCCATTAAAATGTGAAAATAATTATAATTAAAACAAACCAACAGTCGAGGTGTGTAAAACGATATAAAAGTATAGCACTATATGACTGTGAGGTGTGGACAACAGGAAAGGAAGATATATATAGAATTGAAGCATTTAAAATGTGGTGCTAAGGAGGATGATCAGGATTTGGCGGATAGGTAGTAACGAATGAAAATTCGCTAAACTTAGTTGAAGAAATAAAGCCTAACTCACCTTCGAAATGCTGTTTTTAGAGCATAGAAGTGATTGACTAGTATGTAAATATAGAATGATAGAAACAAGTAGGTACAGACCTCGATAAGAATGCGTAAGTTTATGATTTTAGGGAGATGAACAAGTTAGATTAGAAGAGATCGACGTGCCATGCTGATTCAAACCAATACCAGGGATTGAGGATTGCAAGCCGATTGACATTTGTCACAGAAGAAGAGAAAATAAAACAAATAACATTTTGCGGCGCCTGATAGTGAATGTAACATGTGCAGACTGCGTACTCTGCAGCAGTTTGGCGACGATCGATAATATATACAACCTGCACACCAACCAACTTCACTTAGCCTCTTCCAAGGAAAAGAATGGAGTATCGCGACCGTGTAATATAAGGTCAAGAAAATGTAATTTTAATACATTTTCGAATTTGATGACGAAATAGCAAATATATATATTTTTATAAACTACCCGTGCATTTATAGTTTTTGGTTTAAATTATTATTATTAAAAAACAACTTTGCTTTTACTATCAAGTAGAGGTATATTGAGGTATACACAGGAATATATCTCTACTTCATAGTAAAAGCAAAGTTGTTTTTTATTTCCCTATTCTAATATGGACTATAAAAAAGTTACGGCTCAATCAATCCTTTATAAGAGATTAATGACGTAAATATTCGGGCAACAGGAAAATAACTTAGCTTGAGATTATTTGGTTCAGTCTAGTATTGTAGAATAAATTGGAACTATTTACCATAACTTAAATAAACATTATATGTCAGGTAATCATTTATACTGAAAATGTGAAAGGATTAGCAACTTTGCAAAGTTTCGTACATCACATAAGTTCAAAACTAAGTTAGTTACCTATTCATATATTTCATGTTCTCGTTGTTGTATGTGGTGTAGTTTTATTCGTCCCTGAGCATGACACCAAGCGGCATAACTTTTATTTTGTATAAACGGCATTTAGTATAATGAGCTTTCAGAATAATGTCGTTCGATATAACAGCGTTTGTGATTTATTTTTCTTCTTGAATTGATATAAAATCCTAATATTATTTGAACATAAAATTTTAATAAATTTGGGTATAACATAAGAAAAGAAATAACAAATATGTAAAATAAATTTAGCTATGATTTTTAGATTTGTATATGTAAATTACAAATTGTATCCAAAAGAATATATGAAGAAAATTTAATCATGAAACATAACTTCAATGAAAATATCTTAAGCATTGATATCGAAGTGTACGAAGCACTAATGCGGATAGATGGGAATTCACCAATGCATTTCTAAAAATAATCTAAACTTTAACGCTTTCATAGTTAAATTTAGTATTAAATTTTATTCGGTTTCGGTTTTTTACAAGCTTTTCCCACAAGATATCACCACAAAAAAGGGACTAAGCATCTTATAAAATCGACTTACATATTTCAGCCCTTTAATATAAGCTAACTTATTAAATAGTATAGAATATCACCCAAATACCGTAACCTAAAGCATTAAGTAGCTTGTTGCGCATTTCGAAAGCTTTCGATAATCGAGAAATAAAGCTTTCGAGAAATAAAAATTAAAACTACACTCAATACAGTTTAGAATATTAAATTGAAGATTTAGATGAACAGAAGTTATATGCAGCGATGTTATACACAGTGTCTGTTGTATCATATGATTTATGCCTAATGCGGTGCTCCCGTTGCGGTGGTGTCAATATACACTTTCTTCGGGTAACTTCTTCACCGGTGTGTATAAACACAAGAGCCACGGCTGCGGGTAGATAAGACAGAAGAACGCCCGCTACGTCCCATGGCTGTCATTCCGCCATCAAAAGTTTCAAGGGTAATTGAGCATGAAGTAAAGTGAATAATGGTTGTGATATGCCCAGCCATATACAATATACTCTTCTATACGTTATCATATCATATCATAACTCTTCTGTCTTGTATATTTTCCTTTATATACATATCATACAATGCACAAACTCAAGGATATTTTTATGTTTGATAGATGCGCAATTGTGCACTGCGAATTGAGTATTCCATAAATAATAAATATTACAAATAAGAGCTGGACGGAAATAATTTAGCATAATAATTAATTGTACTTGTATACATTTGTCCTTTCATATAATATGGATATGCAACATCTGTCAAATTAAGACTAGATTCGCAAATATTTAAAAAATTTGACAGTAACTATGATGAATGAGGAAAAATGGTCCAAATATGACCCTTCAGTCTTCAGACCATATTTTCTATTTTTACAATAGAAAATACTACAGTAACTTTTCATTAATACGAATAATAAATCAGGTTTGAATGTAACAAAGGTTTACACACCAGATATACGTGAATTCAAATACTTTAATGCTATATATATAAACAGGGTCCGTTCAATATAATCCATTTAATCATTCGAAAGAGTTTAATCGAAGGCAAATCGATGGAATGCATGATTGAATTGCAACATAGATGTGTTGGATTATTGCAAACGGAATATTCATTGATGTTGAGCATGGGAATTTAGTATATTTGGTGGAATATTCCGAACCATCAAATTACTCTTTGTTGTATAGTTTAATCAATTATAGTCGAATATAATATATTTGAAATGTACGCATTATGAGATTTATGGTCTGCATGAGATAATAGAATATTCCAGTTACTATTTGAAGCTATTGAAAGATTTTTACCATGTATACGAGTACTTATGTGTAATAAAAAATTGGACGACACATTGTTTGTTAGATCTGGTCCAGTCAAATTAAAACATTAAAATGTGTTTATAAATTATGACTATGGTATTAAATAATCGTATATAATATCACCCAAATACCGTAACTTAAAGCGTTAAGTAGCTAGATGCGCATTTCGAAGGCTATGCCCCCATCTTCAGTAGCACACGAAAAAAACTAAATGAAATATCTTTGTCACGAATCGTGATTGATAAATAAATAAGTGAACATGACGGAAGTATTTCAAAAATGGCATATAATATGACCTATAAATCTTTTAAAACAATGAGCTCCTTTCATGGACGTAGGTGTAGAAAGTCTTCAAATTTTTATTTATTTAATGAAATTTTGGATTGCACGATTTATAAATTATTATTTATAAGTTCTTTATATTCTAGGATCGTGTATTTTGGAAACAATCCGTTTTAATAACTAAGTAAAATAATATTTCTTCAATATAATATTTATCAATTCAAGTGTTGTACAATAGAATTTGCTTCATTTTCTTTGAGTTTCTTAGTTTCGTTGATATCAATGAAAACATGTAGTATAAAATATCACATCAAACTAGCGATGGCAAACTGTAGGTCACTTTGAGGACCTAGTTCGCAGTTCATTTCAATGTACCGTTCACGAACTATAGGTCGTGAACTACTAACATCTTTTTGAAATTAATTAGTTCACGACCTATATAAAATACTAAAAATAATCTCTTTTTTTCTCAATATAAAAATATTAAATAGTAAAAACTAAATAAATTGAAATATTGCAATACTTATTTTGAATTAAGAGTGAGGAAAAAAAAACAGAATTTTTATAATTTATACAAAACATATATATAAGGAAATATAATTTCGTTCCTTTCCCCAACCCACTTTATCATATAAATGTTAGTACTGCTATTGGCACTGTATATGTAATGTATACTATACTACATCATGATTCATGAACGGTTTAGTACACGACGGGTTCAGGACCTAGTACAAGTACATCATGTAGTTCATAGTTCACGAACTAGGTCATAGTGACCTATAGGTCGTTGCAAAACATCGTCACAGTCATTTGATTGAACCGTTCGGAGTGAACGGTTCGCGAGTGAACTACACATCGTTACATCAAACGATTCTATTATTCTCATACAAAATATTGTTTATATGGAAGTAACTAAAGAGCGGGGAGGTCAACGTAGGGACAATAATCTAACATTTTCTGTAAACATTCGAGCGATTTAATCAAAGTGTGTAACGAAATATAGTGTGGTGTTTCATGAAAATATTCCTGTACAGATTTTCAGTGTGAATTATAGTTAATTTAGGAATCTCGAGCGAAAGAAAAAACTACAACGTCATTCTGTTGACAAATAACCAGTTAACATGCAAATTTTTATGAGGTTACCTAATGAATGGAGCGAACCAAAATAATAGCTGCGTTTTTCTTCTCATTTACTACAAAGCGCAAAACTTTGTGATTTATACAATGGAGTAATCGTGCATATACAGTGGTTTATATTGGTAGAGTTTATTCATAGAAAACTAGTTTGTGGAGAAATTTGAAAAGAAAAAGTGCATGTGAAAATATAGACATTGAAAAATATTATAGAATTTTTTTTTTCGATATTTCACAATGATTCTCTTAAAAAACCTCGAATAAATCAAAATAAAAAAGTGGATAAATACAAGAGTAGTATTAAAAACTAAAACGTTTAACTTGTCACGTAACTAAAAAGCATTACATACAAGAACAGATGTAAAAAATCGATAAAATATTATAAACCCATCACAATGTAAGTTGTATTGTACGCCACTGTGAGAGTTGCGCATACGCATACGCATTTAGTCTAAAGTCCAACAAGAAAAATAGATAATCTAATTGTACCTTAGATTACATGCGTATGCGCAACTCTCACAGTGGCGTATAACAATTGACAGTTTGTTTATAGCACAAGTTGTCTTTAGGAGAATCAAGAGTATAATAATCATTTGAACTGAAACTACTTAACAAGAAAACTAGATATTCTAATTGGACTTTAGATTACATGCGTTTGCGTATGCGCAACTCTCACAGTGGCGTACAACAGTAGGTTAAAGGCTCTACTAATTAATGTATTTCAGAATTACATGCTAGTGGCATACTAACATTAAATTAAGTGTAGATGTTTATATATACATTTTCTGCGCAATTATGCTCATGCTACCAGACTATTACAGTCTAAGTGCACGCACGTATTTGTTGCGAATTTAATAAGTAGATCAATTGAAGATAATGAGCAATTTATAGGAAACGTGATTATAACGTTTGCTTAACCTGTTGATGGTTAGTTAAAGAGTCCGCAATCCTAAAGATTGGTTGGAAACAGCACGCCATGCCGATCTATCCTGAGCTAATCCCTTCATCTCCCGATAGCTATTCATCTCAACGTCTTCAACTATCTGACTCACATACTCCAATCTAGGCCTACCTACCCCTCTCTTTCCCTCCACTCTACCTTCTATGATCAATTGCATAATCCCCCCATGCCTAAGAATATGCCCTACTAATCTGTCTCTCCTACGCTGTAACACTCTCCAAATACTTCTCTTCTCCTCTACTAACTCTAGTACAGCTTCATTTGTTACTTTATCTTCCCAACCAATCCTCATCATCCTCCTATAACACCACATTTCAAGTGCTTCTAATCTACGCTTCTCTTCCTTTCCTATAGTCCACGCCTCACACCCGTACAGTGCTACACTCCAAACATATACCTTCAGTAATCTTTTTCTAATACCCAAGTCAATATTTGATCTTAAAATCTGTTCCTTTTCTACGAATGCCTTCCTACCCTGTGCTATCCTACACTTTATATCTACCTTGCTTCGATTATCTTTTGTGATTCTACTGCCTAAATAACAAAAATCTGACACTTCTTCGATTCTATTATCTCCTATTGTGATCCTCATTTTTCTGCTGCATTCCTTTTTGTCACACCTCATCACTTTAGTTTTACCTATATTTATTTTCATGTTAAAATCCCTAGTCAATACTGCCTGCATACCATTCAATACCCTTTCTAAATTCTTTTCGCTTTCTTCCAATATAGCTATATCGTCGGCGAATCTCAGCATATATATTTTCTCTCCCTGTACATTCACACCTACACTATACTCTTCTTTTACTTTGTTTATTGCATCTTCTATATATAGATTAAATAATAACGGTGAGAGTGTACATCCCTGCCGAACTCCCTTCCCTATTTTTGCTACCTCTTCTTCCCCCTCAATTCTAACTAAGGCAGTTTGGTGTTTATATAAATTAAAAATTATTCTCCTATCCTTATAATCTATACCCGTTTCTTTTAAAATTCTAAACATTATGCCCCAATCTACATTGTCAAATGCCTTTTCTAAGTCTACAAAAGCTATGCAAGTTACCTTTCCTACCCTCTTTCTTTTTTCTACTACCGTTCTTAGTGCTAGAATCGCCTCTCTCGTCCCTCTGTTTTTCCTAAAACCAAACTGATCTTCTCCTAGCCTTTCCTCTACTTTATTTTCTAATCTCCTATAAATAATCTTTAACAATATCTTCGATGCATGTGATAGTAGGCTAATGGTCCTATAGTTCTCACACAAATTAGCTCCTATTTTCTTCGGCATTGTTACTATTCTACTACGCTGAAAATCCTGTGGTACTTCTCCCTTCTCATATATTTTACAAACTAACCTGTATAATCGCTCCTGCATTTTTTCCCCTGCGTGTTTTATTAATTCGGCTGGTATCATATCAATCCCCGCTGCTTTGTTATTCCGTAAATCATTTAATGCTCTATGAAACTCTGACCTAAGTATGCTAGGACCTAAGTCATCCTCATCTATCTGTTCCACATTTTCTAGCTCCTCCATGTCCTGAGTACCTTTATATAAATCTTCAAGATACTCCTTCCATCTTCTAGCTTTTTCCTTATTTTCTGTGAGTTCCTTACCCTGCTTATCACATATAATGTTACCCTTTGGTTTTATTTTAGAAAAATGTGACTTAATTTTCCTGTAGCCCAAATCTACTTTACCTCTTCTCATATCCTCCTCAATATCCTCACAATTTCCTTTTATCCACTCTTCTTTCGCTAGCTTGCATTTCCTATTAATTAAGTTCCTTAGTTCCTTATATTTTTTCTGTCCTGCTTCTGTGTTTCCAATTTTAATTTTCCTTCTTGTTTCTATCATTTCAACTATTTCTTCCGTGATCCATTCCCTCGTACCTGCCCTTTTCTTTGTGCCTAATACTTCATTTGCTGCTGTAGTTAACCCATTTCTGATTTCCCTCCATTCGCAATCTATGTCGTTCCTAGATGTTCCATTAGCCATGATTTCTACTTTCTGCTTGTACTTTTCACATACATCAGCTAATTTTAACCTATCGACATCTACTCTGACCTGTTTAGACTTCTGTAATTTCTTGAATTTGACCTCTGAGTCCAGGACTACTAAATTATGGTCACTATCAATATCTGCTCCAGGGTAACTCTTACAATTCTTAATCTGGTTCCTAAACCTCTCTTTAACCAGTATGTAATCTATCTGATACCTCCCTATATCTCCTGGCATTTTCCACGTATATATCCTGCGCTTGTGATTCTGAAAAAGCGTGTTTGCTACCACTAGCTTATTCCTAATACAGAACTCTACCAATCTATCCCCTCTATCATTACGTGTTCCTATTCCATATTCTCCTACTATTGAAACTTCCTTTCCCTTACCTACTACGGCATTCCAATCTCCGGTTACAATTAGATTATCCTGTCCTTTAACGTTTGCTAACCTAGATTCAATCTCCTCATAAATGGATTCTACCTCCTCATCATCGTGACTTGAAGTTGGCATATATACTTGCACTATAACTGTGTCCGTTGGCTTCGTGTCTAATCTAATAGTTATAATTCTATCACTAACTTGGCAATAACTCTTTATTCTACATCCCAACTTTCTATTCATTATAAAACCTACACCGGTATGCCCATTATCTGATGCTGTGGTTATTAATCTGTATTCTCCTGACCACGTATCTACTTGATCTTTCCTCCTAACTTCACTAATGTTGATGGTACGTTAATTTAATAAAACACGAAGTTTAGTATAAAAATGATGTTCATTAAAACAAAACGTATTTATTTATTCGTCAATGGTCCCGTTGCAAATATTTGATGAAACGATCTATAATTTGTTGGTTAAAATGGCGAAAAAATCGGTACAGGAAAGTTCAAGTGTAAAATTCTTAGGAGTATACTCTAGACCAATGTTTCCCAACCTTTTTTATGCCATGACCCACCAAAGCCTTTCAAAAATTCTTATGTCCCCTATGTAACATATACATAATTTTTAATATTGAAAAATTGAATTGTTCACTGAAGAAACTTAAATGATAGATTTTTGGAAGAAATCACTAAGAAATTGTACAGGAAACACAGTAAGTAATTTTTCAAAACATATAATGGAGAACTGAAATTCAAGTACGAAATAATGTTCGAATTGCCCCTCTTAACAATCAAATTGCCCCCCTGTGGGGCGTGGGCCCCACGTTTGGAAACACTGCTCTAAACTCTAGACTAAATTAGTATTCTCATTTGGATCATGTGATTAATAAATTGTCTAAATATGCATTTGTGCTTTGGCAAATAAGAGGCGTCGTCTCCAGGAAATCTTTGTTCTTATACTATTAGGCCTATGTTGAATCGTCATTGAATTATTGTATACTATGTTGGGGAAACTCGAAAAGAATCAACGAAGTTTTTAAAATGCAAAAATAAATTTTAGAATAATTACATATAAAAAAAGAACATATTCTTCTTTTAAAAACCGTTCAAAATACACTAAAACAGATGACAGAGTAACCATGTTTTAGGCATACGCTTGATTTATCCGGACACAAAGTTGATTTAACACCTAACAATTTTAACATTATAGCCTTAAGAATCTATAATCATTTACCACTTCGATTAAGAGTCTTTTAATGTATTCTATAAAGAACTGAAGGCAATGACGTTATAGTCTTAATGAGTTTTCAATAAAGGATAATTCAGTATATTATAATTATAATAACAAATATAAATTTTAACTTTTCTATATATATTTATTAATTTGTCAAAATTGCGGCCAAGATGTATCGAAATTTTTAATACCTATTTTAAATACTCTTTAATATGTAAGTAAATGTTTAATATATTAAGGTACTGTATTATTTTATTGTATATTAGTATTGACAAATGACAATACACATCTGTAACTTTTTGTATATAACAGCAGCAAAGTATAAACAAACAAATAAAAAAACAAAAAATAAAAAAATATTTTTTTTAGTATCTGAAAAAATTGGACTAATTGCTACGGTAGCTCGTCGTAGTCTTTTGAATACAAATAATTATTCAAAACGCTTTTTGGTCCAATACCATAAATGTATTGGTTTAATTGATGGTATTTAAAATTTATATTTGTAAATTGTAAACGTATTACTTATTTTTCTAATAATCAAAATTGAACGTACAAATTCAGAAAGTTTCGTGCATTCAGCGTAATAATATATATGCTAATTTGATGGCAGCTCTTGAGCGGCGTATAATTAAATTTCAAGACTAGTTAGCATTTCAAGGCAGAAACGCATATCGTTGAAAGTAGCGTACTTCCAGAAAGATATTAACTTCCATAATATATTCTAAGCATATATATATAAATATATATAGCAATTAGAAACCATATGGGGCGATTATCGAACAGCGAACAAACTTATAAAACGAAGAGCTATTTCTTCCCTTCGTCGTAGAAACATTTAATATAATAGTATAGAATATCACCCAAATACCGTAACCCAAAGCATTAAGTAGCTAGATGCACATTTCGAAGGCTATGCCCCCCATCTTCAGTAGCACAAGATAAAAACGAAATAAAAAATAAAAACTGCCTATATTGCAAAGATATTGCAAAATTGTGCATGTGAAAATGGGGCCTCAGCTTTCGAAATGGAGATATATATCATATTATTATTTTTAATTATAATTATTTTTATAGAATAGCACAGTAATTTACAAAATTCCTTGACAAGTACTAAACAACCTAACGAAATAAATTCTTATCGGTAGCACAATTCCATCATTGTCCTTCCAATGGTAATCTGCCATATTTTAACCATTATTGTTATCCATAACAACACTAACTAAATACTTTAATATTCTCGACAAAAATTAACGAATCAAATTTCATGCTGTAACGATTTTAGCTATCAAAACTGTTATAAATATATTATTGTGAAAACTTTAAAGTAAAATAGTAATACATATTGCTGTTTTATTAGGCCGCTGAGTACTTCCGTTAAAGAATTATTATTTATATATATATATATAATGTACGAAGTACTTTAATAAAACATAATGTAATCAAAACATCTCTCTTTTAATTTATTAATTCATAATAAGCTTAAATTCAGTCAAATGAACTGCACTAGCTAATCAATATTCCTCTTTAATTTGCAGAGTACCTCAAGAAGTCATTTGGTCTTTTTTCCACTATTCTTGTTTGATCTATAAGCTGCATTTATCTTCTAAAGAACGTACAATAAAATATATTTATCAGATTAAACAGGCATAAACGTGAATACCTTTGTGACAACAGTGAGGGTCAGATATAAATTTAATTATGGAAATAAAAACGCTAATGGCTTCCGCTGTAATATTATTAATAGATAATTGTTGATGTTTTCTTGCCATCGTTAAAGTGATGGATTAATAACTATCTGTACTATTTGACTTTTATAACTTTATGTTCTTTCTAAATCCACTTCTTAAAAATAGAAATCTAAAACTTTTTTAATTTTATTCAGGCATTAACTTTCACCTGCTTTCCTTTTTGTTACACCTGATTACTTTACTTTTGTTTATATTTATCTGTAATTACTATTTTTTCCCTTTTTAAATTTCCCTTTCTTCTAAGATAAATATCATATGCTGACCTCAGTACATTTTTTTTTCATTGAATTTTCACACATACACTATATTCTTCTCCAATTTATTTTATCACCTAAGAGGAAAATTTTATAATCGAAATATTGACGCAATATAATGTTGCAACAATAATATTTATTTGTTCGGCGGAAGAGTGGATATAGTTTACCACTGGGACAGCCTGGAATGAAATTTACGATAGTCCAACTTGCGCATTAAGCACATACACGAAATATAAACATAGTCCTTGCACACAGGACCCTATATTTAAATAAGGAATAAGTTTCGACGATTAGTTGTTAATTTAAATTTGCACATGTAAAATTAAAATTAAATAAGAACTCTTAAAATATTTTCATTTTCAAATATTGCGTAAAATAAACACCAATTTGATAAATAAAACACAAGGCGATAAAAAAATGTATTTTTTTTCAAGATTATTTAGGAAATTTATAAAATTGGTGAATACTTTATTTAGTTTCTAAAATTGAAAGTAGGTGTATATATTTAGGTATGATAAATAGTTCAAATAATATTTTACACACGATAAAATTAAAATGTTTGTTTTAGCACTGAGAATCACCGAATTTCAGAACGATATTAAATTTGCTGTAATCTTGATTAATGGTCGGCCGCACGAATATTCATAATTCAGTATCAGCTGGTCGGTCGTTGGTATTAGGTAATTTAATTTTTATTTTGGACACTGGAATCAGCTGGTGAGTGGACTGAGCCTCCACTCTAGCCAGCTTTCCGCATTACCATCGCTTTAAATAAAAAAGTACGTAAAATTCGCAAAACAAGCGACCGCGAAATGTGCAGAAAATGTGTTGAGGCCATATTATCCAACCGTGGTGTTGAAATTTCAGTGTTATTGTGCGAGAATGAGTATAACTATGATATGATGATGTGGTCGCGATTCAAAATCGTAAAACTAAAAGTAGCGTCAGCTAAATTTGATAGCGATCAAAATTTACATAGATGAACAAAATAAAAGGAAAGCTTCATATGGAAAAGCTTTACGGCACTAAAGTGCAAAATACGATTTTTGCCTATGCAAAACAATTTTTTCTCTCAATTCGCAATTTTTATTCGACACGAAAGTCTATTAAAATTTCTACTTATTTCTATTTGAGTTTAAAAGTAAAACAGAAAGGTTCTGACCTATCACTAGAATAATCAGGATTGACAGAACTTTCGAAATTATGAGTACATTTCAACTTTAAAGAAAAAACATGCGTGAGACGCTCGCACAGTAGAAGTGAAATTTCTTAGCTCCTAGGAAAAGTTTTTTTCCCATTTAACGATTTGATTTTGATTGATACTCTGATCATCAAAGAAAGCATTATTAACTGTAATGTCGTACAGTCTATAAAAAGGAGTTTGGATTAAATATTGTAGCCATATTTTTATAGTTCTTTTTCATACCAAACCAATTAAATAACTCGATCTGTGTATTTTTCTTCTTTTTATACAATGATTATCATCAATGTCTTCTTGGCAAATGATTCACAGATATTGGAACATTAATAATTTGCCCATAAATCCCATGTTGACCATGTACATGTCGTAAACGTCGAATTTGCATAAATGGAATTCTGGGTGAAATTAACCTCTGTGACACTAAATCTAATTTTGGTAGATGACCAGGTAATTCTGCGTAGACAAAACCATTTGACTTCGATAACATTGGAATGGTTTTCCGAGTGACAGCATTTCGGCATGAATTACACGCTATCACATCTTCAATGGTAATGGCTGGAAACGCAGTATGTAAAAGTTGCTCGTGCTTAGGATCAACAGGTTTCACATCGTTCTTAAACCATATTCGATCACATATGGAACACACTGTACCTAGCGGATTATTGAAAAGTTGTTTATCAAATTCGCGATGAGCAGGTTGAAAGAATGTAAATTTTGCGTATGATGCACTAGTGGGTGCATTTCTGTTTATCGATGGCTCGCTCAGCTGTATCAGATTCATTTCGTTGATCTCTCACACCGCATGTATCTTCACGTGTAGACGGCACGCCTGAACCAATGGCATTCAAATTCTCTATACCACTCACTGTGTCCTCACTTAACGACGGTATCGATTCATCCAGTGTATTTGAGGTCGTTGGAAGGTTATGTTATCCACCGTGTGTCTTTAACGCCCATTGCCTGGCTCGATACTCTCTACTTCTTTCCAAGGTACTTGTTGGCACTTTTCTTGGCGGTTTATTCGCTTTCTTCCGTTCTCTAAAGGCTCGCACTCTGTCTGTACTTGTCTTTTTCACCATTTCACTTTTCACACAATGAAAATTGTTAGCTAAAAGAGTAAGCTGTGTTTGTGTAATATATAATAAAATACGCAAGCGTCTACTGGTTGCCTTATGCCACGTATACACACAGTACACGCGGCGCATGCGCGTACCGTGTTTCACTTTTCGTGGAGGAAGCGTTTCACTTTTCGTGACGTTCAGGCCAATTTGCCCTACCGCGCCTATAGAAGTTTCACTTCAAAAAAATTATATGTAGTAATTAATATAATTATTGAGGTGTTTAATATCAAGGTGCATTTCATCCTAAATCTATTGTTTGGCCAATTTAATAAAAACAAAATCCCATGACAACCTGCTTCTCGTTTAAATACCTTCATTACGTGAGTTGATTGACGATACGTCAATCATAGCGCACCCGATTGGATTGATACACGTCTGGACCAAAGGGATGCTGTTGAACTTGCATCTGCAGAGTGAACTGACATGAAGCTGGGGAGATATGCAACGTTCCATAACCGTGAACTGCTTATCATGTATATTACTCAATTATAATACCATGCGTGTGCATACAGAATGGGCATTATAGAGTTCGCGAGTTCGCTTATCTTTCTCGAATGAATATGTGCATAGAAGGGCAAATTAGCGGAGCGCTCATTAATGCGAACTAATGGATACATTATGCACATTTATTCGAATTTCAAATTATTTTGGAGTTGGATAAACACACATACACACTGTGTGAACTAAATCCGACATGGGAATGGGTTGTTCAGGAATCAAAATATAAAACTTAAATCAAATATGTGTAATAGTATCACCCAAATACCGTAACTCAACGCATTAAGTAGCTAGATGCGCATTTCGAATGCTATGCACGATTCTTGACAGAGGTATTTTATTTAGTTTTTATCCTGTGCTACTGAAGATGGAGGCGTAGCCTTCGAAATACGCAGCTAGCTACTTAATGCTTTGAGTTACGGTATTTGGGTGATATTCTATAATATTATTTAACACCATAGTGATAATTTTTAAAATAATAATATTAAATCAAAAAATAAATCAAAAAATAAAAATAATTTATCTCAAATCTCGCGAGAAGACAACTCAACATTTGAGCTTTGGCTACAAATACAACACACCCGATGTTAGTGTGTATATAAAATACAAGAGCAGGTACTGATGTGCTTCAATTCGAGCAATGCGGAATACGATATTGTGTATTTGGGAGTGCTTACGGATCAATATTCCCCGTTCATATTGTGTCTGATGCTGCATGAACTAGATGCAAAGTAAACCCGAAACTAGTCAAATCCTGCCAATTAAATACCTGGTTATTGTATAGACTTTCATTATGTTTCCACTTCTAAATGACAATAATTATGCGTTTGGTGGTGATTTTTTTACCTTCCATCAACTCAAGATGAATTACATTCGAATATTAAGGGTCCTCCAAGTGCCAAGTCTTTATATCTTATTTTTTTAATAAATATATATAAAACTAAACATACATATCATTAATGATGAAGAAACAAGAAACGCCAATCTGTAAAATTATAAATTGTCTTGCTTATAAAGTTGTTCAACTATACAAAAAACTACTAAATTCCACTAAACTAGTTCCGGCAGTCAAAGACATCAATTCTACATCATTTCGTAGATTGCTTTGTATTAGTTTTGTGTGGTTGAGTTTGCTATATTTAAAATATATCTTCTAATTTTGCTTAATTTCTGTTAGTTCACGTTTATTTATTTATTAAACTAGTTACGATATATTTATTTATTTAATAACGTACTGTATTATCTAAATGTATATTTAGTCAATATAAAATATTTAACTACTAATTTATGGTATAATTTTATGGCACCTTTGCATATTTTCCTTCAGCTTATAAACTTTTATTTGAATATCATTGTGAAATATATATTTTCAAACTAACGATGTAAATTTTACATGTTAACTATATTGTAATTTTTATTGTACGTCAATCTTATGACATAATATTATAGATTTTTGCATGTGCTTCAAAACTTGTATCAAATAAATTTTCACACGTCTAGCGTAAGTGTTGTGAGTAAAACTCTACATTTTAACATAGCATGTACGATCCTAAAATATGTGGTATCCCCTTAAGAAAAACGTAAAAAAAAAGTGGATTTTTAATGGTGCGTAATAGAATGTAGTGGAGTTCATACTACTGCCTTTTCCCATGTAAAATTGGGTGATAAAAGATAATTATTATAGTCTTTTTTTATAAACTTTAAGTTTATAAATATTAAACTCTTTTAAAAAAGCAAAAGTTTTTATTTAATTTTAATGATATAAGATTAAACCTTGTTAGATCTTATTAAAATAATAGATATCACTGTGTGAATTGATCCGAATCTGTCAAAGAAATACCTCGCCAGAACCGGTGTTCCTCAAGGCTCAATAATTGGGCCGCTACTATTTCTTCTATATATTAACTAATTTAGTTATAAAATATATGTAATGCCTTAAATAAATAAATTGCTACTTTCACGGCAAATTAGTACTGCGCAAGTCCGATAATGAAGAAAATGTGATGACAAGAAAATGAAAAAGCATTGAAATCAATTCAAATGAAGCGGCCATCCATTAAAACCAACCAGTATAAAAAAAATGGTTACATTTGTGTTAAAATGAGTTAAGTATACTTTACTTAACCACAACGAAAAAATTGGGCAATCTTTTAATAGCACTAGAAATTACTTAACGCAAAGCAATTCATTACCGACGTCAAAATCAATTCTGCCGGTTTCTTTACACAATAAAGCTTTGGTATTTTTAAGATACCAGTTTCAGGAGTCACTTTTAGTTCTTCTCTACTTTTCGCCGCGCTATTTCCTTTCACCATGAAAGCGCTGGCCATGGCCATAACACCGTAACATATTAACGTATACTATATGGCCTCTCCTTTTTTCGCACGGATGTTGCTATAGTAAAAAGAGAAAAATGCTGCATAAAAGTGTAATGCCACCATAAATCCAACAAGTACGTATAAGATAACGCGTGGGTTGGCACCACGATAGGGTAATTTACCCAGTGTGAGCGAGGAAGATGCCAGGGGTGGCGGAATAACGGTGCAGTTTATTTGGTCAAAATGAAAACATTATTTTTTATACTGGAGCGACGTGGTAAGAAGTGGCCGCCACAACAATGCGGCGCACATATCTTGGAATATTGTTAACAACTATTTTTAACCTGAAATTCGTGCTATTAAATGACTGTACGTGGCAATAATTATTGGGCAACGAACTGAAAGGTTACCAAAATTATACGCCAACAAAATGCTACAAACTAGAAACTTTTCAACAATGAAAACTTGTGTAACTTCCGAAAATTTTCTTGACTTTGAATGCCATGTTAAATGGGTAGTCAAGTTGTCGCTATTGTGTGATATTGTAATGACCTTTGTGTTGCTTAAATTGCATTCGCGTTGTAATACATTTTCAATTAAACACTCTAAATGGAGAAACTTGAGTTTAATTAATTTTGCTCTTCTTTGTGTTTATCGTTATGAACATTGTTTAAAAAAATATATATAATATCTATTTTATGATTGTTATATACCAGGGAATTCCTAAACTAATACCCGTTTGTAGTTTTTAGTCAATAGGAGATAATAGAATCGAAGAAGTGTCAGATTTTTGTTATTTAAGCAGTAGAATCACAAAAGATAATCGAAGCAAGGTCGATATAAAGTGTAGGATAGCACAGGGTAGGAAGGCATTCGTAGAAAAGGAACAGATTTTAAGATCAAATATTGACTTGGGTATTAGAAAAAGGTTACTGAAGGTATATGTTTGGAGTGTAGCACTGTACGGGTGTGAGGCGTGGACTATAGGAAAGGAAGAGAAGCGTAGATTACAAGCATTCGAAATGTGGTGTTATAGGAGGATGATGAGGATTGGTTGGGAAGATAAAGTAACAAATGAAGCTGTACTAGAGTTAGTAGGGGAGAAGAGAAGTATTTGGAGAGTGTTACAGCGTAGGAGAGACAGATTAGTAGGGCATATTCTTAGGCATGGGGGGATTATGCAATTGATCATAGAAGGTAGAGTGGAGGGAAAGAGAGGGGTAGGTAGGCCTAGATTGGAGTATGTGAGTCAGATAGTTGAAGACGTTGAGATGAATAGCTATAGGGAGATGAAGGGATTAGCTCAGGATAGATCGGCATGGCGTGCTGTTTCCAACCAATCTTTAGGATTGCGGACTCTTTAACTAAAGTTTTTAGTCCATAAATGGAACTCAATTTTCCGTGACCAATTTTATCTGGTTTAAAACGCACAAAGAAAAAAGTTTCGGATACAAAGACTCAATATTAGTGTGAGACCTTATGTATTATATATCATATATCAATCATGTTGATTATAATAGAACTTGAGCTTTAATGTAATGAAGTGTTATTCACCACCAACCAATGTATATAAATCCTGATATAATGCGCTATCGATTCAATCGAAATGCTTGTTAAAAGCAAACAGGAGCATGTGTTGAAAAGGAAAAGGAAAAGTGACGAGCGAAAACCTGATCGTGGCAGGATATGCCAAGTGCATAAAACCATGATAAGCGCATTTAATATGTTTCATGCTATACCACAAGAATACAGAAGATGGTGTGAGGTAATTATCCTGATTTTCAATATAAGTGTATTATAATATAATGTGAATAACTTTTTACTTTTTAGATTTAAAAAATTATCACTGCGGTGTTAAATAATAGTATAGAATATGTAATATATAAAATGGCTAATCTTCTATATTAAAAAATATTTTATTTAGTTTTATCTTGTGCTACTGAAGATGGGGCGCATAGCGCTTGAAATGTACATCTAGCTACTTAATGCTTGTTACGGTATTTGGGTGATATTCTATATTATAAACTTCTATAATTATAAATAATATATTAAGAAACTTTAAAAGATCAAGAGATATCAGAAATATTAGTAGTTTAGAATAAAAGTAATAATTCAACTCCAAAATATGTTAAATTACCATTTGATCCTATATTACAATTTTCTTAGAATAGCATTTTCTGGCAGTATACAATTTTCCATACTAGAAATTTCAATGGCTGGAAATTTCGTTTTATAATACTTACTTACCTCTGCTTGAGCACACCAATCGATAGAAGGAACGCGATATTACTTCTTGTACGCTGTTCATGTTTTTCCGGATACCACTCGAATCCCTTTCAATTATCTTAACTGCACTCTTAACTGAAAATCAATTTCACAAGCTTCTGTACCGTACACGAAACGCTGTGCAATGCCACGCTGCCATTATATTGTGCAATTGCCGCAGAAAATGCCACTGACCTGAAAGCAAGGATTTTTTTTTACTTATTCATCTAAATAAGACCCCCAACAAAAAAATATAATTTACTAAAGATATTCAGATTTACAAGTTTATCGCACCAAAAATTTTAATGCTCTCATTGAATTGGGTTTAATAATCTAGCAATCTAATAATCTAGCGAAAATATTTACTACTTTACTAACACTTGAAAATTAAACGTACAAACTATAATAAATTGAACTAAATAGAAATTAGGCGTTATAATTTATATTTTCTATTCCGAATCTTCTCTGTTCAAATTTCAAAGCTTTGATTTGATATTAAGTGATTGCATTGCACTCAGTATCAAAAAGAAGAACTATAACATTTACATGGTTTTTTTTGCATTATTGCAAAAATTTGCTATGTCATGACATATTTAAGAACATATTTAATCTTGCGAATATATTAATTACATTATTCCAAATGAAATGTGATACCAACATATAAATATTGCATCGAGTTTCCTATTTCGTTCCGTTCACCAACACATTTTAGTACTGTATATGTAATGTATACTATACAGCATCGTTTACGAGTCGTTGTGATTCATGAACGGTTTAGTACACGACGGGTTCCGGACCTAGTACAAGTACATCAAGTACATCAAGTGACCTATAGGTCGTTGCAAAACATCGTCACAGTCATTTGATTGAACCGTTCAGAGTGAATGGTTCGCGAGTGAACTACACATCGCTAATATATTCATTACAAGTATATGATATTCAACAAATAGTTTTATATTAATATTTAAAGCCTTTTCGTTCGATGTTTCTTTGATGAAATCAATTTCAACGATTAGTCAATTTCGGGACATGCAGGGTTTTGTTCTTTGTATTTTAACTAAAATTTATATAACGAATTTTGTTGAAATAAATACTCTTATGCGTAGTACGCATTGTGCAATTCGTATATAAATAAGTAGAAATGTGAAATATAGACTTTTCTTGCGATATTGATTGATTTTTGGTTGAAAACACCAAAAATAATTATTACAATTTATAAAATTGTTCCACTAACAATCAGCGCTTGATAACTTACTCTTTATTGAGGTTTATTAACGTCTGCACATAATGACGGATATGGCACCGTTAGATCACGTCATTTTCTAAGCTAGTTCCGATCTAGCACCGAACTTAACTACCACATAACAACTTCACCAGCAGGAATTGAATTAGATATCTGGCGCGTCTGGTTCTTATCATCGCTTAAATCATAGCATTTCCTGGCAATTAAGAGGAATATATACGACAAGAATATACTCGAATATAATATATCTGACTACGTTTTCGTAATGGTCCTGTGATAAAATAGTCGCCCAACTACCTCGCAACCGATTGACCAAAATAATGGTAACTAATAATATATATCGGCAAACATGCTTGGCTACAGCACTTTTATGTTTTCTATTTAATCTGAAATGAGCTATATGTTTCTTAAATCTAGTTTCAATTGGTCTACGTGTTTTTCTTATATATATATATATATATAGTTTAGGACTACTAGCACAAGATAAATACCTGATTTTTTTATTGAAATCAATCAAATCTTTGGGATTTCCTAGAAAAATAGCAGGTCTATGTATATTTGTATATTTATGTATATTTATGCATATCTATGTATATTTATTCTATTATTTTTTTGACACTGATTGAAAAAACAGAATTTTAGATAATTCAAAAATAATAGTGTTTTAATGTAAAATATTGACACAAATAGAAGTTGATTTTATATTTGTTATAAATGTAAAGATCAATGTTAAAAAACAAAAATTATTACAATTAACGTCTCTAGTTCAAAAGAGCTATATTTTCTCACTACGATTTTATATTATATATAAATTTTGTTTTTGTCTTCATTGACTACGCAAAAAACTTATTAACATTATTATATTATATTAGTTTTACTAAGATCTGAGCGTTTCTATCTATTATTAATTAAATTATAGTGTAATATCTCCGTGTTTTCATTTTCGTATATTTTCATTTACGAGTGGAATAATTTAGGTCTTTTTTAATTGTACCGACTATATAAATATTTACCATACTTCATTGTATACTATTTTAATATTGAGTTAAAAGTTATCACAATAATAATTCTTGAAATTTGAAGAATTTTAACACTTTCACGACTCACAGCTTTAACAATTTTGCAACTCAGAATTCACTGATTGTTTAGTAAACATAATCAATGTAAAAATTTACTTATGGAATCCTATTTATCCGATAAACAAGTTTGTGTGATCATCTCAAGAAAATAATTCAACGGATAAATGTGGCGGGTGCAATCCACAAAGAGACTTTAAATAAGCGAAGTTAACTCTTTGCAAGACCGTCCATGCGTCTCCTTCGCCGTATTTTCTACTTCGCATTTATAACGTTAATGCAACAAGATGAAAGTATTTTCTGGTCGCGTTCGTTTTACCACCATGGCCGTCTTTTGAATCATCTGTCTCTTGCATCTTGTGTACCGTACTGAGCGAATTGCTAATTTGAAAGGAGTCGAGCTGAAGGGCAAAAGAACGGAAAGCGGAACCAGCGGGGGGCACGGACAACAAACGGAATAGTTTAAAATAATTGTATACGTAAAAGACTGCCGCGACAACGTTGTCGCAAAGTTTCCCCGGGGGACCGTAAAAACAATTCCATTAATTTTACAGTAAATTACACTAAAAAGCGTACGCTGGTGAATTTACCCAGTACTAAATGTATAGATTTTCAAGCTACTGGAACGTATTTATATTATGTTGCTCTCCAATCTTAAGACAAGAATGAAAACTTATTTCTCTTTTCTGTCCATTTGGTGCAACATTTGTATTTTAGATACAAACTCACATATACACGGCTTATTATTAATTTCTTATTAGTTAAAGAGTCCGCAATCCTAAAGATTGGTTGGAAACAGCACGCCATGCCGATCTATCCTGAGCTAATCCCTTCATCTCCCTATAGCTATTCATCTCAACGTCTTCAACTATCTGACTCACATACTCCAATTTAGGCCTACCTACCCCTCTCTTTCCCTCCACTCTACCTTCTATGATCAATTGCATAATCCCCCCATGCCTAAGGATATGCCCTACTAATCTGTCTCTCCTACGCTGTAACACTCTCCAAATACTTCTCTTCTCCCCTACTAACTCTAGTACAGCTTCATTTGTTACTTTATCTTCCCAACCAATCCTCATCATCCTCCTATAACACCACATTTCGAATGCTTGTAATCTACGCTTCTCTTCCTTTCCTATAGTCCACGCCTCACAACCGTACAGTGCTACACTCCAAACATATACCTTCAGTAATCTTTTTCTAATACCCAAGTCAATATTTGATCTTAAAATCTGTTCCTTTTCTACGAATGCCTTCCTACCCTGTGCTATCCTACACTTTATATCTACCTTGCTTCGATTATCTTTTGTGATTCTACTGCCTAAATAACAAAAATCTGACACTTCTTCGATTCTATTATCTCCTATTGTGATCCTCATTTTTCTACTGCATTCCTTTTTGTCACACCTCATCACTTTAGTTTTACCTATATTTATTTTCATGTTAAAATCCCTAGTCAATACTGCCTGCATACCATTCAATACGCTTTCTAAATTCTTTTCGCTTTCTTCCAATATAGCTATATCGTCGGCGAATCTCAACATATATATTTTCTCTCCCTGTACATTCACACCTACACTATACTCTTCTTTTACTTTGTTTATTGCATCTTCTATATATAGATTAAATAATAACGGTGAAAGTGTACATCCCTGCCGAACTCCCTTCCCTATTTTGCTACCTCTTCTTCCCCCTCAATTCTAACTAAGGCAGTTTGGTGTTTATATAAATTAAAAATTATTCTCCTATCCTTATAATCTATACCCGTTTCTTTTAAAATTCTAAACATTATGTCCCAATCTACATTATCAAATGCCTTTTCTAAATCTACAAAAGCTATGCAAGTTACCTTTCCTACCCTCTTTCTTTTTTCTACTACCGTTCTTAGTGCTAGAATCGCTTCCCTCGTCCCTCTGTTTTTCCTAAAACCAAACTGATCTTCTCCTAGCCTTTCCTCTACTTTATTTTCTAATCTCCTATAAATAATCTTTAACAATATCTTCGATGCATGTGATAGTAGACTAATGGTCCTATAGTTCTCACACAAATTAGCTCCTATTTTCTTCGGCATTGTTACTATTCTACTACGCTGAAAATCCTGTGGTACTTCTCCCTTCTCATATATTTTACAAACTAGCCTGTATAATCGCTCCTGCATTTTTTCCCCTGCGTGTTTTATTAATTCGGCTGGTATCATATCAATCCCCGCTGCTTTGTTATTCCGTAAATCATTTAATGCTCTATGAAACTCTGACCTAAGTATGCTAGGACCTAAGTCATCCTCATCTATCTGTTCCACACTTTCTAGCTCCTCCATGTCCTGCCTACCTTTATATAAATCTTCAAGATACTCCTTCCATCTTCTAGCTTTTTCCTTATTTTCTGTGAGTTCCTTACCGTGCTTATCACATATAATGTTACCCTTTGGTTTTACTTTAGAAAAATGTGACTTAATTTTCCTGTAGCCCAAATCTACTTTACCTCTTCTCATATCCTCCTCAATATCCTCACAGTTTCCTTTTATCCACTCTTCTTTCGCTAGCTTGCATTTCCTATTAATTAAGTTCCTTAGTTCCTTATATTTTTTCTGTCCTGCTTCTGTGTTTCCTATTTTAATTTTCCTTCTTGCTTCTATCATTTCAACTATTTCTTCCGTGATCCATTCCCTCCTACCTGCCCTTTCCTTTGTGCCTAATACTTCAGTTGCTGCTGTAGTTAACCCATTTCTGATTTCCCTCCATTCGCAATCTATGTCGTTCCTAGATGTTCTTATTAAATAAATTAAATAGACAACATGAAATTGGGCCTGAATCTAAATTCATTAATTTTGATTTAAATTTATGCATATATATATATACTTTAATAAGCATTTATAACTCGGAATAATTCAAAACACTTTTAAGTAATTTAAGTGAACTAATTTGAAAATGAGTTAGTCAAAAATATGCTCGGCTACAGCACTTTTAACTTTTCTATTTAATGTGTAATGAGCTAAATGCTAAATAAATAAATCTTGTGCTACTGATGATGGGGGGGGGGGCATAGCCTTTGGGTAATATTCTATACTAATTTGAGTAATGTTTTGATATATTTCATTATTTCATTGAAATTAAATAATTACTATAATAGATTTTTAAAAATATGTTTGATATTTATTGAAAAGACTAATATAATTAGAACAGTATACTTGAAATTAAGGCTTTGCTACAAAGCGCCGTTTTGAAGAATATATTTTTAGAAATTCTTAAGAAAAGTGGCATTACGATTACAAATCTATTAGATAGATTCGATACAACAAAATGCTTTTCTAAGTGAAAATGCTTTCTGTAATATGAATATTGCTACAGAACGTGGAAAATAAAATGTCCTCGTTGGGTATTTTTAGCCTCTACGTACCTCTAGAAATTTATATTAATAATTTAGACACTTAGACATTGGTCAAATTAACCATGGTACAATACTAGTTATATCAATTGTAAATTACATTCCTTCCCCAAATTAAAAATTTCAGATCATTTGTCTTTCAATATTTTTGTACTAAATGCTCTGCTCTTATACAGATGGTACGAGAAATATTTGCACCACTGTGTGTTTGAAATATCCATTTTACTTTTCAGTATATATTCATTCAATTATATGATATTTGGCAAATTGAAAGCTGTTTAACATAAAACAGATGATTTTGAATACATAAGTCGCAAAACGTGTGAAAAATGACAAAGCGTCAGTATCTTAGCGAGGCCCAAATAGGTGAAATTATTGGGCGCCATTCCAGATCAGATCGATCGCACTAGACCCGAAAATTAATCATCTCAAAGTGTTTCGTGTCCTAAAACAAGGTGAGGGAACCGGCTTCACGCTTCACTTCGTGCGGATTATGTGTTTTTTTTTTGTATGTGACCGAATTGTGGAACAAAATTCAGGAAAAGTTGTCAGCAATTCCGTTACGATTTTATCGAAAATATGGTTCTATTCATGCCTGATCGAATTAATTAATGCGATGGGGGATGTAACGCGATTTTAAGTTCGAAAAATAAATAATTTTCATAGTGGTGCGGACATTTCTCGTATGTGACGATACCTCCTAGGTTGCAAAAATTCGAAAAATGTCAAATTTATTTTCAGATTTATTGCACATGTTCGGAACATCGCCCAACGCATTAAAAGTTCAAAGTAGATAGGAGGTATTGTCACATCATTGACGATATGCTTTTTACGATTTTTACGATTTTTGAGATAGTACCTAGAATCTAAAGAATGGATTCGCTCATAATTTTACCACGAAATTGCTGCACACATCGGAAATTAAATAACGCAAGGCCATTAATTGTGCCGAATATGAGAAACTCTGCAATTCTATTCATTATATATAGACCCGTGTATCCTCGACTATATCCTCGTACATAATAACGCTTTAGGTCACATCAAATTAGTTATCTGAATTGAAGCTGTCAGTGTCACTATTCAGACACGCTCATATAATGAACGACTACAACGAGTCGATTCTAGAATGTGTAGAATATCTATTCTACACAATTCAACCCTTGTTTAATTTTATCGTGAGTAGTCGGGAGTTAGTTATATAAAATTTAAATGTTAAATTATATAATGAAACATGATATTTGAACTGGGCATTCAAAAGATGTATAAGACTAGGTAAATTTTTATAGAACAGTATAAAATGTCATCAAAATAAATTATATTTTATTTCTTAATAAAATGATAGAGCATCTAAGCTAATTACGAACAAAGTAGTAAGAGGAAATTTTTTTGACTTTTCATTTCGAACGTAGCGTAAGTAAAAGTAAATAGGAGAATGTATGGTTCAATAGTACTTCATTATAATGTTGAATAATTGATTTATATTCTCGACATGTTTCGTTAAATTAATTTAACATCTTCGGGAGAAAACTACAAATTATTAGTAAATGTTTTAATATAATAGTATAGTTGTAATTTATCGTACCACTTACTAAGTGACCGCAAGGGTCGGTCAAGGGCCGATATTGTACAATCTGTTTGTGCAGGATATGCAATATAATTTAAAATGTAAATATTTCTCATATGCATATGACACTGCCTTTATTTATTCAAGTAAAGACATAAAGTACTTAGAAAGAACAATTTATGAAGGTCTAAATACATATTGCTTGTGGTCTTCTAGTAACAATCTAGCTATGAATAAAATGAAAATAATATATATGGCAGTAGCGGCTCTTGACATTTCAATCGAGGGGAGCGCATTTCTTAAAAAATAACATAATAGTGAGAAATCTGACCTAAAATTGATGCAAAATGATTAAATTCAATAATTTGTTTACAGTGAATTCCGCTCTTTTATCTTTCATTGATATAAACATTTCCAAAACTTTTTTGTCAAAATTGTCAATATCTCGCATCACATTTTTATTAATACACATCATCGCCAACGCGGTTAAACGATCATTACCCATAGCATTTCGCAAAAAAGTCTTAATTCTTTTAAGTGTTGAAAAACAATGCTCTGATTTAGCAGTGGTCATCGGGGTTGTTAAAATAATTTTAAGTATTTTTATAGTTTCCGGGAAAGTTTCACTGAGTTTATTTCGTAGCAATAATGAAAGAAAATTTGTGGCTCCAATTATTTGATAAAAATCCGGACGCGAGTAAATGACTTCTAATTCTGTTTTTAATGTGGTTTTATTCAAAAATGGATATGCATGACGGTTTCCAAAAGGTCCACTGGAAATTGTTTAGAAAATGTTGGTATTGATTTCGTGTTAAATAACTCAGCGGCTTGTAGATGGCCACGATATGAGAATCTGTCCTTCGTCTGTGTTATAATTACGTCACACACTTCTTTGGCATATACGCTTCTTGGTAAGTTATCCTCTTTTCTTCTCCTCTTTGTTGAATGAACATTTTCTTCAGTGTCACTTTGAATAGCATCAGTTTCACATCTAATGTTTTTAATACACTTTTCAAAGTTTTGTACATCAGTTTGAAGTTGGATACTATCCTTATCTCTTGACTGAATTTGATTATACAATATATCCACATGTGGCATAATTTTGTTGAAAAACGACAACCAAAACAAAAATTCTGAGTCTTCTCGAGCTCGCCGGAGACCAAAAGCTTCATTAGAAGTTACACTTCTTAAGCATTTTTCTTTAATTTCGTCAAATATTTCTATTAGCTTTTCTCGATTTTCATACACAGTATTTACAGTTCTGATGTTATAATTCCATGTTGTTTCAGCTGACTTCGGTAACCTGCGGTTGACCATTTCCTCAAAAACATCGCATCTGTTCGAGGAGTGTGGAAAAAAACGGGAATTGCCGATAGATTATTAAAAAATACACTCACTTTAACATGTTGTGATGTTGCTTTCTGCATTAGAAGATTTAGTTGGTGAACATAGCAATGTATATAATGAGCACAAGAATATTTTTTCTTTACGTCACTTTGAACACCACCTGTAGCACCACTCATAACATTCGCGCCATCGTACGTTTGGGCGATTAATTTTCGAGGTGTTTGCAGAATTAGAGGATCAATTTCTTCTTGAATACATTTTTGTATGCCTCCTGCTGATTTATCATGGATGCTAATAAAGCTCCAAAAATTCTCACAAACAGTCCCATCAAAAACATATCTAAATGTCAAAACCGTTTGGCACCAATTCGTAACATCCATGGTTTCATCGCACTGAATAGCCAAAAAAATCGAAATTTTAAATTTGATAACAAATTTCCTCCTTGCATACCGCAAGCATACTATCTAAAATATCATTTTGTATTATTTTAGAGGTCCCCTTGAAAACCGTAGCGTTTTGCAGATGTTCTCGCACTGTAAAATCTAATTTTGCAAAGAAAAATCGACCAATTCTCTAAATATTCCACGATTTCCCGTTTCTTCATTATCGCGGTGACTTGTGAGAGCTAATTCAAAACCACTGCAAAATTTCACGCAGCAAATAATGCGTTTTAAAATATAGCGATTCTTCTTCACTTGTTCGTTATATTCTATTACATGTTTGCGATATGCAGAACTAAACTGAGTCGTGATGTTTACTTTGCCAAGTAAAGCCGACAGTGCGCATGAACTGATATGGCCTCGAGATGATTCATGCTTTCTTATTTGATCAGGAAGGTGATGCAAATCTTTCATACCTATTCTGGTCCAATTCCGATCCATTCCAGTTGCTGCAGGGTTGCAATTTTATATACATGGAAAGCAGTACAATAAGTTGGAAACTTCACAACCACATATCCATGTATTTTTTTTGTAAATGTTTATTGAAAAACGCCGCATAAATGTCCTGTTTCGTGCTAAGCCATTCTAAGTCATTCTTAGGACTGAATTTCTGCAAACTACTGCGGTGAATTTAAGTAACTGTTATATTTTGTTGCGGCAATAAAATAAACTATATTGGTTATTATTTAGTACGATACAAACATTTTAATATGGTTAGGGAAGAAATATTTTACAGTTTGTCTCTTAGAACAATTATAACTGTTGTTATAATTTCACAAATTGTTGATTCACGAATTTCACATTGTTGTTCTAAAATCACAAATTATTTGTGAATATATTAGCTTAGCGTTCATCGAGGAAAGAGCAAATTTTAAATCTGCAAACTGTTTGTTGCGTAATCGTAGTTTAAGAAGATTAAAAATATAGAACAGAATAAGTAATTAGTTCGTATTAAAGCAGGCTCAACAAGGTTTGGGCGTTGGGTCTTATACATATATGGATTATAATTATGGCGAAGCTCGTTTGTGGCTGGTGATTGTTATTCTGCACACCGATGTTCGACATTTCATACATTTAGTGCATACTGTCGATGCTTGCCATATTCGTTGAGCCCTTTTTGCCCTTGCCACACTTCCTGGGCCCCATGTAAACATTAAACTTTCTACTAATTATAATTAAATAAAGAAATTTGTAGAAAATCATTTTTAACATATATACCCACAACATAATTAAGGAATTAAAAATAATATATCGAAAAAATGTCGGCAAGTTTAGCAAATTAATTTGACGGAAATATTGTAAGTATGTACTATCGTTCGTACAAAATTTTTTTTTAAATTTTCTTAATTATTATTTGTAAAATAGTGTTTTAATTGTATCGTTACATACTCATATAATTATATAATTATATATTGGTAAAATATATTTTTAAATATATTTCTCTTTATTTCCAGGGGCGTCCTATTACAAGGAAAGCAACAGATCAATGAAGCAGTGTTGAGCTTTCAGAGGGCGATACATTTTAGGCCTTCACTTGCGTGTAAGTAGTTTATTTAATTAATGGTGCCTAATTTATATTGTTCTTCATAAAAAAAAATATAACAGAAAATAGTTTTAAACGGGTAACTTGATTAATTGTTATAGATAATATATGTATAATATTTAAAGGAAGAAAAGTCACAGGTATTATTTAGAAACGAATGTTAAAAATACGATGGGAATAATTCATATGGTTATTTAATCACACATAAAAATTCTTTGACAAATGACAAATTGGACACTAAGCAAGTAAATAGATTTTTAATAAATTCTCATTGGTATTTTCAAATATTTTCATCGTTAACTGAGATATAATTTAATTTAGACAGATTCGAATATGATCACAATTAATGGTTTAAATTACAGCCACGATAAGTTAGGTAATAGTTGGCACATCGTAAGTGCAAGTACTCTGGATGTAGATGAAGCCTCGAGGCTTAGTCGGGAAATACGAAAATGTACAAAGGAAATACATGTATGAATCTGCAGAAGTATATCGCGAAAATAGACAGAGATTATACGTTTTACTGCGTTTTATTCATTTCGTTTTTTGGAATTTTTCGAATTTTTAGTTATTACTATAACTTGATGTTTTTTTTACAATTTTTTTTTTATAAATGAAAAAAATACGATTTATTTGTCAAATAAAAAAATCTGCAAAGAAATCTTCAAAATCTAGGTTGAAAAATAATTCACACTATGATGTTTTAGGTAACATCGGGGATTGGAAATAAAAAATTTATTTCAAATGATTTCAAATTTAGTAAAATATTAGAGGAATATATTATATACTGTAAAAATAAATTTAGATATATTTTTCGAATTTTTTTTTTGAAAACTGCGTTTTCGGTGTTTCTAATAAATAATAATATATATCTGTACCTTGGCCAATGACCAAAATATGGAGCCAATGTACATGAAAATTCAAAAAATTCAAAAAATAGTCTACACTGTTAATTCACCAAATAACAACAAGAAACTTTGAAAAACAATTTGATGAAAATTGTTATATAATTTGATGAAAATGTGAAAACATTACGAAAATGTTTAAAAATTTAAAAACTCCATTTTCCATTTTCCGACACATTGGACATTAGCCATTTTTGTACCAAGGTATAGATATAATAATAATATTTGTATTTGTTTTTTACGATACAGTACGTTAGGAAGTTAAGAAAGAAATATTTTCACTTTCTTGTTAATAATATCTATTTGTTTCAATTCACCACTAAAGTTAATATTTTTCAATGTAAATAAACTGCTTTTCCGAAATCAACTTTTCAAACTTTATAATATATAATGAAAAAAATTACATTTTCTCATTTAAAATTTTCAATGAGTATTTATTTAGCTATTAATCGTTAACAAATTATGTCCACATTAAGGATTGTTTTAAAAAAATTAAAATTAAATCCTTATATTAATATAATTATATAAACTTACTCCTGTTAATGTAGTGCATAAGAAGTATCGACAATTTCAGCGAAAATAATATATTTTAAAGAAAATTTCAACATTAAATCTTAGATATTTTTTAATTGTTTTAAAAAAAAATGTCTCTTTAAAAAAACCGTAGTTATAAAATAAGATTTATTATTAACAAATTTTGTTGAACCGCCATTACGTTTAACGAAATTCAATCAGTAAATCGTTTTCTATAGAAAAAAAAGCTTTATAATATTTCAAGATTTATCTCCTTCGTTGCGAAAATCGTGGAGGAAGAACACTTAATCAAATGTATGTAAGACTCGAGGCTTCTAACCTATAAATTTTAAATCGTAATATAATGCAAGGGGTGCTTAATTAAACTATATAGAATAGAGGAGAAGAGATAAGTATCACTTATCTGTAAACTAAAATAATTAGATAATTGATTTATTGCCCAGGCAAAATACGAAACCATTTATTATTGCCATAGATAGTTAAGATATTAATTTTCTAATTGAAGATTTCCAATATCTACGTACTTTTACATTTTTAATTTATATACTATCTCAAAATAAATTTTGAGCCATGTAAAAAAAATCTAAATTTTAGCAAAATAATAGTTATATGGTTAGCTACACGAATTGTTTAAAAAAACTTAAATTTTTTTTTTATGTACTTTTAAATTGCTTTAATTCTCACAGGAAAATACAATTTATATTGTATTTATTTTGTATTATATTGTATTATATTGAGACGTTTTTATTCTTCTACAAAATTTATTCATTTCTTAATGGATGTATTCCACGAGGAAAACATTTGCGCTTGCGGATAATTTCTTGGGATTTTATTACTTTGTATTTACAGTCGCAGTTTTTTTATGAGAGAATATTTAAAAAAAATCCAGAAGAATGTTTACAAATAACAAACAATTCACGATACGAAAATCTATAACTATAACATTGCTGCGATCATATTTTTCATAATAGCTGATGGGATGAGCTGAGATATAATTTTTGAAAAAATAAAAATATATTAAATGAAATTAATTCACCGTGAATAAAAAGCGAATTCCATTACTCCAAATTAATGCATGTTACAGTTTAAAGTTTATTTTCATTTAAGGTTTATTTTCATTTGATATTTGCAAATGTTTATTTTGAGCTTTAACGCTGCGCGAACATTTTAAATTGGCTAAGCCTTTATCAGGTAATAATAAATATTTTCACAATTTAGTGAGAATGAACTATTTGCTCGTTCACTATCGAATTTACATGCAATTGCATAACTAATTAACGACTTTCTATAATTACTAATAAAAAGCTGCTGATTGAAATGTGTGGTTGAATGATTCTGGTATATTTAAAAATTGTACCATTAGATTCCAGAATAAAGTAAAACTCTTAGTCATTGTCAAAATATATTAAAAAAAAAGAAAATCACAAGAATTTTGAAAAATCTACCCGAAATTCCAAGTCCAAGGTATAAATCTGCATAATGATCGATTATGACCTGGCGAGAAGTAGAAATCGTAAAATAAACAAATTTTGAAAAATAAGTTGTTTTGTAGTCATGGGAAAATGTGCGAAAATTATTGGATTTTTCAAAACCATATATATTTGCACATACATATATATATATACAGGCTGAATTCCTCATAAAAATTTTAAATAAAAATTGCATTACTTTTAAAGCTACGTAAATATTTTGCGATATTTATATTTATAAGCCACGTTGTATTATTAATATAAATAAGTCACGGACTCGCATTTGAAAACATACGCGATTTAAAATATTATCTCGCTTGAGAGGGATAGTTTCGTCCCATAAATAAAAGCGGATATTTTCGCAAAATCCATATCGTAAATATGAGTGTAAACAAGCAAGTATTCGTTGAGCCGAATGCAAATATACATCGTGATGGTATATTTAAAAAACGTATTTATTTGAAAGTTTGACAATCCGGCATGTAGCAAACACGCGCAGATTCTAATTCCGCTAAAACGTTGTGTCACTTGGATATATAAATGTGTTTGGATTCATGCAGGACATCAACTTATATGACACGTAGCAAGAAAACTATATGTTGTGGTGGATGAAGTACGAATTGCGTTATATACAGTGGCGGCTCTTGATATTTCAATCGAGGGGGCGCGCATTTCTTAAAAATTAACATAATAGTAAGAAATCGTACCTAAAATGAATGATAACCAAAATGATTTAATTGAATCATTTCTTGAAAGTGGTAATCTGCTCTTCTATCTTTCATTGATATAAACACTCCTTGCACAAGTTTGTGATCAATTTAAATCAGGCAATGGCCTACCTAATTCTTTAATTTTTACTTTGTCCTCAAGAGACAAAACTCTATTTTCAATAAAGAACTAACACTATTCGTACATACGTAACTACACAGAACAATGCAACTGTCTTATCTGGCTATTCTATATCCATTTTCCTGTATACTATACTAGGCTTCTCTGTTGGGACGCTAAAGAATTGCTACTTAAAACAACGATATATTCTTAGCTGTAGAAACAGCGTCACGTCACCTTGCATTGGCAACACGCGCTGCTAGTTCGTTTGCGGCGCATACGATACGCGAACCAAAGAAACAGATGATATACTGCATACGGTCGCTCTCACTCTACCGCTTGCAATAGATAGGATGAGTGCATATGCATTTAACTCATACTTGCTCGCCGCCACACCGTGTTGTGTTGTGTTGAGTGCTATCGCGACGCAAGAAAAAAGAATGCCGAGTTAAAATATCAATACAATGATACGGTGAAGCGCTCTACGGTGTTCATGAAGAATGAAAAATAACTTCCACGCAATGTAGCTATATATTCGTAAAAACGCGCAAAAAGTTATTATTAGAATTGCCAATTTTACAGCCCTAAAGTGCTCTGGAAAACGAGTACCAGAGAACGTATATCTTAATAAAAACTGCAAATATTAATAAAAATTGAAAGCTGTAATAATTTTAATACAATTTAATTGAACAATCAACATAAGAAGAAAAGTCCAACACATTTTGTGCTTAAATGACCGAATTTTTTTAATGAAGCTAGCCATATGTCGAATTTAATAAAGAGTAATAAAGAAAATCGATAAAATTCTGCAATATCAGAACAATTTATTATACTGCAGTAAGATTGTTGAAATTGATTTTTTGCATTGTAAAATAGCATACAAATTTAATTTGGTATATTGTGGAGCATTACAAATTGATGAGTTATTGAACAGATTTTGGAATTGATCAGTTTATAGGAACAATTTAAAATGAAATTGATTTTGCAAAAAAAATTTAAGGTCTATTGGAGATGACCTTTTCTTGTTTTTATTATGATTAGTTCTGATAATTAAATTACACGAATGTTTATAAGTTTCGATATTATTGACTTTGGAAAAAAATATGCACTCACTCTTAGAAAATTTAATAGAAGTAGCTCTATTATTAAAAGTAATATTTAAAATTTATAAAATTTTCATGACGTTTGCAAAGAATATTTATATTGAAAATGAAAGAAAGTTAGTTTAATTTCAAAGATCAATTTCCAATAAAATCAAATTTAGATTTGTATGAAGAACTCTGATTTTACGTGAAAACTAAATATGGGAAAATTCGTAAAGTAAGACTAATTTTTTTATATTCCTTTAAAAGATTTACAGGTCCTATTATATGCCATTTTTTAAATACTTCTGTCATGTTGACTTATTTATTTAATAGTTCAATCAATCGCGATTCGTGACAGAGGTATTTTAGTTAGTTTTTATCTTGTGCTACTGAAGATGGGGGCATAGCCTTCGAAATGCGCATCCAGCTACTTAATGCTTTATGTTACGGTATATTCTATACTGTTATTTAACACCATAGTGATAATTTTTAAAATATCCATCAATAGATGACCGTTGCGAATAATAATACCAAAATTTTTTTGCTGCCATAGAAAACTATCATAAAGAACATTGTATATATATTATCATTCTCTAATCAACACGATTTGTATCAAGCACCAAAGGCAGTAACACCAACGATATGAACAAACACTTTATGCAAGAAAACTCTAAAACACAGTTAAACCTTCATCGTATATTTAGAGGAGTGACTATACGGATTATGTTTATATAAACATGTTCATATGTCAATTCCTTTCTTTAGTGGTTTAATGCAGATGTTCATCAAATAGCATTAATGCTGGATATGTATGAAGTTACAACTACATAAACAAGAACGGGATGTTTACGGACTCGTCATTAAAACTAGACATTTGTATGCCTCTTGGGGTTTTTTGCGATGCTTTTGTTACATTCATTACACAAGAGCCGAGTACAATTAGACATTACAATTAGAGTGATACGCTTTCTGTTTCCATTGATCACACAAGAGTAATTATAAACTAACAAAAATGTGGGGCTGGAAAAGACGAGGCATAAAGGTAAAGTAAGTAATAGAATGTGTAACTTAGACACGTGTTTCTTCGCAAAATAACTTATGGAGGAGCTAGAAAGTGTGGAACAGATAGATGAGGATGACTTAGGTCCTAGCATACTTAGGTCAGAGTTTCATAGAGCATTAAATGATTTACGGAATAACAAAGCAGCGGGGATTGATATGATACCAGCCGAATTAATAAAACACGCAGGGGAAAAAATGCAGGAGCGATTATACAGGCTAGTTTGTAAAATATATGAGAAGGGAGAAGTACCACAGGATTTTCAGCGTAGTAGAATAGTAACAATGCCGAAGAAAATAGGAGCTAATTTGTGTGAGAACTATAGGACCATTAGCCTACTATCACATGCATCGAAGATATTGTTAAAGATTATTTATAGGAGATTAGAAAATAAAGTAGAGGAAAGGCTAGGAGAAGATCAGTTTGGTTTTAGGAAAAACAGAGGGACGAGGGAGGCGATTCTAGCACTAAGAACGGTAGTAGAAAAAAGAATGAGGGTAGGAAAGGTAACTTGCATAGCTTTTGTAGATTTATAAAAGGCATTTGATAATGTAGATTGGGACATAATGTTTAGAATTTTAAAAGAAACGGGTATAGATTATAAGGATAGGAGAATAATTTTTAATTTATATAAACACCAAACTGCCTTAGTTAGAATTGAGGGGGAAGAAAAGGTAGCAAAAATAGGGAAGGGAGTTCGGCAGGGATGTACACTTTCACCGTTATTATTTAATATATATATATAGAAGATGCAATAAACAAAGTAAAAGAAGAGTATAGTGTAGGTGTGAATGTACAGGGAGAGAAAATATATAAGTTGAGATTCGCGGACGATATAGCTATATTGGAAGAAAGCGAAAAGAATTTAGAAAAGGTATTGAATGGTATGCAGGCAGTATTGACTAGGGATTTTAACATGAAAATAAATATAGGTAAAACTAAAGTGATGAGGTGTGACAAAAAGGAATGCAGTAGAAAAATGAGGATCACAATAGGAGATAATAGAATCGAAGAAGTGTCAGATTTTTGTTATTTAGGCAGTAGAATCACAAAAGATAATCGAAGCAAGGTAGATATAAAGTGTAGGATAGCACAGGGTAGGAAGGCATTCGTAGAAAAGGAACAGATTTTAAGATCAAATATTGACTTGGGTATTAGAAAAAGATTACTGAAGGTATATGTTTGGAGTGTAGCACTGTACGGGTGTGAGGCGTGGACTATAGGAAAGGAAGAGAAGCGTAGATTACAAGCATTCGAAATGTGGTGTTATAGGAGGATGATGAGGATTGGTTGGGAAGATAAAGTAACAAATGAAGCTGTACTAGAGTTAGTAGGGGAGAAGAGAAGTATTTGGAGAGTGTTACAGCGTAGGAGAGACAGATTAGTAGGGCATATTCTTAGGCATGGGGGGATTATGCAATTGATCATAGAAGGTAGAGTGGAGGGAAAGAGAGGGGTAGGTAGGCCTAAATTGGAGTATGTGAGTCAGATAGTTGAAGACGTTGAGATGAATAGCTATAGGGAGATGAAGGGATTAGCTCAGGATAGATCGGCATGGCGTGCTGTTTCCAACCAATCTTTAGGATTGCGGACTCTTTAACTAACTAATCGTCTCGAATTTTCGTCAATATAAGAATATAAAAATATTTTGTAGTTTTCATTGTAAGTGATTTTTATGATTAATTGAATGAGCTTAGTCTCCTTTAAAATTTTATGAATATAATTTTAATATACGATTATATCAACATTAGTAATTCGTTATCTTTTTTCGATTATATTCGGTTTATGAATATACCGAATATAAATGAATATCGAGCTCAATGCATAAGATGAAAATAGAACGCATGTGAATTTAGGGTTTGTTAAAATTGCGGGTATACAACAATATAGTCAAAAGCAGTAGACTATAGTCCATATATATGTATAGAAAGAGAGGATAAAAGTGTTGTGTTTTTTGTTCGAGCTAAAGCAATTCCTCTGCCGAAAAAGCAATAAAACTTTGTCGATTTTGGAGCTTCACCATTAGTTTTTAGCAAATATATACCTAGTGTGAACAATTTATCTGCAGTGTATCTCAATTAAGCTTCCTCGCAGGAAATATTAATTTATATTCGTATAGTACTGCATAAATAATTACTTTTGCAATCCCTATAGGAAAAATAAATATTCATCACTTTTATTTATATGAGTTAATAATTTGTTTGAGAGAACTGTACTGAACCTAAGCTTATATTTGAAGTATTAAGCGGACAAGACGGTAGGTAAATTATCAAATATACCTAAAAAATAAGGAAAACTCGTTTGCGAACTTTTCTGAATTACGAATGCTCTCTAAATTATATAATACATAAACTGAAATGAAATAATTTATTCATATTGTAGGCTAACAATCGATATATTAAACAGTTCTCTTCATTTGGAATTGTAACATGTTTATTGGAATCCTGTTTATTTAATAATATATTCAAAGATCGATATATATGCCAAAGGAAAATGCAAGATATATATTACCTGATTGCAAGGCATAGTAAAATCTTGTAATATTATTATTAAATAATATTTAATTTCAAGAAATATCATTTAGCAATTTAAAATAAATAAATAAATTTATTAACGGTTAATCCTTCTATAATATATTAAGAGAATTATCGAAAATATATATTTGCAACAATTAGACTATATTGAAATTATTTCCAGCTATAATATTTGTAATAAATTATATATCTATGTAAAGCAACGCTAATTCAAATATTTTGAATATTTTTGCTATATCTGCCTAAATTGTAGGTCATAAAATATTAGATCTTGAAAAATGCGAATCCACACAAAATTAAAAAAAAAAAAAATTTCTTTTTTGTCCGATCTATTTTACAAAAATTTGTATTTATACATCAAACACAATGAAAATTCTTGTTAGTTTAAATGCAATTAAAATTACGCTGAAATTTTCAGATTTTTTAAATAACTGCAAGAAAATGGACTAAAAAAATGTTTACTTTATATTTAAAAAATTCTATATATAATGATCGAAATATATTTTTTGTAGCTTACAGCTACTTTTTCGACAAGTATTAGGTAATTCAGTGGGATTTGTTTTTTGAATGTCAGTTAACTTTAATTAAAATTCTATTAATGTTATAACTTTGAAGGAAAATTACTTCAGAACGAAAAGGAAAAAAAAATAAAATTTATTAGAAAATAGTCCTGTTGGACGCATTTTTACAATACTATTGTTTAAGTTGGTAAACATGCAGTATATTCTTTACAGTGCGGAGTTTTATTCTGCTTCGATTTAAAACAAATAAATTAGTGGAAAAACAGTGTTAGAACTGAAGTGCAGGCCGACGGCAATAAGCAGTTTGTTAAACTATTGTAGTTTCGAATCGGTTGATGGTTTAAACATAGAGTTTAAAACCAAGTTTAATCCACAACTACACTCATGTCATTCGAAATTTAGAGCGCATTGAAACTTTAAATCCCCAAATAGTACGACCATGTTTTAATGTGAGTGCTAAAATATTGAATTGATTCGAGAATGTTTGAAAATCATTTGAAAATCATTGAATTGATTTCAGTAATTTATTAAAGCATACTCATGTAAATAACTAATCGTGATGACTTAAATCTTTGACTATGCCTTTAATTTTCTCAATAAGAATAAAATAAAATTAGTGTAAGTTTAGTTAAAGAGTCCGCAATCCTAAAGATTGGTTGGAAACAGCACGCCATGCCGATCTATCCTGAGCTAATCCCTTCATCTTCCTATAGCTATTCATCTCAACGTCTTCAACTATCTGACTCACATACTCCAATCTAGGCCTACCTACCCCTCTCTTTCCCTCCACTCTACCTTCTATGATCAATTGCATAATCCCCCCATGCCTAAGAATATGCCCTACTAATCTGTCTCTCCTACGCTGTAACACTCTCCAAATACTTCTCTTCTCCCCTACTAACTCTAGTACATCTTCATTTGTTACTTTATCTTCCCAACCAATCCTCATCATCCTCCTATAACACCACATATCGAATGCTTGTAATCTACGCTTCTCTTCCTTTCCTATAGTCCACGCCTCACACCCGTACAGTGCTACACTCCAAACATATACCTTCAGTAATCTTTTTCTAATACCCAAGTCAATATTTGATCTTAAAATCTGTTCCTTTTCTATGAATGCCTTCCTACCCTGTGCTATCCTACACTTTATATCTACCTTGCTTCGATTATCTTTTGTGATTCTACTGCCTAAATAACAAAAATCTGACACTTCTTCGATTCTATTATCTCCTATTGTGATCCTCATTTTTCTACTGCATTCCTTTTTGTCACACCTCATCACTTTAGTTTTACCTATATTTATTTTCATATAGGGACGCTCTGGCCTATAGAGCGGTCCCTATACAGGGATCCCGGTCTATAGGAAAGATTTCAGGCTAACCCACGGTATTAAGGGGATTAGGCTGAATCGGTGGGGCGACGGCTAAAATATGCACTCATTGGTCGGTGCAAGGCAAGGAGAAACCAGTACTGTACCTTTCTCAAGCTTACAGCAAATGAAAAATTAGTGAATGATTATTATTAGAAAGATGCATTATATGCAATATATGTAACGAAATTTATTGATCGATATGAGCTCATCTATAATTTGTGAATTTTTTTCTTGTAGAAACTTTTAATAACGTTTGAATAATGTACGAAATAGATGATGTAACTTTACATCACCCTACGTGAAATATAATTCGAATTACTTTGTCAAATAGAAATTGTAATCTATTTTAAAGAGCATAAATATGATACACAAGAAGCTAAATAGTTAATTTATTTTATAGGATCTTACATCATAGGATATTTAATGGAATTGCTGTTGAGTTGTTCATTTGACAATTCTAGAAGGAACAGGGTTTCTAAATAGTTTTTGGAATATTCTGAAAGTAAATGCAAGCGGCCTTTCGACACGGGATTATAAAGAAAAATTAACTTATAACAGCACAAATATAAGATGGTAGCAAAGCATAAACAAGCATCGAAAGATATTTGGTACTAATTGGTACGAATTACTTCAATTTAATTTGCCATGTTTATTTGAGTGAGTTTAATGAAATGAAATCGGTGTATTGAAATCTATTCACAAAGTTAATTCACTTTTTAAAAATTATCACTACGGTGTTAAATATTAATATAGAATATCACCCAACTACCGTAACTTAAAGCATAGATGTACCTTTCGAAGGCTATGCCTCCATCTTCAGTAGCACAATAGTATATGAATCACGATTCGTGACAGAAGTGTTTTATTTAGTTTATATCTTGTGCTACTGAAGATGGGGGCATAGCCTTCGAAATGCACATCTAGCTACTTACCGTAAGTTACCGTATTTAACAATATACTAATATTTAACACATTAGTGATTATTTTAAAAATTGTGAATACATGTTAAATTTATATGTAAAAAAATGTTCCTTTTCATACAATTCTTCATTAATTAAAATGCTGTATCTGAATTTCTCCATGCTTGATATTTTCATTTGATTTATTAGATAGTTGTACATTCTGATACTCCAGTATTGCGACCTTTCATGACATTGTGATAGTCTGTGGGAAGGTGCTACGATATCTTTTGCAGCCTCTGGTATTGTAAGAGTGTCGTTCCTCATTTCTTAAGAATGTGTCTTTGTTTTTATGTACATGGCATATATTTGCCAATATGTTGTGCATCGTAAGAATACCTTCTTCCTTGAACATGAGTCTCTCCATCCCATACCGCAATGCCCTTTTCTGAAGTATGAAGACTTGTTTTTGAACCCTTTGAATTTCCCAAAATTGCTATTCCATATGACATGCAACTATGAAAACTGCTAAAGTAAACATTTTTCGCACATTTTATTGTACAAATTTCCTTCAGTCTTCTAATGCAGTATATTGAGGAACTAAAGATCTACATAACTTGTCGATATATTGGTGCCAGATTATTTTTGAGTCAACATGTAAACCTAAGTCAACATGTAAACGAAGTTTCGTGTTTTCATCAATATAAAGTAATAGTTTGTTATTACCAAACCAGGTTTAACATTGTTCTAGCACTTGCGTTTTCTAATCATCATTTCCTGAGGTAATAAAGATGAGGAATCTTCTGCGTATAGACTTGCTGCCATGGGATATGGACACGAAGCACTTTAATCGAACTAATACAAAATGGAGAAGCCGTTTTCTCCGCCCTTCCATACATTTTCATGTGCTTTTGCATCCCTGAACTCAAACCAGTGGATAACTACTGTATGAGGATCATGCTTGCGATTCTGCAAGATACCTTCAACATATCTATACGATACGGCTATCAACTGCAACCATACACATAAACAATTTAAACTGTCGGTGGCCGCGCTGTATTTTCCACCCCATATCTGCTTATTTATGGGGCGGCTTGATTTGCTATGTTTACTGCTGATATGGGCGCCGCGACGCTTACCGTCGAGTCCGCTGAACGCACGTTGCACAAGCAAATGCACACACCACGACTTTAACAACAATAACATACCCGAACGAACCAGAAACAGGTCAGGCTTCGTCTTTTGTCTGATTTTGTGCCACTTCTACACAGCATTTAAACTTGTCCATAAAGGATAAAGGATATTTTCGCATTTTCCCATTATTCTCATATTATAGTAAAAGTTAATAAACTTATAAAAGAGTGACGCGATATAATTAGTACTTTTGATTTGATTACTAGTTTGTTGAAAATTCTTAAATTTTCTAAACATGCTTCATAACAATCAAGTGCATTCTGAAAATAGATTAACAACTTCCAATTTTATGTCTTTTTTTAAAATAACCCATTGATATTTTTTCAAGAATTATTTCCTTGTTCCATTCCGGTTCTTCTATTTGTAGTGGCGTATGGACAAAGAACAATATTTGCTTGCTATATGTGCAGTTCCACTTTGCCCAAGCTAACAACATAAATAAAATTGCCTACCGTGAATAAATACGACAATTTCTTCAGCCATATGTCAGTTTGCGACAAGCATGCGCTTATAATAACGATGACAGGCCTTTGTATTTGCACGTGCTATTTATATCATGATAAACCGACGTAATTTATAAATAAGCCAACCGAATTATATTATAACATCGTTTATTAATGCGTGAGTTATAAATTCCCTCTGGAGAGGGCAGGAAGAAGAAGGTAATGCGAAATTACGCGGCCTTTTCCAGTATATCACCTACCCAGAAAAAAATGTTTTAAAATGTTATTATTTTCGTCATGCGATAATATGCGACAGATAGGCATTTATACAATTTTTTTTTTCGTGACAGACGCATGCCTTTTTCGACGTGAGTTCTTCTAGCAGACCGTCCGCTTAAAGTAATAACAAATATTTACAAGGAGAGGATGAATATAGCACTTGATATACGCCGAAATTCGCTTGCTTTTATTTTCTTGTTCCAGTATGTAACAGTTGCATTCATTTCGTGCAGATCTTCATCATCAACAGACTCAATAAGTCACCCTTTAATAGACTCACATGGTGGAAGCCAAAATGGTATTCATGATTACTTTTGCCGAATACCATTATTCGCCTGTCCTTATAAGAAATATAATTCAAAATTCCCGAGAAAATGTATTTGAGAAAACACGGCAATTTAACAAAATTTGCTTGTATAAGCAAATTTTGGTACGCCTTTTGTATAAGAAAAATACCACAGGGCAGTCTCAATTAAGATAAAAGATGCGTATAAAAAGGGTGCGTTTCCTTTAAAAGTTGACAGTTATAAAGAGATTTGATTATATTTGAATAAACGGATTGTAAGAATGAAATTGGATTATGCAAAAGAAACAAATAAAACAGCTAAGAAATTTTAATCGGAGTTAGCGGGTATTCGGCCCAAATTCCGCAAAAGGTAAATAATAAATATATTTTATAATATTCTATTTATGTGATATATGTGGCTCAGGAACCATTAATAATTATACCAAAGATGCTGGAGCATCTATTTTAGCCGTTACTTGAAATATTGCTTGTTAGCGGAACTAATATTAATTATCTTAAGACCATCGAAGCGTGAAATGCATAAATGCATCAATATATAATAAACAACACGGGTATAGAGAAGCTACAGCCTAATCAGAAGCAATACTACTCCTCATCAAGACACGGACGTTCTCATTATTATTCCTGATGTTTATCACGAGCGTGCAGTTGTATAACAACGTTACTTGTTTGGTTCAATTAGTCCAATTTAAGTAAATTCAAAGTATTTGCCCGGAACTTGTTCCTATTGCCCTCTTCCGCCTTCTCCTCCAACAATCCCTGTCCAATTTACATGGCGCGTAAGCTCAAATAATTAAGGATGTTGCAGTCGCTATTCTACGGCCGCCATGGACCCACAAGATCCTTTATGAACGTCGCGTGTATTTCTGAAATGTGTCAATTTAACTTAATTACAATGCACCACCCGCATAGAAATTCCATCATATACGCCGATGTGTTCTACAGAGTGAAGACTGCCGGTTTTTATATAGGCTGCAGGAGTGTCGTTGTAAGTGAGATTTAGAGCAACCTTGGTTAGAAATAAGGCTTGGTTATAATCGAATTGATGATAACAGTACAATTTTTAAGAGTATTTATCTGTGCGGCTATGAGACTGTTTCTATTCTATATTAATGATTTCGGAAGTGAAACTTCTATAGGCGCGGTAGGGCAAATTGGCCTGAACGTCAGGAAAAGTGAAACGCTTCCGTCACGAAAAGTGAAACATGCTACGCGCATGCGCCGTGTGTACTGTGTGTATACGTGGCATAAGGCAACCAGTAGACGCTTGCGTATTTTATTATATATTACACAAACACAGCTTAATCTTTTAGCTTACAATTTCCATTGTGTGAAAAGTGAAATGGAGAAAAATACAAGTACAGACAGAGTGCGAGCCTTTATAGAACGCAAGAAAGCGAATAAACCGCCAAGAAAAGTGCCAACAAATACCTTGGAAAGCAGTAGAGAGTATCGAGCCAGGCAAAGGCCGTTAAAGAAACACGGTGGACAACAAAACCTTCCAACGACCTCAAATACACTGGATGAATCGATACCGTCATTAAGTGACGACACAGTGAGTGGTATGGAAAATTTGAATACCACCGATTCAGGCACGTGAAGATACACGCGGTGTGAGAGATCAACGAAATGAATCTGATACAGCTGAGCGAGCCATCGACAAATAGAAATGCACCCACTAGTGCATCATACACCAAATTTACATTCTTTCAACCTGCTCATCGCGAATTTGATAAACATTTTTTTAATAATCCGCTAGGTACAGCGTGTTCCATATGTGATCGAATATGGTTTAAGAACCCGTTGATCCTAAGCACGAGCAACTTTTACATCCAGCTATTATCATTGAAGATGTGATAATAAAAATACACAGATCGAGTTATTTAATTGGTTTGGTGAGAAAATGAACTATAAATATGGCTACAATATTTAGTCCAAACTCCTCTTTATAGACTGTACGACATTACAGTTAATAATGCTTTCTTTGATGATCAGAATATCAATCAAAATCAATCAAAATCAAAATCAAATCGTTAACAAATGGAATGCATAAAATCAACTTTTCCTAGGAGCTAAGAAGTTTCACTTCTACCGCGCGAGAGTCTCACGCATATATTTTTTTCTATAAGAAGACATCTTGAAAATTTATTGCCTCACCGGATCCAACATAAATTTTGTATGTTCGTTTTTAGTCTATCAAATCAACATTATGATAAAGGAAATCTCTCGACCGATCGAAATATCATATAATCAAACCATTACTCTTTCAATTTAGGCGAGTTAATTTGAATAGGATGACCTGAGTTAGTCAAAAATATGCTCGGCTACAGCACTTTTATATTTTCTATATAGTCTGAAATGATGTAAATGCTCCTTAAATCTTTTCTATAAAATCATATTTAGTTAAATAAATTTCTTTTTATTTACATACTGGGTTGAGTGTAAGAACAGCGAGTTACTGCTAATAAGTGTTCATTTTTAGTTATTATTCTGTAAGCTGAACTTCGCCCTTAAATGTCTGCAGATTTCGTATCTCAGTAACTATTTGTAAATTTTCATTGGCAGTATTTAATAAATAATTATTATTTATTTACTTCGACAATTTATTGGACTAAAATAAAAGTAACTGGCATGAGATGTGTTGGACTCTAATCGTAATTGGACATAATACGAGTATAAAAGATAATAGGAGGGTCAGAGAAAGAAATTGATCGATAAATTAAGATAATGTGTAAAATGTGACAAAATTAAGCGATATGGTCAAGAACAAAGGAATATGGGTTCATATATTATATATATAGGTTATAGATTTTGCCGTTATGTTGTGATATTCCTAATTAGGGAAGAGAAATAAAATTATATTTCTCTTCCCTATTATATAGGAGTATGTTATTAGAAATATTAATATATATCAATATATATAAAATTTGATATTTGCAATTTTGATGGTATATACACAATCTGCCATATTATAATTTCTATTGTGGTATTTCATTACATGATATTTCATTGTTTGACTTTCGGTCGAAAATGTTTAAATTGCAGAACTGCCTCTTTTTCCAGTTGATATCAATGATGCCTAAAATACAGCAGAATAATATGGGTAATATGATGATGGAAGGGCATTCGCAATTTGCACATTTGGACATAAAAATGTGTTATTATAATGAAGGTGACAACGAAGCGCATTTAATAGCGAAATTGCAAAAATTCTGCTAAGCAAAATTCTGCTTTCCAATCTTTTAAATATGCTAGAGCAGATAATAAATTGTATTCGAGCAATACAATGCTACAAATTATATATTTTTCACGCATTTGGTCATGTATTAATTTTAACCAATGGATATAAATTTAATTTTGAATTTAAAGAACCGTATCAACCATTTGTGCATGTACAAAACGCAATATCTCACATTGAAAAAGAAACATTATAAAAGAATTTCATTCTAAGTTTTTGAAGCGTAACAACCTTCTAAAGCACTTTATGAAATACACTCCTTACATTCCAAAAAGCTTCGATCCTTGTCGTGTGGTGAACACAATCCATCAGCCATATGTTAATAGAAATATTTTAAAAAACCTTATCGTTAAGTAGGCAAAACTTTACAACAATTGTTCAAGGCCACTTTAATCTGCAGAAATGACAGCTTTGCTGTGAACTAATCTCTTGACTCAGTATTATTTTATACCCGTTCAAACTTTTAGTCCCATTCCCACTGACCTATTTCAACAATACAAAACTCAGTTAGTAGCCGATTAAAACAACTAACTTATAGATCCGATTATTACGAATATTGCATCTGATAATTTACAGGTAAATGTAGCCGGGTTTTTTTTATCGCACGTCCCTTCTATCTTCGGGTGTACACATATAAAAACCATCAACGGGTCTGTATATATCTCACAATATACTATATGTAATGTGATTTGAATATGTGTGTAAAGAGCAAAATTCAATAATTCTGGTCCATTAAGCCCATTTGGATAAGCGCCCGCCGCATATACACTTGCGCAGAAAATGCATCAGCACAAGTTTACGTACCGCACCGAAAGAAGTAAACGGTTTATTCCAGTGGTATCAAATTGATTGTGCATGGTGACTTTAGAAAGCCTTGGGCAAAATATTTTGAATAGATATTATTGAAATCTAGAATGAATTCCTCAATTTTGTGTAGGTAGTAACCAAATTTCGTAATTTAAATCCGAGCAGTAATGGTGGATATATTTCAGTGATAATAATTTTTGTGCGAATATAAATACATTCGTATTGTGCAGTTTTTTTTTTACAAATTTACAGTCGAGTTAGAAAAAACTACTATCTATTGTTTTTCTGTTTTTATTTTCTTCACGTAACTTACATTATATTGTTTGTTTTAAATATTTTCGCGATTGATGTCTATAAAATTTAGACGTATTGTGCTTTTTGAATTTATTACTCATATAGAAAGGTTTATCACAATTAATAAGTTTCATCAACTTATTACAGTCAAGAAATATTTTTTTGTCCATCATCAATTGTGTATATCAATCGCGGTGTATTTTTTGTTTGATTTTTGTGATATTGAAGATAGAGGCATATCTTTTGACATACGCATCTTGCTTATATATAACTCTGTGTTAGTGGTCTTTCTCTAGTATTTTATGTGATAATTCATATTTAATTGAACAATTAATTTTAATAATTATCACTACGGTGAAGTTTTTGTATCCTTCTAGAAGCATGTTGTTTTATGAAAAGGCTTGTTGAATCTGGGAGTTCGCTTTTTGTGCTTCTCTTGGTGCTTTTGGATGTTTAAAAAAATTATCTACGTCTAGCTACTTAATGCTTTAAATTACGGTATTTGGGTGATATTCTATACTATTATTTAACACCGTAGTGATATGAAGAGGCTTGTTGAATCTGGGACTTCGCTTTTTGTGCTTCTCTTGGTGCTTTTGGATGTTTAAAAAAATTATCTACGTCTAGCTACTTAATGCTTTAAATTACGGTATTTGGGTGATATTCTATACTATTATTTAACACCGTAGTGATATGAAGAGGCTTGTTGAATCTGGGAGTTCGCTTTTTGTGCTTCTCTTGGTGGTTTTGGATGTTTAAAGAAATTATCTACATCTAGCTACTTAATGGTTTAAATTACAGTATTTGGGTGATATTCTATACTATTAGTTAACACTGTAGTGATATGAAGAGGCTTGTTGACTCTGGGACTTCGCTTTTTGTGCTTCTCTTGGTGCTTTTGGATGTTTAAAAAAATTATCTACGTCTAGCTACTTAATGTTTTAAATTACGGTATTTGGGTGATATTCTATACTATTAGTTAACACTGTAGTGATATGAAGAGGCTTGTTGACTCTGGGACTTCGCTTTTTGTGCTTCTCTTGGTGCTTTTGGATGTTTAAAAAAATTATCTACGTCTAGCTACTTAATGCTTTAAATTACGGTATTTGGGTGATATTCTATACTATTATTTAACACCGTAGTGATATGAAGAGGCTTGTTGAATCTGGGAGTTCGCTTTTTGTGCTTCTCTTGGTGGTTTTGGATGTTTAAAGAAATTATCTACATCTAGCTACTTAATGGTTTAAATTACAGTATTTGGGTGATATTCTATACTATTAGTTAACACTGTAGTGATATGAAGAGGCTTGTTGAATCTGGGAGTTCGCTTTTTGTTCTTCTCTTCGTGGTTTTGAATGTTTAAAGAAATTATCTACATCTAGCTACTTAATGCTTTAAATTACAGTATTTGGGTGATATTCTATACTATTAGTTAACACTGTAGTGATATGAAGAGGCTTGTTGAATCTGGGAGTTCGCTTTTTGTTCTTCTCTTCGTGGTTTTGAATGTTTAAAGAAATTATCTACATCTAGCTACTTAATGCTTTAAATTACAGTATTTGGGTGATATTCTATACTATTAGTTAACACTGTAGTGATATGAAGAGGCTTGTTGAATCTGGGAGTTCGATTTTTGTGCTGCTCTTGGTGGTTTTGGGTTAAAATGGTGGTTAAATTGCATAATTACAATTATCAAATTGTAATTATGCAATTTCTTTAAACATCTTAAACTAATTCTTAGAACTCAACCTTATATCATTTTATAAATCAAATAGAAATGTATGTAGCGATTAAAAAAGGCAAGAAATAGTCAAAAAATCAGTCAACCAGCGCAGTTTGGAACTCATACCATCACGTATGGTGGTATGATTCAAGAATTAAATTGTAAAACGCATGTTCTTCACTTAAATAGGAGAACCATAACGAAATTGGTATATTTATATTAATAACGAAACTGGTATATTTCATAGCGATAATGCTAATAAGCTGTGGGTTGCTGAAGACCGATGATATAACCGGTAAACGGGGGTGAATAAATGCTGATAGGATATGCAACGTTTCTGAATGTATATATAGGGAAATGTCGAGCAGGTCTTCCGCGCTATTATCATCATATCGAGCTGAGATGCCCAACAAAAAGACACCGCTCCGAATCCCCGTATTCCCGACAAGCGTATCAGCATATTCGCGTCATGGTATAGAAGGGTATGATATGGTATATATGGTGCAAATGTATATGACGAGTATATGAATGTAAAGAGGTAAAAAGAAACAGAAAGGAGATAACAGCAATGAAGCGAGTAGCATATCATTTAGCAAGCTAGAACGAACGTATAGTGAAGAGAAATATTGAAAATTCATACACTAAAAAGCAACAGAATATTCACATTTCCAACAAAACAGAATGCGTTTCATATACGAAATTAATATTTAGATTAAATCAGGTAATATGCCTTGACTTCTGATGTGTTGCGAAATTTGTTTCGACTATTATATTTTTATCTAATCAATTCTCTAACTAACCAAACTCTTATATGGAACATTCATGATTCTGTTAAACTAGGAATATTAATTAAACTATATGTTACGACCTCCCTTGAGATGTACCCAGAATAACGAGATCTGTGGTACTCTGGCTCTAGTTTTTCGGTAGGGAACTTGGTAACATTGGATGGGTTCGTTCGAATGTAAGGGGAGAGAAGTGGGCGCCAACCAACAGTTCCACCAAATTGATGATTTGGAGTAACTCCTGGATTTACTTAAAATAACGTAAGGAAGCAAATAAAAAATATCAAAAAATCTTTATGTTTACTTTGCTGAGTTGAAAAGGTGACTACAAAAAAAAACGAAACAATATACCTTGAGAATTAGGATAATAAATAACATAAAACATAAAAGATAATTTTCCTGAATATTAAAACCCTACTGTCCTCGAATGAAATAGATACGGTCGCATATCAGGAATTGATATGGACAAATAAGTATCATCAATTTTTCATTTCAAAGGATTGTTGTTCATCAAACAAACGTGTACATAAAACAGATTTTTTACAGTAGTCTTGATTGCATATTTGACCTATGAATTTGAAAATGCAAATAAATGCCAAAAGTTTATTATTGACAACCGTGTACCATGGTCCAACATTTTAGAAATAAAAAACCAATATACTATTTCATGTGCCTTATGATTTAAATAAAATTAAAGTCCCGCATTCGATATTATTCCATATTATATTTTATACATGTCTTGTTATATATTCGGTGTTATATATCGGATCGGTGTGGCGTGCTGTTTCCAACCAATCCTTAAGATTGAGGACTATCTAACTAACTACAGCTCATTTTTTTTTAATTGGCGGAGAATTTTGGTAGTCGTCTGCGCATAGGGTTGTGCTTATCGGGGTTATACAGTACCAGTGGTGCCAGACAATAAAAAATACTCTAGGTCCAAGAATTTAAATTCGTCACTATTTTATAGCTATCGTACAAATTAATTATGATACTATAATAAGTATTTATCAACATTTCTTATATTCTAGTATAACTTTTGTATTAATTTCAAAGAATTCATTCTAATTGAATAAAATGTTTATAACTGTGCGTGGTGATTTGTCAACATTGCATTTCTTAGGACGCACACCTTCTGCACTAGACACACCTATTTCTTCTTTGGAGAAGACAGAAGCGTAGCGTGTTTTGGTAGAATTATATTTATTAAAATAAAAGTTAAGGAACATATATGAACATTGTATATATGAATATTGTATATATGAACATATTCTAGAGGAATTCTTTACTTATATTACGTTTATCGTCAAGGAAGACATTTTGCTTGCTATAGGTCATATATAGGAGATGACTCATAAGATCAACTGACTTGATTATTTTAAACGTAATCGAAATATCAATTCCATAATATAAGAGTTATAAGCAACTTATTTTGCAAACTGTAGACAAATTATGATCCGTATCAATCTAAACATCACCAGCAGAACCAAACAAAAGCACCACGGACAAAAGTCTACTCCATCTTTAGTTTTAGATTTGAAAATTATTCTCACAAACAACACTTTTATATCCAAACTTTTATTCGGACTCGAGAATGCTTATATGGGATCGAAATAAGCATGTCCATTGACCATTGACATCCCTAAACTTGTCTATTTTTCCTCGTATACGAGTTGGGTCTAACAGATATGTATATAAAACTGTTCCGCACTTGCTTTGCCGGCACAACGAAGTTCCGGTTCGCACCCGACCGCCGGTGCTCGTGCATTTCCGTTTGGATGCTGCCGCCACCACGTGCATGTTGAACGGTCGGTTCTGTCGACCAAAACATGACACGTTCATGCTGAAGAGCACTATAGTATTGCCATTGAGTACAAATTGGAAAATTTTTGCAATCGATGGAAATTTTTGCAATCAATGTGTGCTTGTGCGAACTAAACATTATTTAAGCAAATACTGCTTCCTCGCTATGTTTCAATACTACATTTAAGTCGTATTTAAGTTATACAAGATTATAATATCGAATTTATATTTAAAATATATTATACAAAAATCAAAATACGATTTTTTTGTTATATTATGAAAGTACTTTCATGAGTCAACTGTGAGTCTAACACTATATATAAATATTTTGTACTATTTTTTTCGGTTTAAAAGTTCATTGTCTATATTTAGATTAATTTGTAAAAGTCCATAATATAAATGCAAGATATTAATAAAAATTTACAATAACGGATATTCTGATGGAAACTCTGATGCAATTAGAAGCTATATCGTTCGTATAGGTGTCGAAATATATATGTATATAAAATAATATATGTCGAAAAAAATATGGATTATATAAAAGTTTCGCATTTTGCAAAGTTTATAATACCTCGCTTTGCGCGTACACCGGAAATTTGATATTAGATCTTTTGGCAGATTGAATCTGACAGCAGTAATGCCCTCGTCGACAAAACTAACATATCTATAAAACCGGGCAATAAAGTTGATGGCGAATCGATGATTTAACACTCGTGTCGATACATAGAGGGTAGTAAACTATACATATTTAGTATGGTGTATTCTGTATACAAACACATCTAGCACGAGATGAGGAAATAACTTGAGTATCGTTAAATTAGTGATATAATTCTTTCCTGGTGGGTTATCATTCAGTTCACGTTCTCGTCGTTAAGTATTTAGGGTGGAAAATATTATATAAGGTTGAATTGAATTTTTATGAACATTGACTTCGCAATCCATTAATAAGAGAAAATTTAAAATATACATCGAAATCCCACTATAGTCAAAATACATTGGCAAAGAGTTTATCTACATAACGATTTTAATGCTGCATTAAATTTTAAATAAAATGAATTTATGTAAATTAACGTTTACGGGACTTATAGAGTATATTATATTACATGGTTGTATAAGAAGTTGCATTTATAGAGATTGAAATTTAGTTCGAACAGAAGACTGAACCCGTCAAGAATTTACGCATTTATATAAATTGATTGCAGTTTAAGATAAACGGGTGAATGAATTTAGCATAATGATGCTATATTTTAATTTAGCAGGTGTTTCTTATGTGAAAAGGAGTGCGAAAATGAAGTTCTAACTCAAATTTGATCTATAACTTGAGCCACTTGTAATTATCCACAACATTTTGATTTGTGTTTTATATTTAACCGCATACTCTTAACGTAATACAAAAATATAGCAAATCGTCCAATATAGTTACGTCAGAACATTTTTATTCACACATATATTAGAAACACGTTTAGCATTAGCTTTAATAGAAAACCAACCTAAACCTTTAAGCAGATTTTCTGGAAAAAGAATTTTGTGGAAAGATTTTCTGCAACAATTTAATCCATCTTTAATTTCTTATATTTTTCGTTCCTTAGAAGTTGTGGGGGATAATTTTTGGCATAGCCTGTATATGCAATATAGGGGGTGAGATATCAGGAGATGTATGTCCCTATTTCGCGTAATGTTGTCAGCATCGGGATCCGAATGCAATAAAACATCTGACTGGCACAGCATACTCTACAACGGAGATATATTATAAGACATAACGGCACAAAGTAACCAACGAAGTTAAGAAAATGTGACGTTGAAGCAAGAGTAATATAAAAGCAGATGTCTTAAGTAAACTTAAATCATTGACGTATTTTAGTGATATCAATAATTATTTATACACCGTTTTTTGGATGAATTTACAATTACTACTAAATTCTTGTTGACACGATTTAATTTCTAGTAATAGGTTCCTTAAACCAAGTACTAATAAAATTATTTTACTAACAATAATAATTAATCAAAGACATGAAATATAAATGTCTGAACGAACAAATTTTTACACAGAAACAACCACTCTTCAATTTTTTTAAATAACGACATGTACTAACCGACGACCAAACTAACATTTTAATATAGACAATATACACACACTGCAAATATACATATTTACAGATACCATTATACGTAATAAGACACATGCAATGAATACTAACTATATAAAGAAGGCTAACGCATACGGCCAAATCGAGCCTAAAGGACAGAAAGCAATTTGTAGGTGTCCTTGTCTTACTCATTAGAAAACAACATTCATACAGTGCTGACTCGTGGTGGTGAATAGGAGAATCAATGCAGCGTTGCCATATGTACAATTTTAACAAATACAATGAAATATCAGCACTTATTTGACTGAGGACTTAGATGATATCGTTGGCCGCAGCCCCCAGGGGTTGCTATTGCACATTACACGTGTATTACACGCTAGGCGTGCAATAGGTTAGGTTGCCTACCGTAGTATACCATTAGCCGTAAGTTGTAAGAAATTCTAAGTGTGTTTTGTTTGCGCAACATAATTTATATGATCAAATTACAAGAGATAATGATTGGGATATCAAGAGATATTTATGTAATATTTATGGTAAATGTACCGTACGCCTTTCCAATGTTATTTTTACAATGGTTGCCCATAATTCGATAATTATAAAGTAAAATATTGATTTTAACATATTTGTAACATATTTTAATATATTGGCACTTGTTTCATGACGCGAAGCCAATGAATATTATAATATATTTTTAGTATAATATTTTAATTATAAATTATATAATTTTTTTAATAAAATCTATAACATGAGTTATTGCTTATTGATTTAAATATATAGTCTATTGTTTTGTTGTAGAAATCTACAATTGCTTTATTTTTATACTGTAAGCAGTATAGAGGTTACTAAATTAGTAAATTGACTAGATGGTTGGCTTAGAAATAATATTTCTACATAGTCATAGTTGAACAGCCAGACGCTAAAAAGTTTTTAAACATATTCAAACAACCATTTCCCGCCTTGTATACCAAAACAGGTGAAAACGCGAAGTAGTAAACTGAGAGCCGAATTGTTCCGAGTTGTCAGCGAAGTATAGCGTATTCTGTGCAGTAAGCACATAGCTTCATAAGCCCATGGCAAACTTAGGCATGACATATTTATGGAGAATCACAAACTACCAATAATCTTCATCTAAATAAATTTTAGCAAATTTGGAAAGGCATATTTTTTTCGTGAATATTGATACAATAAAATATGAAACTAGCACCCGATTATCTGTTTGTAATATTTATATCTGTAGATGGTGTTAGATTACAATCGAGTATATCGATAATTTTCTGAAGCACAGCTGTTTTCTTGATTTAAAAATTCCTCTAAATTCTTTAGAATTTTATCTAAATTAAACGATGAATATTGATTATCAGTTGGCGATACAATTGTTTTCTTGGGCAACGATAGAATTGCTTTTTATATTCTATATTATATATATGTGGTACTATTATAATATTATATATATTTTATATTTTTATACAATTGACATTATTTGCGGGTCCTCATTAATAATACTACTATATTGCGCAAGCCTATAGCTAGACATGCGGCCAAGTGGCGGCACAAGTAGCTACTCCAATCTACATGTAATCCCTATATCACTCTATCCTATTAAGAAAACAAAGATAGTAAGTCAGTAAAATACGTCACAACACTGGCTGCCGCAATAACAAGATACAGCAGTAAAACCTGCAGAATTCTGCCAATCTTTAGTTCATCGATCAACTCTACAGAGGCCGACGTCGCTCTCAGTCGAAATTTATATGCCGGTAAAAATTACACAGCGTCAGTCTTCTTTAGATAGTTAGTATTCATTGACATATGTATAACCTCATCCAAAAATATTTATATTATGATATAATTTGCTCTTTTATAAGAAAAATAACAAAGAATATTGTAATTATGCTACATCATTCATGAGAAGTATTATTATTTTAAGAGATTTTATTGTTATTAGACAGTAAGTTACACATAAGAAAAGTATATGTAACAACCTAAATAACATATATGTACTTATTTCAGATTTTGTCACGAATAGGCAAAAAAATTCGAAACTAGTTGACAATATAAATAAACAAATTAATTCAATACTACAAGGAAGTAGATTTTTAAACCTAAATTATTATAATTAAGTATTTCGAATAATTGTTTCTATTAATAAATATTATCGTTGATTAAACGTTCACCACTGATTGAAATATTGTAAAAAGAGCATAAAGGAATAGTGTATATTTTATTTCCTTTGATATTTTGATCAACCTATTTCAAATAGTAAGGTCTCTATGAGAAGAAATCGTAATAGGACTTTTCAATTAATATTTGAAAGTATACAAATTCCATCACCACAAAAAAAGCATCTGCTAGTGGATCAAAGATATGTAATGTATATTTCTCGGGCTTTTGACTGCATACCCTCGGTGAAAAGTATTCAGATCTCTTAGATCTGCAAACGTATCAGGAAGCGAGTCACGGAATTGTACACTATATTATATATAGCTTTGTCGCGAATAGACTAAGTTTAAACTACGTCTTGAAATCGATATACATAGTTGGAAATAAGTAAGTATACCTCACACAACATTGCATAAACGAGATGCTTATTTCGAATCGTAAACCAAGTTCGAGTTGTGTATTTTTCTGTTGATGCTTGTTTTATTGGACGTTCAAATAAAGCGAATATTGTCCGATATTAATATAACTTATTATAAATAAACAAGATTTTTACAAATGACTTAATTTCAGAAATCTAACGGAATATGTCTAATCAAAAACATATGACAATAGACGCATAATAATATACGATAGAACGTCGAATTCTAAATGATCACATCATTCTAAATGAATTTGCACGAATTTGCACGAATAGTTTCAATATTAAAGATTCTCTAAATTTGAATTTGTTTATCAGCTATATTACGAACAATTAATTTAATATAGCGGACTATTAATTTATATGGGTTTAATTAAATGTCCGTATTCGTACATTTTAATACGTAGCTTCCGCAACTGTGATTATATAAAAGGAAACGGCAAAATAATCGCAACATGAGCAACAAAGTAAAATTGCAGCGGGCATACAATAGACAAGCCGAGCGAGCGTCTTAATTAAATTTTACTGGATGGTATCAAAATTAACACCACCGGTCGGACCTATATTAAACGACATTACCACACAGCGAGCAAATAAGACCGTATATGGCCTGTCTCGCTCACATCCGCAGAGGAAACGTGCGGTTTTCCAGCCACCTTCTCACCACCACCCCCTGCTAGATACCAATAATTAACCGCACAATGTGCCACCGACCAGAAGGAAATTCCCCGTCTAAGATACATGTTTGTCTGAATGCTGTTCTGGGTTTAATTTGTATAGTTATGGTATATAATAGTCATACTTTGCTGAAGTATTGCAATCATTTGATCTACTTACAAGTATTAGAAAATAAATTATTGGTGTCTTGAGTATTTAGATTAAGGTAAACTGATTACTGATTGTCCAGTTGATACATGAACTGTCACATATAATAAGATTTTTTCTTTTACTCATTTAAGTTGATCGTAGTTTAATTTAAGTAACGTTATTAAATCAATATTTAATCATGTGATGTACTTGCAAGTATTATTTACAAAATTATTGGTGTCTTGAGTTTTTAGATTAAGGTAAACTGATTACTGATTGTCCAGTTGATAGACGAACTGTCACATATGATTACATTTTTTCTTTTACGCATTTAAGTTGATCGTAGTTTAATTTAAGTAACGTTATTAAATCAATATTTAATCATGTGATGTACTTGCAAGTATTATTTACAAAATTATTGGTGTCTTGAGTTTTTAGATTAAGGTAAACTAATTACTGATGATAGGATTTTTTCTTTTACGCATTTAAGTTGATCGTAGTTTAATTTAAGTAACGTTATTAAATCAATATTTAATCATGTGATCTACTTGCAAGTATTATTTACAAAATTATTGGTGTCTTGAGTTTTTAGATTAAGGTAAACTAATTACTGATGATAAGATTTTTTCTTTTACACATTTAAGTTGATCGTAGTTTAATTTAAGTAACGTTATTAAATCAATATTTAATCATTTGATCTACTTGCAAGTATTATTTACAAAATTATTGGTGTCTTGAGTTTTTAAATTAAGGTAAACTGATTACCGATTGTCCAGTTGATACATGAACTGTCACATATAATAAGATTTTTTCTTTTACTCATTTAAGTTGATCGTAGTTTAATTTAAGTAACGTTATTAAATCAATATTTAATCATGTGATCTACTTGCAAGTATTATTCACAAAATTATTGGTGTCTTGAGTTTTTAGATTAAGGTAAACTGATTACTGATGATTAGATTTTTTCTTTTACACATTTAAGTTGATCGTAGTTTAATTTAAGTAACGTTATTAAATCAATATTTAATCATGTGATCTACTTGCAAGTATTATTTACAAAATTATTGATGTCTTGAGTTTTTAGATTAAGGTAAACTAATTACTGATGATAAGATTTTTTCTTTTACACATTTAAGTTGATCGTAGTTTAATTTAAGTAACGTTATTAAATCAATATTTAATCATGTGATGTACTTGCAAGTATTATTTATAAAATTATTGGTGTCTTGAGTTTTTAGATTAAGGTAAACTAATTACTGATGATAAGATTTTTTCTTTTACACATTTAAGTTGATCGTAGTTTAATTTAAGTAACGTTCTTAAATCAATATTTTATCATGTGATTTACTTGCAAGTATTATTTACAAAATTATTGGTGTCTTGAGTATTTAAATTAAGGTAAACTGATTACCGATTGTCCAGTTGATACATGAACTGTCACATATAATAAGATTTTTTCTTTTACTCATTTAAGTTGATCGTAGTTTAATTTAAGTAACGTTATTAAATCAATATTTAATCATGTGATCTACTTGCAAGTATTATTCACAAAATTATTGGTGTCTTGAGTTTTTAGATTAAGGTAAACTGATTACTGATGATTAGATTTTTTCTTTTACACATTTAAGTTGATCGTAGTTTAATTTAAGTAACGTTATTAAATCAATATTTAATCATGTGATCTACTTGCAAGTATTATTCACAAAATTATTGGTGTCTTGAGTTTTTAGATTAAGGTAAACTGATTACTGATGATAAGATTTTTTCTTTTACACATTTAAGTTGATCGTAGTTTAATTTAAGTAACGTTATTAAATCAATATTTAATCATGTGATCTACTTGCAAGTATTATTTACAAAATTATTGGTGTCTTGAGTTTTCAGATCAAGGTAAACTGCTTATTGATTGTCCAGTTGATACATGAACTGTCACATATGATTAGATTTTTTGTTTAACACAGTTCAGTTGATCGTAGTGTTTCGAAAATGAGTTTAGAACGAAATACCCTTGTTAATTTAATTAACGTTGTTAAATAAATATTTAATCATGTGATCTACTTGCAAGTATTATATTCAAAATTATTGGCGTCTTGAGTTTTTAGATTAAAATATCTACAATTCATACAATCGTATATTAACATTGTATAACATTTTTGGCTTTATCTTGAGACATATTTTTATGCAAAACGCGTGCCGGTGCCTGGAGTTTTATTACAGAAAACACACATGTACGTACGTCTGCACATTCATGCAAAATGAACATGATCCATGTGCATACAGTGTTGTATCCACCTACATTAAAGCCCCTTCTCGAAACTGCATTTTGTATAATAACTATCACAATTTAACAAGGTATGTTTATTGTCACCTATTTTTAAATTTTAGTGACCGGGTCACCAAAATTTATAGTTATTAAAGATATCTTTTAAGACTTGTTTGTAAAATGTCACCCAACATGAATATGGGTTTAATTATTACGTGACATTGTGACAAGGAAATTGTATATATGGAAAGACCATCTTCTAGAGGGATTGTGTGTCAAATAATGAATATTTTTATTCTTTTGGTTTAAAAACAGCCAAGTTAGGCCAATTAAAAATTGTCATTTATATCATTGACAAAATATTTTAGGAATACATATTTGTTTTCGTTTTTCGTTCGCCTTCATCTTTATATCTAATTTTTTTTCGTGGTAACAAAGATACAATTAAATTTTTGGCCCTTTAAAAGCAAACTCCTAGTTGTATAATCTAGAAACGCAAGAATTTTCAATTATGGTTTTATCGACGATTCTGTTCTATATTATAGAAACGAATACATTGATTATAACTATATTTATACAGCCTGAGTTTTTACCAATCTGTAGTTTAAATCATTCGCTAAGTATGTTGAATTAGTAAGATTTAAAGTTTATAGTGTTCTTTCATCAAAGGACAATGATTTCATCAAGCGACTACGCTTAAAGAATTACAAAGATTTTGAATGTAAACAAATGGATCTCTCAAATAGCCCCAATCCAAATCTGTATCATATTTTCGCGTATATATTCCAAGACGGAAGCGGGAATATCATTCTTCAGTGCCAACGTTCCAATCCTCGATCTTACGTAATACGGGCAATATGTACACTTACATAAGGTCGAGTCGTTTGTTTAAACCATACAAAAGGCCTAGAACGTAATGGCGATGGCGGTTGACAGTAAAGTAAATCGACATTCTGGCTTATTTTTACTGCCACTGTTTGCCGATTCTACTTTCGCAACTGTCTGCTACCAGCAATAATAAGAACTGCGGGATTCCGAAAGGGTTTTGATTGCGAGATAATTTTACATTGTGTATATGAGATATGGCGGAATAACAAGATGGCGGGTGGAAAAAGACTTGAACTGAACTGGCTGTTATGTTTATGCAAAAGAAATTTTGAAGGAAATTGAAGAAATGCAGATTGTTATCTATTTAAAATAGCTAAAATTTATACAAACAGATTTATTCAGATCCTGAAATTCAATATTTATAATAAATATGGTATGAAAACCTTTTATGAATATCTAACTAAATAAAATCTCACTAATGATCGCACACCCATAAATTATATATCCTAAGAAATTTTGAAAATATTTAAGACAAAAAATCCAACTACCATTCGCTAATATTTAGTTTTAATTCCCCCTAATTAAATCGAGACATTTTAAATTACAAAGATTCTTAATATGTCTTCAATGTAGTTTGATTAAATTGTATGAACTTTGTTAAAGTAATCATTAAAAAATATTTTGTGGAATCTCTCGAGATTTCAGATGATTGCATAATTTTTCGTGCAATGTGATGATTTGTTATGTAATTTCTTTGTGTCTCAAATGATCAAAATTTTTTTGTTAGAGTTCCTCAATCAACATTACGCACTGACTTTTATAAGCATTAACGCAACTAATCATGTGACTTATTGCCTTCTTTTTCCCTTGTAACTTTAAATTCAAATCGCTTAACTTGGATCTAAAATCTGCCAGAAACGCTAAATCACTGAGCCAACTTATTTTAGCGTTATTTCGTGTTTTTTGACTCGTTTTACTAGGCGCCACATTCGAGATAATCAGTTTTTGTTCGCGATCGACCAAAAACTGACTTGTTGGCCACCTCTGGTATATTCTATTTAAGTCTCATTTTTTCCGCGCTCATCAATATTCCGTTGCGGTTCCAGATGCGCTTCGAACCACGAGTACGTCTGAAGTCTTCGCCTAAAATATCATTCGGAATTCCACCATGTGAGCCATGGCTTCATGCACCCACAACATATTACAGACTACAGACATCGAGGCTCCCTTGTAGGTGTATTACTGTGCACATTGTATTTACCATCAAAGACTGAGTGTCCCAAAAATTTCCATGTCTCATATTAGATATTAGATTTTAATATTAATGATATATAAGATTTTTATTAATTTGAAAGTTGGGTTGCAAAGAACAATCGAAATCAACTAGATATACAAAACAGGAAAGCATTCTTAGAAAAAGAGAAGATTTCAAAGTGGTCTAGGAATTTGGAAAAACGGTTATAGGAATATGTATAGAGAGTAGCATTTTGCGGTTGTGAGGCATAGACAATAAGAAAAGAACATAAATATAAAACTGAAAGTATAGTAACTTGAGAAAAGGAACAGCAATTTCCTTTTTCTAATAAATATGTATCATTTTCGTATTGAAATTTCACCGTATTTATTCAATTATAATTTAGTTCATTTCCCAATTGAGAAATATTCTAAAAAAAAAATCAAGGAACGTGTAATATTACCCGAAATCTTCTCGTTCTTGAACATACTGTACATAATGTGGAAGTCGGGAAAAAATGCCAATGCCAATGCCCATTTGAAACCGGAATATATTGTCGCAATAAGCCAAGAAATTGAAGAAAAGAGAGAGGTGATTTGTGGCGAAGGAGATGAGGAGGAGTGGAAGAAGACCATATTTGACAGTTGGAGAATATTGGAAACGGCAGTAATTTACTAGTCATTATCGAGGAACATGTGCAAGATGAAGGGGACTAAAATTACAGACTTTTGTTGAAAATTACAAAAGAGATTGCTTTTCAGGCGCAAGAGTGATGTAGTATATAGTACCCGTAATTATATGTTTAAATTTTATTGATTTGAATCAATTTTTTATATATATATAATAAATATAATAACATATCCAGCCTTAGCAATGTTTACCGTGAATTTTAAATAATTTATCACGATGGAAAGAAGTCGCCAATAAGATTTTTGTTTCATACAATTTTTATTATAAGCTGTGTTATTATAAGCTATATATTTAAAAGCCTCTTGGATTATAGGACAAAGTATATATCCAAACATGATGGATAAAAGTGAATAATCTTTTTTATTTTTAGTTTAAAGAGTCCGCAATCCTAAAGATTGGTTGGAAACAGCACGCCATGCCGATCTATCCTGAGCTAATCCCTTCATCTCCCTATAGCTATTCATCTCAACGTCTTCAACTATCTGACTCACATACTCCAATCTAGGCCTACCTACCCCTCTCTTTCCCTCCACTCTACCTTCTATGATCAATTGCATAATCCCCCCATGCCTAAGAATATGCCCTACTAAACTGTCTCTCCTACGCTGTAACACTCTCCAAATACTTCTCTTCTCCCCTACTAACTCTAGTACAGCTTCATTTGTAACTTTATCTTCCCAACCAATCCTCATCATCCTCCTATAACACTACATTTCGAATGCTTGTAATCTACGCTTCTCTTCCTTTCCTATAGTCCACGCCTCACACCCGTACAGTGCTACACTCCAAACATATACCTTCAGTAATCTTTTTCTAATACCCAAGTCAATATTTGATCTTAAAATCTGTTCCTTTTCTACGAATGCCTTCCTACCCTGTGCTATCCTACACTTTATATCTACCTTGCTTCGATTATCTTTTGTGATTCTACTGCCTAAATAACAAAAATCTGACACTTCTTCGATTCTATTATCTCCTATTGTGATCCTCATTTTGCTACTGCATTCCTTTTTGTCACACCTCATCACTTTAGTTTTACCTATATTTATTTTCATGTTAAAATCCCTAGTCAATACTGCCTGCATACCATTCAATACCCTTTCTAAATTCTTTTCGCTTTCTTCCAATATAGCTATATCGTCGGCAAATCTCAACATATATATTTTCTCTCCCTGTACATTCACACCTACACTATACTCTTCTTTTACTTTGTTTATTGCATCTTCTATATATAGATCAAATAATAACGGTGAAAGTGTACATCCCTGCCGAACTCCCTTCCCTATTTTTGCTACCTCTTCTTCCCCCTCAATTCTAACTAAGGCAGTTTGGTGTTTATATAAATTAAAAATTATTCTCCTATCCTTATAATCTATACCCGTTTCTTTTAAAATTCTAAACATTATGTCCCAATCTACATTATCAAATGCCTTTTCTAAATCTACAAAAGCTATGCAAGTTACCTTTCCTACCCTCTTTCTTTTTTCTACTACCGTTCTTAGTGCTAGAATCGCCTCCCTCGTCCCTCTGTTTTTCCTAAAACCAAACTGATCTTCTCCTAGCCTTTCCTCTACTTTATTTTCTAATCTCCTATAAATAATCTTTTTTATATAGAAAAATATTTTAAATATGTTTTTTATACTAATACAACAATAGATTTGAGTAATTAATGTAAGTATTTTGAGTAATCATGTCACAATAGTAAGATTTTTGGTAATTTTTGAGTAATCATCTCACAATAGCTAAAGGTAAAAATATTTGCGAAATAAATTATTTCTCAAAATCTATGAAAATAATTTATAGTGCTATAATTTTATTACGAATTTTATATAAATCTGTTCGCTGCACAATATCAAATTTCAATCGATTTTCAAATTGCGCATTTCTTCTTTACTCAACGTTTATTTATAAGAGAGCGAGTGTCTTTTGCAACAGGGGTGTAACCACAGCTAGATCACAATATCACCCTTACAACGTTTGCACAAATTTTAAATAATTCGCGCTCGTAAAGTTTGTTAACTTTGTTTCGTCGGGATCAGCATAATGAACGTAGCGCTTACTACATTTTGTCTCACGACTACATTACGTAATGGCTGCATTCTACAAAAGATCCGCAAAAAATCATTCAATTATAGAGATCTGCAGCACATTGAAAAAAAATCGGAATTGTAGTTAATAACAATAACAGTTTTAAAAATGATCGCTACGGTTTTAAATAATAGTATAGATATCACCCAAATACCGTAACTCAAAGCATTTGGTAGCTAGATGTACATTTCGAAGGCTATGCCCCCATCTTCAGTAGCACAATATAAAAACAAAATAAAATAGTGATTGATATACTATTAAATAAATAAGTCAACATGACACAAGTATTTCAAATATATTTCATATATTTTAAATAAATTAAATAGACAAGATGAAATTGGGCCTGAATCTAAATTCATTATATTTGATTTAGAATTATGCATGTATATACTTTCATAAGCATTTAACTCGGAATAATTCAAAACACTCTTAAGTAATTTAAGTGAACTAATTTGAATAGGATGACCTGAGTTAGTCAAAAATATGCTCGGCTACAGCACTTTTATCGTTTCTATTCAATCTGAAATGCTCCTTAAATCTAGTTTCAATTGGTCTACGTGTTTGTCTTCTATATATACTTTAGGACAACTAGAACGAGATATTTTATAAATACCAGATGTTTTATTAATATCAATCAAATCTTTGGGATTTCCTAGAAAATTAGCAAGACTATTTAATTCTTTAAATTACGATATTTGGGTGATATTATATACTAACAAAAACAGTAATAATCATATAGAATAAATTGATTTACATTTCATGATACTAAATAAAATTTCAGGAATTTATATTATTATTTAATTGTAGTGAGGAACCAATTTGTGCATATTTTAGGTAAATCTATAACATAATCAATGTGAGTATTTCATAACATATAACAGCACCTTTTAGGATCTCTTGGAGCTTTTTTGTAGAACTATTATCATATCATCTAACTGGTGAATTTTCATGTGAAAACGATACTCTACATATCTTCTGTTTTACAGACGCCGAAATCTCTGCTGATTTTTATACAATTGACTTGTAAATACCCATAAGTTTCATCAGCTCAAAACGTTCTTCGTGTTCGATTTTCAACCACAGATAAGGAAGTAATAATTAGAAGTTAAATAAATATATATAAAATTTAATTTCGTCGATGATTTGTTAACTAAATTTATGTAGCAGATTCAGTAATTAATTAAAAACTAATTTAAATAAATTTTGGTAGTTTAAAATATAAGAGTTCGTACCTAAACAGATTTTAAATATTAACAGAATGCTTAAAATCTTGATAAGTTGACATTCTGAAAGAAGAATGAAAAATGTTTATTTTAATTACTTGACCTATTTAATTTCTATAATATTTCGAGCTTTAAAATTTTAATAGCTTGAACATATAGTACTATATTACATATCCTATCTTTAATTTAAGTTAATTGACAAAAATTTCTGCTGTATATATATATATAACATTTAAATCGTCTTATTTAATTGAAAATATTATTGTTGATTTTCGTAGTTAGGTTAAGTTATTATACGATTTCTTATCATTCTTGTTTTCAGGCTGTCAGTATTGAGCACGAAATCAACCCTCGTCAGTCAATTTCTGTTCTCTTTGGCTGAGCATATGCTCGCTTGAATATGCCTAAAATTAGACAATCTAAAAATAGCTTTTTAATATCCTGGGATGTTTTATTTGAAAATCAAATTTCAATTCATATTTGCCAGGTGTCAGCTTGAAGACATCAGGCTCCGTTAAACGAGCGCTGAGAAAAAAATTTATAGGCTATAAAAGTTACGTCTTGCTACGATGTTATATAAATATATACAAAAACACGAGTGCAACATTCACATATCACTATAAAAGTTAATTAAAGCGTGTCAGCTTTTACAGCGCAACTGCTGATGTCGTAAAAATGTCCCCCGCACCTAAGGATAGAGTGGAGTTTGGCAATAAAGAATATTTGCGATTGTTTTATACTAAGGCAATCTTAGTTGAAGTCTTGGTTCAACCGTAAGCTTCAAATGGATTTTTCGAAATTGCTTTTAGCATAAAAGTAACGTAATTATTAATTGACGTTCGTGAAGCTTATGCCAAAAGGATAATGCGGATTTGATGTTAATCACTAAATAATGCTAAGAGTGGTAAAATATTTCTGTATGAAGACGTAGCAAAGTTAATTCGCCAGGACTACGTATATTTACAAAAAATACTGTGAATTTGCGGCATAAAATATATAAAACTTTAGTCACACTTATAGAAATTTTCAATGTTAAAATTCTTATTAAAATTGTCTTAATATGTTTGTTATCCTTTTAAAAAATTGTAAGAATTTCAGTATAAATTAATCCAATAGACATTTTGTTAAAATCAGTTTTAAATCAATACGTCACGCTGCTTCTACAGCTAAGAATATATCGTTGTTTTATGCTATTCCGAGTCGCGATTCTTTCGCGTCCCAACAGAGAAGCCTAGTCTAGTATACAGGAAATTGGATATAGAATAGCCAGATTAGACAGTATCATTTGTTCTGTGTATGTACGATTTTGCCACGTGTTTCTCCAAGAATATATTTAAAATAGAGTGTATTGAATATTGAATGTATAAATTGAAAATAATATATAAATTGAATATATATAATATATATAAAAAAAATAGAATATATTGAATTTAATCATTTTAGGTTTAATCATTTTTCTTACTATGTATTATGTTTTTTTTAAAGAAATGCGCCCCCCCCCTCGATTGAAATGTCAAGAGCCGCCACTGGAATATAGTCTTAATATATTTTTTTGAAGAATTTTTTGCGGACGTTTTATTATATTGCAAAGTTATTGCCTTAAATCGTAGGCATTTTTTTGTCTGTGCCTGCTAACTTATTTATATAGCCAATAAGTACATATAATATTTAATTAAGGTGAATTGATTTTCTTGTTACAGTGGCGTACGTAAATCTTGGCAGCGTCCTAATCAAGGCTGGTCGGTGTCAAGAAGCCGCGGCAGTATTACGAAGGGGCTCTCGTCTCGAAGGTACTGGCCTAAGAGATCGAAGAGAGCACGATACAGCGCGAGTGTCTGCCCTGCTGCAACTGGGCGCCCTTTATTCAGATCAAGGCCGTCTAAGGCGCGCCTTAGCGACATACAGGGAGGCGGCACATTCGCTGCCCCAACATTACCCACCACAAGTACGTATAAACATGAGAAACGAACAGTTTTTTTAAAATTCATGGCAATCGAAATTTAAATTCGATCTTGATTCATTCATGACATAGGTATTGGAAAAGGGAAGCTCTTACATTTTTGAAATCTTTGAAATATATGAAGATATTGATTGCTGGTTTAGAATTTATTGAAAAAAATTGTTTAAAGGTGTTTTTGCACTTCTGCACGAGTAATTCCTTTATTCAAGTGCAAAAGCACCTGTTTACCTCCTTATATTACAATGCACGAACAATAGGTAGCTTCTATAACTCAATTCTAGAATTTATTTGATTCGAGCATTGACAATAAGGTCGAGTAAAAATTGACGGTTTACAACTAAATTTTCAAAAAAATGGTTAAGTATCAAAAAACTTTTTTACACCGAAGCATTATGTTCCATTGTAATTATTACTAAATATTAAATTTGCATATGATCATTGATTGTACTACTATTAAGTATACTAATAATAATGGCAAGGGTATGATACTTAAAATTTTCACGCAGCTACAACACTTATCAGAAAGTATGAATTATTTTACGACTACGAAAAATAATCAGCTAATGTTGGACTTCTCTTACGCTATCCATTTAGCAATCATGCTCGTATACTCAAACGTAATCTCTTATAACTTTTTTATATACCTTTACAGTGCGTGTATAAACGGTACAGAAGCATCATAATGCGTGATATAAATTACATGATGACGGCATAGATAACATAAGTAAAGGACTCCCATACATCATACGTAGGAGGGTGCCAGGGGATCTCACATGTAGCCATGTACACTCTTGCAATTCATCCGCGTCGTTGCTGCCCAAATATATGATAAATCGTTTATATATTATAATGCATAATAAGCCTTACGTTGGAGTAAAGAAGCTCCATACATTTTACCCCTCTATATATGCGGAAAAGCAAAAGAAAAAATCCTCATTCGTGGGTTGGGTGGCCGCACTCTTTCGCCGTGGATTTAAAAAGGAACAAGAGCGCCGTGGCACAGCGCTTTTTCTAAAAAGTGAGTGCTGTACGTTTGATGCAAACCCAAAAAAATACATTACATTTAAATGTAGTATACAAGCGATATAGTAAATGCGTACATACACACTCTTTATGCGTATAAAAAAATTCGAGTTATTTTGCTATGAAAAATGGACGAAATCAACAATTTTGATATTGCATGAACTGTGAAGAATAATTAAGAAACTAACAAAAGTTGTGGCATAAACATCGTCACCCTTAAGAATAAAGTAGCGATCATTTAAAATTATATTTCAAATACCTTCAATTATCATGTTTCTAAATTATTTATTATTGGAAGGGTTAATCATAAATTAGTCACAAGAATTGTACAATATATACCAAATCTTAAACGCTCGTTGTTCGTCAGTTCAACTGTTATACGACAATCGGTATAAAATGATTAATTAATCAATTTGTAATTTCTTGAGAAATTGAGAATCGTTACATGGTGCAACGGGAAATGTCTTTAGGAATGATTCTAACAGCACGGGGGTCGTGGGTTTTAATCCCATTCTAGGAGATTTTTCGGAAAAAAAATTAGCTTCCGTACCATGGATGTAGAATTGATCAAATAGGTGAATTGGTCAACTATAATACGAAAAGAAAATAGTTCATTCAATCATCCTTTACATGCAGCTTTGTTGTTTCATAACATTCTTCAGCACGCAGTGTAAGGTTATCCTTTGGAAATCTACCAACACTTAAAATATACCGTTTGCATTTTGTAGGCGGGCAACATAATAACATCATCTGTCGCAGCATGCTGCGCTTCGGCGTAATTTTTTATCGTATGATTAATGTGCGTTTTTCTTTGCCTTTGGTAGTGCATACAACATAATACAAGCTTGCTTCCCGTCATTCTACCTACAGCCATTGTTATAAATAGTTTTATTAATACATACGCTAGAATGTAAGGAATATCCTTGAGAAAAATACAATCGATAGAAAGTTAAAATGTAATAAGCGATGGATTCTGGAAATATTTGCTGAAAGCAATTCTTGCAGGATATTAGTTCAAAATATGTTTCGCTTTCAAACAAATTATACACATGTTCGTAACGGTAGCATTAATCACATTTACACGATTTATATCCCTGTAATATAATAAATCTGCTCTTCCGCCTATAACTCTACTACATCAGTTCATGTAATCCCGTGGCGATCGTGAGCCCATTCTATGCCTTTCGATGACCTCTTAAACGTGAAAAATTCAGTTCGATACCGATTGCGATAACGAATGATGTCCTATTGAACCCCGTCGGGGCTGAGGCGCTCAATTCTGAGCGATAGATATATAGGCAATTTGGGCCCTCTGCAGCACTATATGCCCATTTGTCCAGGCATTATAATCGGGTTATGTATGTATTAGGGACCAGTTTATGCATAGGCGCATTGACAGGATGGACAGATAATGTATGGACCTGGAGCGAGACGGACAGATATGAATGCAATTGAACCGAAGCAAGAGAGATAACTCATAGTGGATTATTTGAGTTATGGGGAGTAATCCTTATGCGGTATATTAATATATAGCTAGGCGTTTGGGTGCATTATTCCGCAAGAGATTTTGGAAAGCATGTTGTCAGATATGATTAGATTTTTCATACATTTAATTTGTAATTTAAATGAACAGAATGAACTCTGTATGAACTACCTAAGATATAATTAGCACTCAAAATAATGGTTTATTATACAACTGCGATTAGAAATTGTGATCTGTACCAAATTTACTATGGGTATAGGACCAATTTAATATGAAAAATAGATTCAATATGTTTTATACATGGATCTTTAGAGAGAATACGATTTTTTACTAAATGAAATTTAAGTTGAATGGCATTTTGCTTTAGAGCAATTATATTGTATTGGTTTATGCTCAGCTGTAAGCTGCAAATGCATGATATAAAACAGCTACCAGTGATTTCTCGTTGCCAATATAATATTTAATTAAGTTATATATTTTTATTATATCTTGCATATCGTAAGTACACAAGCATATACATATACACTTCTCCAGAATTACATTGAAGGGGGTTTCGGTGATATGGGTATATTATGGGTATATTATAAATGGGGTGAAAACGACCCCAGTGCGATCGTTTTCGGACGCAAAAAAATTGTCATCTAGGGTTCATACTATAAGATGGCTAAGGTGGAAAGCATCATGTTGGGACACCAAACGAAATAACTTTTAATGAACGGGCGTAGGATTGTGTCAGGTAGAACTGCTACTTCATAGGACACCAAAAGCTGAAGATCATTTTGGAAGAGAAAAAAATACAATGTTTTATATTACGGTAATTTTAACTGATTTTTAACGAGGAAAAAGTTAGCTGGGGAGCTATAATGTATATACGGAAGATAATTAGTATTTTGAAAATCACAGAGGACAGTAATATTTCCATAATGGAATGATGAATAGCACTTGAAAATGTAGAGTAATAAAAATAGCATATTTGGCAATTAAAAGATTTTTGTGACGTTAAAGACTGACTGCACGATTGAAAAAATAACAACTATCTACAAATTTATTTTTGTTCTTCGGAGTTTTTTTTTTGAGAGCAAATACGCATTGAGATACAATAGTAAATTTGAGTGAATTTTATAGGGATTTAAAATTTAAGGTGTCAAATAGATAAATTATTGTTGAATAAATATCTAATTAACAAATAAAATATTTGAATATAAAATGTGCACATAAAAGTTAACTAAAAAACGAAAAAATATAGTAACACAAAGAAAACTACAGGTATTACAGCTTACAGTACGAAGTTACTGCAAAATGGTGTTATATTCAAAGTCAATTATCTTTTAATTATATGAAGATAATAGGATTTTTTCTATGTATTTCTATGTGGAAAGGACCAATTCGATTTCCGCAAAAATTTCATTTATTTCCTGCAAATAGTTTGATTTTGGCATGGGATAATATTAATGTGGCCAGCATATACGCTTAAAATGAGTATTGGTTGTCCTTAAGCCAGAGAGTCAAAGGCATTCGAAGGAATAGAGAGGAGATATGTCATAATATGTTCATATGGTGCTTGATATTTCAATACAATGATGATTCAAGACAGTAAGAATGTGTAGTTTTTATATTATTATATATTATTATAAAAACCGACAGTGCAATAAATCAAAAACTCTCAAAAAATGAGCTCGTAAAAAAATGTGCTCCTGAATACAACGTGGACGAAACAAAATTAAGAAAACCAGAAATCAATACAGCACCGAAGGCCTCTTGGACGAACTAAAAAATATAAAATAGTTTTATCAAGGACCTTGCGAAATAAAATATAGCAGGTAGCAAAAGAATAAAAAAAGGACACTTTTCGTCGAAGTAAAATGGATCGGGATATGGGGATATAATTAAACATGGTGGAGTACATATAAGATGGCAATTCTGCAAAGCAGAAGAGAACTTGAACGTAAAACTATGTGAGAAGTATTTTAGATATGGACAAAACTGTCAAAATCAGATATGTTGCATAATAATGCTCAGAAAATCGCAAATCAGAGGAATGTAATAATGCAAATCTGTTATGCGTAAATTGTAACTACTCTAATGAAAAATTTAGTAATAACTTTAGTAGTAAACAATATACAGGAAACAAATTGTAACATGCAATGGTAAATCTTCTAGTGCTCTTTCAGTAGCTAGAGGGGTACCCCAAGGGTCTATTCTGGGCCCGCTTCTTTTTAAATGTTCATTAATGACCTCCGGCAATATGTTGGTGATATATACTAAAATATTACGATAGTATAATGTAAGACTTAAATTCTTATATTACAAAAAAAATAAAAAAAATTAAAATATATATATATATATATGTGGTATTCTTTAAAGCATAAAATCACCATAAAATATTCGCATAAAACGACTGTAAATCAAATTTGTAGGAAAGTAGATACTGTACAACAATTCCTATATAAATAGAATAAACGCATCTACAGCTTCAAGCTGATAATTTTCATTCTTCTATTATAAATTCACTTATAGTTTACACAGTCATATATCTGTTGTTGTCAGCTTTCAACATGTTCCCGAGCATGTTCCCATATATTCCCGCTGTTAGTTTCTTCCAACATACATAACCCATATCTCGTCTTATATTAGCCTTTTATCTCACATGAAGCTGAAATACTTCGTATCAAGCTCCCTAGTTCACATCGAGACACTGAAATATTAAGTTGACTAAAAAAATATAACTACAAAATCATCTTTTCAGTGCTATGAATCGTGGTATTCATCGACGCGTGATTTCCTTGCGCGTTATCAATGAAATAAAGCAACCCTTATATTAAGTTGTAGAATCTATCAATTTTTCGTGCAGTGTAATATAAGGAGGTAAGAAAGGAAAGTTAATGCAATTCTGCACGTATTATACGTATAATTGTATAATTTATACGTGCAGAAGTGGAAAAACTTTGCTTTTTTACCTCCTTACTTCCTTATTACTCGATATTTTTGTTTTTATACTTGAATATTTTTCACTGTCCACTAATTCTTTAGCCATTCATGTTACTTCCCATTATATTTACCCCACATCTTATTCACTTATCTTATCATCTTATCATAAAAAATAAATCCTTGAATCCACATTCATGCCCCAGTTAAATAATGTCCGTCATACATACATTTAATTTTCATGCAACAAAGTAGGTGCAAGTACGTTCTTACAGACGCTAGTTTTGTTTAAATGATACTCGTCTTCTTTTTACTAATATAAAATAAGATTTCTCGTGACAGAATTGATTGGAATGGTTATCCCATCAATAGTAAGAGGATGATATATGGCCTTTATATACCCAGTGTGGCGGTTTGATTTACTGCACGGGAAAGCTAACCTATTGTTTGTCTTCTTTGTTATAACGTTGACGTCGTTCACCATTTCCAAAGCTATATACCATATCTCGTACTTTAACATCCAGTCGGTTGGTCGATATCATTGCGATAGAATGGGAACAGTTTTGTATTTGGCAGCGAAGTTGAACAAGAGGAAAATGATATTCCATATGTAGAAACGGAGCAAAAGGGAACGAGGTAAAACTCAATAAGTACGCGGGTTTTGTAACATACAATTTAATTGCAAACGCATTTACGTTGGTTTCAACAAGGTAAATGGAGACGGGGTAAAATATAATAAACGAAGCCTCGACAGATACGTTGCGACATAAAAAGAACCTCTTTCGAGTGCCAATCATTTTCATGATACGCGCCTATACATTATGGTGCAATTTCTTTCTCTACTTTTCTTTTAACAATCCTTTTGATAACGATGAGACGAAGAAAGCTGTATATACATATATAACTCGCTTACAACTTCACAGGTTTTCCTTTAATGTGAAAACTCAATACTTTCTACAGATAATTAAAAATTAATTACAGGATATTGGAGACCATCAAGGCAGAAATTTACCGACGGTGGACTTTCCTTTCTATCGTTATGAGCGAAGACGTCTATATCATATAAAGCCAAAGTAAGGTAGCAAATATATAGATGAAGATATCTACAGGCTTGATATATAATTGGGCAGACAATTTAATGTTGAAAATTTGCAAACTAATAATAAACGACTGGTTGGAAATCTATACTTAATAGTTTTTTTTTTTAATGGATAAGAATCACCTTTTCTGCAATCATTTTAAACATCTGTTCGTATCTGTTTATTTTTGATATGCAAATTAATATTACAGAATTCTTATAATGATTGGGGTAGCATCAATGGCGAACAAGGTATTTACTTCACCCTATATAGCAAAGTAGATTTCATGCGGCATGAAATTACACCGTCTTCTATACAAGGTAATTTGTAGTACAAAGTACAAAAATGTACATCCTGCTCCCTCGATACCCGACAAGTTTAAAATTGGTTTTCTTGAACCAATATTTACATGACAGCTCAGGTTGTCCTACGTGTAAAAAAGCAACATTGCAAACCTAATCGATGAAAGGAAATCATAAATATTTATCCATCATTCAGGTTACTTAAAATTATTTGGACATTGTCAAAGATCTTTGCAATTCAGTTTGTTCTCCCTCGTATTCTTGCGATTAATTAAAGGGCTTCCCATTGAGGAATATTAAGTGTATTGAAGCCGTTGGCATGCCCAAGTATAATTAATGCCCATGAAATATTCATAAAATATAACACCCTCACTGAAAAGTGCAGATAAAACTCAACATATTTATCTTAGCTTAATTATTTGGCTTCATGAAAAGTTTGACACCGATTAAGCTTCGAATTAATATGCCTGGACGATGATGAATATGCTTAAAATAATATGTGGTTACGAAATATGATACAGTAAGGAATGTACTTACATTATTTTTCATATACTTTTCGTTGGGTCGCACTTTCTTCAAGTAGGCTTCTATTTTCCCGTTGCACGTATCTGAAAATAAATAATTAATATTTTGAACTTCCGAATGAAACTTGTATTCGAAAATATAAACAAATTAGATTTTTAGAAAAAGAGATTAGAATTTGAAAATTAGTAGACATACCAAAAATCTGCAGGATAACACGACATTAAATATCATTTCGAAATCATATTTTGTATATAACATTAGTTAGTTAAAGAGTCCGCAATCCTAAAGATTGGTTGGAAATAGCACGCCATGCCGATCTATCCTGAACTAATCCCTTCATCTCCCTATAGCTATTCATCTCAACGTCTTCAACTATCTGACTCACATACTCCAATTTAGGCCTACCTACCCCTCTCTTTCCCTCCACTCTACCTTCTATGATCAATTGCATAATCCCCCCATGCCTAAGGATATGCCCTACTAATCTGTCTCTCCTATGCTGTAACACTCTCCAGATACTTCTCTTCTCCCCTACTAACTCTAGTACAGCTTCATTTGTTACTTTATCTTCCCAACCAATCCTCATCATCCTCCTATAACACCACATTTCGAATGCTTGTAATCTACGCTTCTCTTCCTTTCCTATAGTCCACGCCTCACACCCGTACAGTGCTACACTCCAAACATATACCTTCAGTAATCTTTTTCTAATACCCAAGTCAATATTTGATCTTAAAATCTGTTCCTTTTCTATGCCTTCCTACCCTGTGCTATCCTACACTTTATATCTACCTTGCTTCGATTATCTTTTGTGATTCTACTGCCTAAATAACAAAAATCTGACACTTCTTCGATTCTATTATCTCCTATTGTGATCCTCATTTTTCTACTGCATTCCTTTTTGTCACACCTCATCACTTTAGTTTTACCTATATTTATTTTCATGTTAAAATCCCTAGTCAATACTGCCTGCATACACTATACTCTTCTTTTACTTTGTTTATTGCATCTTCTATATATAGATTAAATAATAACGGTGAAAGTGTACATCCCTGCCGAACTCCCTTCCCTATTTTTGCTACCTCTTCTTCCCCCTCAATTCTAACTAAGGCAGTTTGGTGTTTATATAAATTAAAAATTATTCTCCTATCCTTATAATCTATACCGGTTTCTTTTAAAATTCTAAACATTATGTCCCAATCTACATTATCAAATGCCTTTTCTAAATCTACAAAAGCTATGCAAGTTACCTTTCCTACCCTCATTCTTTTTTCTACTACTGTTCTTAGTGCTAAAATCGCCTCCCTCGTCCCTCTGTTTTTCCTAAAACCAAACTGATCTTCTCCTAGCCTTTCCTCTACTTTATTTTCTAATCTCCTATAAATAACTTTAGCAATATCTTCGATGCATGTGATAGTAGACTAATGGTCCTATAGTTCTCACACAAATTAGCTCCTATTTTCTTCGGCATTGTTACTATTCTACTACGCTGAAAATCCTGTGGTACTTATTGTTTATATGAAATATTTATTTTATTAATATACAAGATTATAATATCTCGCGTTAGTTTCTTCCGCATTATTTGTAGTAACTGAATATCTCCCCATTAAACGTCTATTATTATCTTCGGACTCTTTCGTCTACCGCAATATTGTGTAATAAATAAAGATTTAATATCGCCGAGCGAATGTATTAAGACAGGACAATATATGGGGGCGAACTTTTAATGACGCACTTGAAGCAATGTCCCATATTTGTGCTACCCTGTAGACTAGTTGGATTCTAAACCAATAAAGCGATATTAAAGGCCATTATATATTGTATGATCTATAGATGAAGATAAGGAAGGCGAGTGGGAGAATACAGTTTGAAATTTAAGCTCCAATTTGAGTAGTAATAATAATAGTAATAATAGTGCTGTAGCCGAGCATATTATTGATAAACTCAGGTCATCCTATTCAAATTAGTTCACTTAAATTTGCTTAAAAGTGTTTCGAATTATTCCTAGTTAAATGCTTATGAAAGTATACACATGCATCAATCTAAATCGAATTTAATGAATTTTTATTCAGGCCCAATTTATCTTGTCTATTTAATTAATTTAATAAGAACTATGTATTTTTAAATTTATTTTTATTTTATTTATTTTTGTTTATTTTACGGTATTTTGGTGATATTCTATACTATTATTTAACACCGTAGTGATCATTTCTAAAAAAAATATGGTAATCAACGGGCTGTAGAATACAGGTTGTTTGGAGGCAAAAACTTCAAAGTTATAAATTTCAATCCTAGTGTGCGAGGATGAGCTGGACACTTATTCAAAAGTAGTACGATTTTTCTCTTCGCTTTTTTGAGGTCCTTTCCCAACGTCGGATTTATTTTTCAAATAACTCACTTGTCATTCAAGACTTCTTATTTACTTCTTCTAACTTTTTACATGTTTGAGGCATCGTGAGTTTTTTGATTTGCCGATCACTAACAAAATTTTTTTTCAGTGCCGCTTACATTAGCACAAACAAAAACAGTGATCCTTTCTTTTGGCAGTTTTCCGCCAATGCATTTTTCATTTTTGAACGTTAATGTGTGATCCGGTGTCAGCTTGAAGAAGAGGCCTGTCTCGTCCCCGTTGAAGATGTCTTCGTCTTTAAATTTTTTCCGGATTTCTTCCCACTCATTTTAAATCCACGCACTGGTGATATTCAAATTGCCGTCTTTGGCTTCGCCAATCATTTTCCTAAAGTTGATTTCATGACGTTTTTTTTAAAAACGGTCTATCCATACCGGGTGACATTCAACATTTTCTATTCCCAACAATTCAGCCATTTTTCCAGCTTTCACTTGGAGAATAGGTCCGCTTACCGGTAAATTGAGGGTTCTTTGTTGTTTAAACCAGGTTAATAAAGCAGCATCTACATCCTTGTGAGCAGGTTTCCTCCATACGCTTCACACTTTTGCTTCCTTCAATTTCTTTGATTTTATTTCGAGCCGTCCATATTGAATCCACCGATGAGTTTACTAAGTTGAAATGCTTACACACTTCACTTTTCTTTACACCGCTTTCTAACATTTTCACCACTGCCAGTTTTATTTCTAAGGCTATTGCTTTACGCTTAAGGTTTGCCATTTCGTTTTCTAAGAGATCAAACTCAAAACTAATTTGATGTTTTTGCTTGCATTTTAGTTGCAAGCTATTAATCCACCTCATTAGTCGGTAATTATCAGAAAACCCGTCTAATCTCCTAAACGGATGAAGTCATAATGTCATCAACATAATGACTTAATAAGCGAGTTATAATGACTTATTATCCGAAGTCATAATACATAGAGTATATGAGCCTTGGGTTGGGACCAAGCCACTTTGACTTACTAACCGAGTTGACTTATTAACCGATCACTTACTAACCGAGTTCGACTGTATTTTGAATGCGCCTATATAATTTTTTTTATATGTATATAAAGGTTTATATAAAGGTTTATAAATTTTTCAATTTTGTATTAACATTAACGCTATATCACGATGACAAATGCATTTTGAAACTATTCCCAATTAATTAACAAAATGATTCAGTTCGGAATAAAGCTATATATAATACCTGTTACTAAATCACAATATTCAATAGTATATACGACCATTGATTCAGGACGATTTCGATTATGAAAAGCAATATCCAATCTTGGAAATAGCAAACACAAATCAATTTGAGGCACACCTTACAATCAGTTCAGTATCACGGCGCAGTGGTTAAGCGGTTTCAGCGTATATGTTCGCAATACGAAAATCAAGGAAATACTGCACGGTGCTCTTGGAGGATGGGAACAAAGCAATTATTAAAGAGTATCCGTGTGTAAGCTAAACGATGGTCCAATAAGATATTGATGGTTATCTGTCTAGTGTCTTATTGCGGGTCATAACTATTTGAGATTAATTAGAATTTGCACTATACTTGGCGCTGTTTTGTGAATTCGAAATGCCACTACATTTGGATTATTAATAATAAAAATTATCACTACGGTGTTAAATAATAGTAGCGAATATCACCCAAATACCGTAACTTAAAGCATTAAGCAGCTAGATGCGCATTTCGAAAGCCATGCCCCCATATTCAGTAGTACAAGATATAAACGAAATAAAATACCTCTGTCACGAATCGTGATTTAAGTGAACTAATTTGAATAGGACAAACTGAGTTAGTCAAAAATATGCTCGGCTACAGCACTTTTATCGTTTCTATTCAATCTGAAATGCTCCTTAAATCTAGTTTGAATTTGTCTACGTGTTTGTCTTCTATATATACTTTAGGACAACTAGAACAAGATATTTTATAAATACCAAATTTTTTATTGAAATCAATCAAATCTTTGAGATTTCCTAGACAATTAGCAACACTATTGTTAAAGGAATAAGATTTGTTTAAGTCGTGCAACAAGTCTTTCTCCTGTGGTAAGAGTAAAGTCTAGTACAATATGGTGTACAATTCTTCTTCTCGGAGTAAACTCTCGAATTGCTCGTACGACATTACATTTTTTGGATCCTGATCTTTCCTCTTCAAACTCTTGATGAACGTCTGAAATACTGTTACCAACTTCTGAAAATTCCTCTTCATCTGAAGATTCTTCTTATCTATAACCTTCTCCATCCCACTCACGAACAATTGTATCAAAAATGTTAGGGTTGTCCAAATTAATTCCAACGTTACCAAGAGTGTCTTCGCTTTCCTCTACCACATATTCGAACGTTTCTTGTTGCGGTGTCATTTTCTTCGATTACTTGCCAATCTTGTAATTAACACGTACTACTCACATAAGACATTAGTACTAAAATAATGATTGTTTTCACGTCTTCTTATATAGTAAAAGTTTTAAATCCGCATCCACGGTACCATTTTTTAATTAAACGTCACACATGGGCGCAACGAATGTGCGATGCACATATTCATAAGAGCGTATCCATGATATACCCTCTTTGCACATTTTCGACAATTTTTTCCAGTTTTTCCGATTGAGCTGGAAATCGCAAAAATTTGTTTCTAGGACGATTTATATTCATTTTACGTTGTTCTGGGCACTTAATAAATTTTGATTAAAATCGACGAAAAATTGAAAAAAAAAGTTGCGCATTTTATAAAAAATATACTTGTACTATAAAAAAAAATTCTTACGAATTTTGTGGGTGATTTATTCTCATATTTTTGCTCTACTTTCTCAATATTCTTTCTTTTGTCACATATTTGTGATCTCATTTCGTCCAATATGCCTCAATATTATTTTATCTCTCCACCAGAATTCATATCAATTGATCCACCAATAATATCTTCTATCCCTAAGGCTATAGCGGTAGTCATATTTTCTCAAATCAATTTTCTTTTGTCCCATGTCTTATATAACTTTATAGTCCATATAATATTAATACTATCTAGAATATATGATGTTCAACATATTACTAAAACGTACAAGTACATAAAATTAGTGAAATATTGCCTCTAATTGAAATTGCAATCTAATTTAGTCTTCCACTTTCTTCTCACAAATGCAGAACCATCGTTAATGAGATAAGGTAATATTAATTGCCCATTAGACCATTTTCGTGAAATTGGAGATATACGCAATTATATATTATCTTCCAGAACACAATATGTTAAAGTTTCAATTTTTTTAACTATTTATATTCAGCTTTGGAAAGTTATTTCTTTTTATACGTAAACAATTAATTATTGTAGAGAACTATAATTGCATTATTATGAAATATGATTCTTGCCAGTTTTAACAAAAAAAAAAACACCTCCAAGAGAAAAATCTCATTGCTTTTTTACGCTTCTGAATGTCGTGCAATATTCGATTAAATTGTTGTGTTAAATTTAAGCTGCGCTTATTTTTAGTGGTTCAGTCGAAGGTAAAACCGAACACCAAGTGTGTTTTAGTTGTCAATAGGTAACTAAAAGCACCAGCTAAATTTTTTCTGTAATTATGTAATGAACTACAGTTCCTCAATTTAAAGTGAAAAATTTTTTTTTGTTCAAACTTTTTGGTAAATAAATATTTGTGTTGAAGTGATGAAAATTGAACTTGCTATAGTAATATATAAAAATTGGACAAATACAACTGGTATAAATGTATTTTGACCATATTTATAATTCCAATGAATATAATAATTTTGCATTTTGAAGGCAAAAATCTTCATATTTAATGCTTTAGGTTAATACGTTTGTGTGATTTTTTTAGACAATTATTTAACACCGTGGTGACAAATTTACAATTTATTTTAAAAGGGTAATGATATCCCTTTATAATATAATACCGAAAAAAGGCATTCAATATTTTATTATCAAAGCCAAAGGTTGTGGTTAATTTTTATACGTAAGAGAAGACGAATTTAACTTTTCCCTATATACTTTTCAGTGTATGTTAATTGTAAAAGTACTACATCTAGAGTTAGCTACAATTGGCAAACGATTAAGTCAGTTTTCATAAAATACATAATTGCATAATCCTTTTTAAATTCGTAAAGTTTTCAGTACAATTTGAATAAAAATTACAAGTCAGTATAATTTAATAAATATTGAAAACTTAGTTTCGATATTTCAATTATAACTCGCTATGAATATATGATAGCTAACTGACATTTTGATTCAATTGTTTTAAATTTGGAAATTTAAATTATCTGTCGCTTCCGTTCATTTATTAAAATTTTCGAATATTAATAGGTATATATAACAAATCAATAATCGATTCATTCGTATCATACCGCCTTGTACCGATATATTTAACAATATTTTTAATTTTCTTCAATATATTCTTCTCATTTGACTGGAATAAATTGTTCTGAATGTCATTCATCACAGTAAATGATTTTACGTGCATATGTAATTACCACATTTTCTTTCAATATTTCCAGAGTGTATTTAACGTCTTGGGAGAGACTTTAGCGAGGCTTCAGCAGGACGAGGAAGCAGAACGATGGTACCAGGCGGCTCTAAATGCGCAACCTGATCATGTACCTGCTCATATCACATATGGGAAGTTGCTAGCTCGAAATGTAAGTAACCTTATAGGATTTAAAATTGAAAGTTTTCGCTTAAGAAAATAGTATATTTAATATAGTATATCAATTACGATTCGTGACAGAGGTATTGTATTTAGTTTTTATCTTGTGCTAGTGAATGTGGGGGCATAGCCTTCGAAATGCGCATCAATGCTTTAAGTTACGGAATTTGGGTGATATTCTATACTGTTAAATAGATTGATTAGAATACCAGGTAGAAGAGATATTTGTACGTTTTAATCTAAGATTCTTAGCTGGCATTAATAGGATAATGTTAATACATTTGTCAAAAATACTTAAATATATGCACTCACTTCTCTACATCAGCAAAATATAAAAAGTAAAGTGTGTTTCCGAGCATTCAGTCCAATGTTTCAAATAAAAGCGTAATTACTGAAAGCTTTTATCCAGTATTCCGTTCCGAGTTTCAGTAACAAAACAAAATAACCTCGACTAATCACATAAACTACGAAAAAAATCTGTTGAATTTATATTCGGAGTAAATGTAGAGTAAATGAATATCGTATTTAAAAAATATTATCCAAACTATAAAAATATTGGAGGAAGTATATAGTCATGTCCTTCATCTCAAAAGTAATTTTATTATGGCCACATGAAACAGGCAATTTTTTTTTCGCAGTGCTTTTACAATTTTAAAACTTTTAAAATTCTCGTTAGATAAACATTTATAATTATCGGTACTTATTTACCGGCTATACAAAAAAAGGATATTCTTCAATGGATTTTTTTTATTAAAAAAAAATGTAGCGAGATACAAAATACTTAAGTTAATCGCATTTTTCAAAGCATGGATTAAAAAAACTTCGGCAAAGGGTGGCATTTAGCAATCGCACTGTATATATTCAGCACATTATAACCCGAAATCTTAGTTTAAGCTCCGCAATTTTATATGATGCAAATACTAAATATTTATGACGCTAATGCATAGTCTTGAGTATGCTTCATTTGTACATCTGTACAAAGAAACCATGTAAAAATAAGTATACAATTTCAAAATAATTTTATATTTCACGTCCTAATGTACATGGAACATTAAAGTTAAGTTTAGTAATTTTTAATAAATGTTGCAATAAATGAGCTGCTATAAAAAAATATATATTTATTAAAAAATAATCCTATTCAAGATTTCAACTGGAATTATATCACAAGTGGTATAGACTATTTATTTCTGAGCAGGCATGGTAGATTTTTTGAAATTTATATATGTAAAATAAAAGAATTAATAATTAACAAGTAGATTGATATAAAAATTTCCCAAATCGTTTTATTGTTATCAAATGTAAGCATATTTAGAATCCCTATGATTATATTGCAGTTATGTTCTAAATATTTCCGGAAATTATAAATATTGAAAAAAACCGCGTAGATTTAAAATATAGTTTTAACGGTTCGTTTATACGTAAATCAGAAAAAAGATGGATTATATTAATATCGTTTATTTATGCAATAACACGCTATTATAATATGAATATTTATAGGTCCAGGTTAATTTGAATAAAATAAAATAAACACGAATATATTAAAATAACCATAGAATAAAAAAATCTCTTTGGAATACATTGAAATGTTTTTATAGTACTAGAATATTTTCATTGCATGTATTAACAAAAAAAAAATTTGTAAATTGTAGAAATATTTGAATTTTGGTGTTGACTATTTAATATATATATTTTTTGAAATATATTAATAATTTTGTATACTTTTATAATGTTACAGTTCTTTAGCAATAATTGAAGAATATGATTTCCTATAAGTTTATTCAATATTTTATTTTGATACTAGTTTAAAAAAATAGATTATAATTCGTTTTCATATTTTCACAACGTTCAATTCATGAATTTCGTTTTTGATATAATAAGTAGAGACCGGATTTTAGGCAAAATGCCTTAAATTGCCTTTTTTTGCCTATTTCGATAATTTTGATAAAATTTTGCCTATTTTTCAGTTTAGCGCCTAATTTGCCTATTTCGACACTTTTCATGCATTCGCACCTTTTTTCATATTTATTTTGCTATTTACTATAATTTATTTTGTTCGATGATAAAAACTTTCTAAATTGTTTGTGTCATTGCTACATTACCAATGGAAAAATCCTTAATCGTTCTTAATGTACTCTTAAGTACCAATAGTGGCTATTTTGTAACAACTGTTGTTTCAAATAAATAATTCACCCTTCATTTCTTCAGTCTGTGTTTAGTTAGCGCACGAATACATTCGAAAATAAATTCAAAATGCCTAAAAATTAGCAGTTCAGATAAATCCAAGATCCAAAAAAGGAAAAAGAAACAAGGAAAAATGTTGTTTTACTGTGTTTTTCATGCCTTTTTTGATTTTTTTCCAAAATAATAAATGCCTTTTTTAGCGCCTTTTTTAAAAGTTTTTTAGTGCCTATTTGCCGCCTATTTTGGCATTTTTTTAGTGCCTATAATCCAGTCTCTAATAATAAGTATACACAAAATATTGTAAAATAATTATAATGTTTATATAACTCAAGAAAAAACGTAATAATTTTACAGATCAGTCGGAGCGCAGAAGCTGAACAATATTTCAGAAGAGCACAAAAATTAGCACCTGAAGATCCTTCAGTCTACCACCATTATGGTAAGTTACGTAAATTAAAATTAAAAATACATTAAAATCCAGTCATTTTGAGCATATTACATTTTTCAGCTCTATACATCCAATTCTGTAAAAAGTCCTAAATGCTTATATATATTTGAGAAATTAGTTCGTTGGCCACGAATGTACGTTTTCAGTTTTCTGAATTAGTCGTCATTTTAGAATGAGCAACAATAAAATTGAAATCGGCTTTTTCCAAAGTCTTTTCATTGCGAGTCTCTTTTCTGTGTATTTTATGTGTATTTTTATTGTTTCGTTCGCAGTAAACAATAATAAAATTAAAGGAGCTATTACTAGAGTTGCTCCCGCATAATATTGCCTGAAGAACAAATACTATAAATTGAGCGGACGAACCGAACGCTTTCATAAAATCGTTATACTCACGTAAAATTAATTGCCAATTAAATCTTCCTATTTCAGTATATATAAATGATTTTGCAGGTAGAAAGAAAGAGGGTGCATGTCAAACACAGATTTCTATTTCGATTTAATGCGTAATTAATTTTTATGTCTGCAGTTTTATTGTCGGTTTTTCAGGTGATAAAGTTTTGATAGATATATTTGAATTATCTGTACATTTGAGAACTAATGGGGAAAATGGAGCACCTTTATATGTCATAAGAAAAACAGTGTAATTTATTCTGCAAATTACTCTTTTATTTTTTGATCATTTTTTTTTAAATTTCTTGTGATTACAGTTAATGGATGTTAAATCTTGCCCCTAAGCTTGTCGTTTTTCGAAAAATGTTGTAATTAGTTCAAAAATTGCATCTAAACATAGGCCTTTTGTTTAAGGGGTTAGAGCACCTTTATATGCCATAAGAAAAACAGTGTAATTTATTCTGCAAATTACTCCTTCATTTATAGATGATTTTTTTTTAAATTTCTTGTGATTACAGTTAATAGATTTTAAATTGGCCTTAAGCTTGTCGTTTTTCGAAAAAAGTTTTAATTAATTCAAAAATTTCTACTAAACATAGGTCTTTTTTTTAAGGGGTTAGAGCACCTTTATATGTCATAAGAAAAACAGTGTCATTTATTCTACAAATTACTCTTTCATTTTTTGGATCAATTTTTTTCAAATTTCTTGTGGTAACAGTCTATAGATGTTAAATTGCTCGTAAGCTCGCCGATTTTAGAAAAAGGTTTTAATTAGTTCAAAAATGGCTGCTAAACATAGGCCTTTTTTAAGGGGTTAGAGCACCTTTATATGCCATAAGAAAAATAGTGTAATTTATTCTATAAATTACTCTTTCATTTTTGGATCGATTTTTTTAAAATTTCTTGTGATTACAAATAATAGATGTTAAATTACCCCTAAGCTTGTCGTTCTTCGATAAAAGTTTTAATTAGTTCAAAAATTGCTGCTAAACATAAGCCTTTTTTTAAGGGGTTAGAGCACCTTTATATGCCATAAGAAAAACAGTGACATTTATTCTACAAATTACTCTTTCATTTTTGGATCAATTTTTTTAAAATTTATTGTGATTACAGATAATAGATGTTAAATTACCCCAAAGCTTGTCGTTCTTCGAAAAAAGTTTTAATTAGTTCAAAAATTGCTTCTGAACATAGGCCTTTTTTTTAAGGGGTTAGAGCACCTTTATATACCGTAAGAAAAACAGTGTCATTTATTCTACAAATTACTCTTTCATTTTTGGATCGATTTTTTTTAAATTTCTTGTGATTACAGATAATAGATGTTAAATTGCTCCTAAGCTTATCGTTTCTGCAAAAACGTTTTAATTAGTTCAAAAATTGCTGCTAAACATAGGCCATTTTTATTAATATAAATTTATCGAAATTCAAAATTCTAAGAGCTTCTTAGACCATGTGCAACATGGTCCTAAATATAAAATTGATAGACAATGATTGTGGGTACGGTGTGGTTTGCAGCCCCGACGTAGATGATGAGAAATTACGTAAAGAAATGGTTAGGATAGATTAAAGATTAGCAAAAGATGCTATTGTCCAATTGAAGCGAGATACGATACATACAGTAGTATTAAAGTATTTTCTCGCCAATTTTTAATTATTTAAAAGAAATCGGACAAGTGTGTGATTTCTCAAAAAAACTCTTTGTTATTAAATTTTATCAAACAAATTTATGAATATATTTTCCTCTTGAATGCCAGTACTTTCCGTATCATATTATTTTGAACTAATGGCAGTACTTCAAAAAAGATTCCTTCAAAACTCTTTCTGTGGTTTATCTAAAACCACAAAAAGAATATTAGCCTAATACGACTATTTTCAAATTATCACTACGGTGTTAACTAATCCTATACAGAAAATCACCCAAATTAACTCGAGGCATTAAGTAACTATATGCGCATTTCGAGGGCTAAGCTCCCATCCCCACTAGCACAAGATCAACACTAAATAAAATACCACGTGATTGCTATACAACTATATTTGATGATGATATTCTATAAAAAATACTATTCCATTAAAATTTGAATCATATCGAATACTTTCATTTTTGCGATTTACTTGCAGCCGCTCCTTGCACAAACCTGTGCCACTCCTGCATATACCTGTTCGTATACATAACATAGGGAACATTGAGGCAAATTGCCACATCTATTGTACATTGTTAGACATGGAACAAGTTCAGGAACAACTTGGTCCTATGACTCTAGCTTCAAAAGACACTTGCAGTGTATAGTATAAAATTTTGCAGCTTGATGCACTGACAGAGCTGCTGGCACTCATGCGTACTGAAAGCCACATTCCTCTAGCCTCGTTTTAATTAAATTTCTGCTCGCACGGGAAATAAACGACCGGTATATATAGTATGTAAAGTAAGAATACAAACTCGTTTAATATTATGTAGATAATGAGTTCACACCGAAGGTTGTTTAAAGCGTATGGTTATTATGACGAAGGACGCGGAATATTTATTTATTATTTTTTTAACTGCCCAATTAAGGATTTGTCGGTTTTTTGACTAAATATGTAAAATTTGAAAACCGGTTTTTAAACTTTAAAAGCGCGTTCTACCACCAGTCTATAAAAAAAAAAAACGTATTACCGATCCGCGCTTTATATTTTGTAAGAAATTTTGAATTGTCTTTTACTTGTTAATTTTTGATTTATTTGGAATATATTTTATGTTATTTTCATATATTTGTACAATCAAAAATATATATATATTTTGAAATAAGTGGAAGTATTTATAACTTTTTAACAATATTTTTTGTAAATATTCGAAAACGGTTTTTTTTTGGAAATGCTGTTATTCGAAAACCAGTTTTTGTATAAATATAAACCCTAGCTATATTATTGCCGCACATGACATGCAAAAATTACAGAAAAAATCTCAGAGATAATTTTGAGAAATCAACTGGGAATATGCTAACAATATTTTTTCTTATTAAAAAAATTTCTTTCGAAATATATATTTTTAAAACTGCTTTTTAATTTTGTTTTTAGTTTTTAAAGTATTGCATTCTCTTAAGATAGAAGCAATAAGATAGATCGTTTTTGTATCTTATTATTATGTGTTAAAATAAGGGAGATATTATCCCTTAAATTTAACATGGTAATATTTCAGTTATAATTTTGAGAAAACGACTTGGAAATATGCCAACAATATTTTGTGGCTATATTTCCAATTATGGTATCTAGGAAATGGGCGGCTCACTTTTTTGCAAAAATTATTATTATTATTAATTCTTTTTTGAAAATACATTTTTAAAATAATTAATAAATTTTTAAAAAGTGGGGGAACTTGGCAATTATTCACAAAATCATTAATTTCTTATAACTCAGAAATATTTCCACAAATAATGGAGATATTATCCTTCAACTTCCGACTGCTCGATGAATTTTACGAATTAAGCATCCACATTTATAAAAATAAAATCATAAATAATATATATCGAGCACCAAGATCTCCTATATTTTTATCAATAAAAAATAAAGCATTATTTCATAAGGAAAATAAATTTCCTTTAGGAAATAAATTCCCATAAATTTCCTGTTAAGACATATTCATATAAGTGAAATAAAATCAAATGAAATCTTATAAAAAAAGTGGGTTCTTTTTGTCTCGAATTGTTTTTTTTAATTAATAAAGAAAATATAATATTTAGAAGAACAAATTAAGTTTATAATTGTCAATTCCATTCAGGGAATCCTGGTATAAGGAACTGACTAGAAATATCGTCCAAGTTAAATATAATACTATATGAGTAAATTAAATAAAACATATTAAAAATTATCATACGGTGTTAAATAATAGTATAGAATATCACACAAATACCGTCACTCAAAGCATTAAGTAGCTAGATGCGCATTTCGAAGGCTATGACTCCATCTTCAGTAGCACAAGATAAAAACTAAATAAAATACCTCTATCACGAATCGTGATTGATATACTATTAAATAAATAAGTCAACATGACAGAAGTATTTAAACCCTTTGAAAAATGATAATTAGATATCGACTTTTACAGAATGTAATTTTAAAAATTTTGTTACGGTACTTGGGTGATATTCTATATTAGAATGTAATCTATTATCATATAAAAATAGATGATTCTTTAACCTTAGCCCGTCCCTATTGCCATTATATTAAATGAAGTTTATTTTCTATATTAAATTTTGTTCCTTTCATTTTTATAGATATATATATATAAACAAATAAATATAATGTTTGGTTCAACTGAAATATTTTAATTGTTTAATTGAACTTGGAGAAATCCTCAATAAAACACACAATTTTCTATAAACATAATTAGATTTCAGGCGAGCTTTTTAATGATTTACACCATCCTAGCGAATGACAGTGTCGTAATCCACACCTACTATATATTCTTATCTGTCGTCATGTTTCCTTTTGTTGTTTGCTCGTATTATTTCAAGTCATTCGCGCTTCTTATAACGATGCCGTCGCTTATTTACTACAAGAACTAATTACGTTGCACTAGCGCGGAGAGAGGCGTTTAATTACTTATTATAATCGCAAACATGGCAGATATTGTGTATACTGAATGTCAAGGAGCAACATCCTTCTATATAAGACAATACAAGATTTACAACAGACACAGTTTAAATGAAAATTGGGATGGTAATAGGTTATACAAAAAATTTCGAATTATATTCGAAATGGGAGAGAATGAGAAGAGAAATAAATATAATGGGAAGAGTAATAAATATAAATTTAACTGAAATATAATTCTGTAGTTTATTATTTGAAATATATATTACCAACATTGCGCAAATCACGAAGAGCGAATAAACTATATAATAAATAATAATACAGTATTAGTTAGTTAAAGAGTCCGCAATCCTAAAGATTGGTTGGAAACAGCACGCCATGCCGATCTATCCTGAGCTAATCCCTTCATCTCCCTATAGCTATTCATCTCAACGTCTTCAACTATCTGACTCACATACTCCAATCTAGGCCTACCTACCCCTCTCTTTCCCTCCACTCTACCTTCTATGATCAATTGCATAATCCCCCCATGCCTAAGAATATGCCCTACTAATCTGTCTCTCCTACGTTGTAACACTCTCCAAATACTTCTCTTCTCCCCTACTAACTCTAGTACAGCTTCATTTGTTACTTTATCTTCCCAACCAATCCTCATCATCCTCCTATAACACCACATTTCGAATGCTTGTAATCTACGCTTCTCTTCCTTTCCTATAGTCCACGCCTCACACCCGTACAGTGCTACACTCCAAACATATACCTTCAGTAATCTTTTTCTAATACCCAAGTCAATATTTGATCTTAAAATCTGTTCTTTTTCTACGAATGCCTTCCTACCCTGTGCTATCCTACACTTTATATCTACCTTGCTTCGATTATCTTTTGTGATTCTACTGCCTAAATAACAAAAATCTGACACTTCTTCGATTCTATTATCTCCTATTGTGATCCTCATTTTTCTACTGTATTCCTTTTTGTCACACCTCATCACTTTAGTTTTACCTATATTTATTTTCATGTTAAAATCCCTAGTCAATACTGCCTGCATACCATTCAATACCCTTTCTAAATTCTTTTCGATTTCTTCCAATATAGCTATATCGTCGGCGAATCTCACCATATATATTTTCTCTCCCTGTACATTCACACCTACACTATACTCTTCTTTTACTTTGTTTATTGCATCTTCTATATATAGATTAAATAATAACGGTGAAAGTGTACATCCCTGCCGAACTCCCTTCCCTATTTTTGCTACCTCTTCTTCCCCCTCAATTTTAACTAAGGCAGTTTGGTGTTTATATAAATTAAAAATTATTCTCCTATCCTTATAATCTATACCCGTTTCTTTTAAAATTCTAAACATTATGTCCCAATCTACATTATCAAATGCCTTTTCTAAATCTACAAAAGCTATGCAAGTTACCTTTCCTACCCTCTTTCTTTTTTCTACTACCGTTCTTAGTGCTAGAATCGCCTCCCTCGTCCCTCTGTTTGTCCTAAAACCAAACTGATCTTCTCCTAGCCTTTCCTCTACTTTATTTTCTAATCTCCTATAAATAATCTTTAACAATATCTTCGATGCATGTGATAGTAGACTAATGGTCCTATAGTTCTCACACAAATTAGCTCCTATTTTCTTCGGCATTGTTACTATTCTACTACGCTGAAAATCCTGTGGTACTTCTCCCTTGTCATATATTTTACAAACTAGCCTGTATAATCGCTCCTGCATTTTTTCCCCTGCGTGTTTTATTAATTCGGCTGGTATCATATCAATCCCCGCTGCTTATATTATAATCAATACAGTATTATATGTGCTTAAATTATTTTTATTATTGTTCTATTACATTTTTTATTCGTGCAATAATATATTTCTATTTTTTAAAAAGGGTCGAAATATATTTTTTATTAGAAGGCAATCGATTATAGATTTATACCAGCTGGTTATGCCAAAGATAATGTTATAAATAATTAACTTAAAAGCTTTGATTCGTCCAATGGAGTTTTTATATTCAAGTTCAAAGAAATTTTTTTTGTACGTCCATCAATCTACATAAATTTGAGTGTAAAAAGCAATTCTGTGATTTATACCAATTAAAATTGTGCGCGCTAAAGTAATTTTGCAACATACCAAGGAAAATATATCGATAGCAGTAAATTGAGTTTACTTCATTAGCAATTTAATCAATTTAACTATTTAATATAATTTAATCTAATATATGAATAAATCGATAACTGGCTGTACTGTTTCTGTTGTTACAGATGTTGCAAAACGTTAATGTATTTCTTATAATATTTCATATCAATAGTTCTGCGATCTTCATTTTTTTCAACTTTATTGAGCATCTAACATGTTGGCAATTATAAAATTATTTGATTTATCTATGGGGAGCGGGCTGTAGTGAAGCAATATATATTTTTTTGAATAGAAACGATAAAAGTGCTGTAGCTGAGCATATTTTTGACTAACTCAGGTCATCCCATCATCAAATTAGTTCACTTAAATTACGTAAAAGTGTTTTGAATTATTCCGAGTTAAATGCTTAAATGAAAGTATATACACAGATTCGTGCTAGGGGTATTTTATTTCGTTTTTATCTTGTGCTACTGGAGATGGGGGCATGGCCTTCGAAATGCGCAACTAGCTACTTAATGCTTTAAGTTGCGTTATTTGGGTGATATTCTATATTAATAAAATCAATGTCATAATGATTCTTCTTTATAATTATCCCGTCAAAGATAATGTCGAATTATTAAAGAAATTGCAACTGGAAATTTGATCTTGATTTACTGATGATGTCACTGATGGATTTGAATTGTATTTAAAGTCTTGTATTACTCATTTATTTGGTAGCAATAAATCGAGTTGTATTTATATTCAAAATTAAAATAACATAATATAGCTTAAGGTCTTTGCCCAACTTAAACGATAGCTTTCTGCATTGTCTTAGACAGCAACTTTCGTTAACACTCCACAAAGGTACTTTCAACATGTTATACAAAATATATATTAACTCTATAGCTTATTTTTAAATCGAACAAACTTAATCAGTTTTTAACTCAAATAGCGCGCACCAAGAAATAATATAATATCATATTCCAAACTCGATTGATAAGGTGATAAAATTTTAAAACCAAGTTGTAAGATATATCCCATAATTTAGCTAGTGGATGTCTTCGACAAATTCGGTAAATTTAAAACACTCCATTTTTTTTGCAATAAATATTTGTTTCACTTAATTTATCATATTACTAATAAACAGACATTTAATTTATCTTCAATAAAGCACAAGTATCTGCAATATCAATCAAGCGATTTCTTTGTTGCCGTGTAATTGTGTATCGTGACTATTTGCCATAATAATGTAATTTTCTATAATCTCATTGTGTGCCCTATATTTTATATAAGTGCAAGGACATTTCAGGAGCACAAGAAAGCATACACGCACAGCCATCGAACTAAGGCTGCTTCAGACATCCATTTGTCTCACTTGCTTTTCTTCGCGAACAGACTTGACACAACCATTTACAGAAAGCAGATATATTATTTCCTTTTGAAATACGTTGCATTATATATAGAAATGAGTATAGAGGACAGCGGACAAAGATTCAATCAAAATATGACATAAAGACATGTTGGTGGTGCTATTTGGGATACGAACGAACCGCAACAAAAGAGATTAGAGTAATGCAGAACCTCAAAAAATATTTAGCGCAATAAGTATGTTATGAACTGAAAGAATCTTAGAAATTAGTATCTACATTTTATATCTACCTTACTTCGGTGGGAGGGAGGCGATTCTAGCACTAAGAACGGTAGTAGAAAAAAGAAAGAGGGTAGGAAAGGTAACTTGCATAGCTTTTGTAGATTTAGAAAAGGCATTTGATAATGTAGATTGGGACATAATGTTTAGAATTTTAAAAGAAACGGGTATAGATTATAAGGATAGGAGAATAATTTTTAATTTATATAAACACCAAACTGCCTTAGTTAGAATTGAGGGGGAAGAAGAGGTAGCAAAAATAGGGAAGGGAGTTCGGCAGGGATGTACACTCTCACCGCTATTATTTAATCTATATATAGAAGATGCAATAAACAAAGTAAAAGAAGAGTATAGTGTAGGTGTGAATGTACAGGGAGAGAAAATATATATGTTGAGATTCGCCGACGATATAGCTATATTGGAAGAAAGCGAAAAGAATTTAGAAAGGATATTGAATGGTATGCAGCAGTATTGACTAGGGATTTTAACATGAAAATAAATATAGGTAAAACTAAAGTGATGAGGTGTGACAAAAAGGAATGCAGTAGAAAAATGAGGATCACAATAGGAGATAATAGAATCGAAGAAGTGTCAGATTTTTGTTATTTAGGCAGTAGAATCACAAAAGATAATCGAAGCAAGGTAGATATAAAGTGTAGGATAGCACAGGGTAGGAAGGCATTCGTAGAAAAAGAACAGATTTTAAGATCAAATATTGACTTGGGTATTAGAAAAAGATTACTGAAGGTATATGTTTGGAGTGTAGCACTGTACGGGTGTGAGGCGTAGACTATAGGAAAGGAAGAGAAGCGTAGATTACAAGCATTCGAAATGTGGTGTTATAGGAGGATGATGAGGATTGGTTGGGTAGATAAAGTAACAAATGAAGCTGTACTAGAATTAGTAGGGGAGAAGAGAAGTATTTGGAGAGTGTTACAGCGTAGGAGAGACAGATTAGTAGGGCATATTCTTAGGCATGGGGGGATTATGCAATTGATCATAGAAGGTAGAGTGGAGGGAAAGAGAGGGCTAGGTAGGCCTAGATTGGAGTATGTGAGTCAGATAGTTGAAGACGTTGAGATGAATAGCTATAGGGAGATGAAGGGATTAGCTCAGGATAGATCGGCATGGCGTGCTGTTTCCAACCAATCTTTAGGATTGCGGACTCTTTAACTAACTTCGGTTATCCTAGTTGCTAAATAAGAAAAGTCTGACACGTCTTCTATTCTATCGTCTCCTATTCTTATCCCAATTTTTCGCTTGCATTCCTTCTTGTAAAAAAATTGATTTAAAAAATTTGAATTTGATTGTAAAATCAAGTAGACAATTTATTTTGAATTGTTGATTAAATTAAATGTTATAGCATGGTTCGAATTTATATTTGAATTAACTGAATGCCTATTTACAACAAAATGATCCCATTACTAGCCTCAAGAGCTTCATATTATTAATCCAAAAAAATGCTGGTAAATTTGACCTTATCCATTTATATATATACAAAATTAAATGGCGACAATAATGATATTTTATTGTGGCAAAGAACTTATATTTCTAATCGCATGTAATGATTAAAATATTTTCTATTGTGCGATTAAATTGTGTTTTGAAGGATTTAAACAAGAATTAAAGAAGCAGCGTATGGTTTTAGATAAATATACGCCATCTGTTATCAGTTATACCAAGGATAATGGTAGGATTACCTGAAGTCCAATTTACTTAAGAGTAAATGCAATCCGCCACCATTTTTCAAATACGAAAAACACAATTCAAAAGAAAACGTTACTTTCTTATATATAAAAATAAGATGTCATCTAAAAAGTAACTAGAAAAAGTCTAAATATTAAAAATATCATATAAATTAAAATATAATTTTCACTTTGGGCCATCAATTTTTTATTACTTCCCAAATACCATTGAGACAATTCCACTTATATATAAGTATATATTTTCTTATAATCCTTTCTCTTGTACACTTATGCATGTTGCCATCTTGCTCTCATATAAGGACCATTTATGTCATTATATCTTCACTGTTTGATTGATGAGTTTTTCTCAGCAAAAATGCCGCTCCTTTCACAGAAAAGCTTTATGCTACACATCAGTTATATACACACGTATATATATATATATATATATATATATATATACCGGGTGAAACTTACAAAGTCTTTATTATAGAGTTATAGAATAACATTTGTTTTGCAAATTTTGACTAGAATTAAGAAATACGAAGAAATGACTAAACGACCAGTATTTTATAGACAAATAAAATTTGAAACGGTGCCCACAAAATTGCAATGTGAACGAAGAATATAGTAAACATTTATTATATTACAAGTAGTGTAATTACATCAGAATGTGACTCGCTCTGTATATGTAGCGAGCCGAGAAAATGCGAGTACGTCCAACAGCGAAGACGATATGGACGGACAAAGATGAGTTGAATCCAACGCGCACAGACAAAAGAAAACTCTTTTGCGAAATTAATCTGAAGTTGATGCGGGAATGATAATACTATTTTATATCGCCATTTGTATCCCCACGCCGACAGATCCAATGAAAATGCAATCTCATAATAACAATTATGAGATTAATAGTATAGAAAATGTACATATAGCTACTTAATGCTTTAAGTTAAGGTGTTTGGGTGATATTTTGTACAATTATTTAACACCGTGGTGATAATTTTTTGAAATTATGAGATTGTTGGACGATCAATGATAAGAACCAAAGAACATGTAAAAAACACCAACAACACTTCTAATTTCGGTAGACATTTAAAATTCAATGACCACAGAAGGAATATACCAGATAGCATAAAAATCTTACACTCGAGAGCAAGAAGTCCAAAAATAATGCTTTCAGAAAACCTGGAAATAGATAATAAAATCAAAGATACGAAATATAAAGCCTGAACAAACAAATTTGTACACAGAAACAACCACTCTTCAAATTTCTTAAATGGCGTCATCTACAAGCCGACCACCAAACTAACATTTTAATATAGACAAATATACACACACAGCAAACATACATATTACACATCGTATCACGTCAATAGTTCGCCAACAATAGTTCGCGCGACAATATTTCGCCAACTACAGTTCGCCTAACAATAGTTCGTCGGTGTTTTAGTTCGCCATCATTTAGTTCGTCATGTTAATAGTTTCGCAGCGACGTCAGTTCGCCATTTATATACTATAGCTGCTAGGATGATATCTAGGATATTTTTAGCACATTGGTGTCTTCTTGGTGTCAGAAAAAAAGTATCGCGATTGCGCTACTAGAATTGCGACGATAGACTAGATATTTTAGATTATCTTCGCGGTTTAGCGCACAATTTTTCATTCTGAAAACGTATGTACGAATATATACATGTAGTAATCGGTTCTTCATTTTACATGGTAATGTTTCGATTCCCCTTCCAATAATATCTCATTAAATGAACGGTGCGAACTAATTAGTAACGAACTGATTTAATAGCGAACTTATTGTTCGCGAACTGTTTGCACTGGCGAACTTATTCACGGCGAACTATTGTCGGCGAACTACTGTCGCGCGAACTATTGTTGGCGAACTATTGACATGTAACCATTACACATACACATGCAAAGAAAATGTTAGACGTTGCAAGTGCATATACGAAAACGAATCAACTTTGAGCGGTTGATTTTCATGTGGCGAGATCTGTCGATATCTTCCCCACGAGAACTTGGTGAAGATAACTGAAGACTGCGCTAGTATATTGACCAAATACACGGGAACGAAATTTTGACAATTTTCCATTTAGTGTGGCGCCATTGTCTCCCCACAAGCAATATGTTAATTGAATTCAAAACGCGCGTTGCATCCCCAATCGACTTAAAGCAAGCATTTGATTACTGTGTTCGAACACGGTCAGCTGTTCGACATCAGCAACATCAAAACAATGAATGAAATGTGTTAAACATTTAACAACCCGGGAGAAATGTATCGAATTGATAAGATTCGATAAAATACATTGTCATTGGCATTAGTTACAATGCACATTTAATAAATATACGAGCCATATATTCACTTGCACTCCTCTATATATTACTCCTCTTACACTCCATCAAAAACAATTTTTAAAATGCCCAATTCGTAACTTAAGCTTCCGTCATCAACAAATATTTCACTTCTGTCACTCATTAGAATTTCTTTATAATTGCACCTAAAGAAGTATTAGATACAATTTACTACCTTCAAAACTCTTCAATTTATTTTCTAAAAAATCTTTAACAATTTTCAGCTTAGCAAAAAAAAAAAAGGAAATTACATTTCCTTCACTAAGATAGCTACAATTTGTATTTACTAATTGTTGTGCTGTGTTGTCTTTTATAAATCGTAGGAATTCTTTTGCAGAAATACGTTTTACATATATATTTTACAATAAACTTTACACAGGATCGAACGTTTGACCCTAACAGTGGCAGGCCGACACCTTAACGCCGAGACCACTCCGACACGAACAAAACATTATTTTACAAACAGTATTAATAAACACACCTCCGCCAAAAAATATTAAAATAAAAATCCACGAAAAATCGAAATATTTCAAAGGTATATATATACACCCCTTTTTCAACTATTTCGACGATAATTTCAACTTTTTCCGTTTGAACCGGAAATCAGTAAAATATAGTTTTAAGACGATTTATAGCCATTTTGCAAGGTTTTGGGCAGCACTTGTTAAACTTTGACCAAAATCGCCAAAAAAATCGGAATATTTCAAAGGTATATATACACCACTTTTTCACTTTTTCGACGATAATTTCAACTTTTTCCAATTGAACCGGAAATCAGTAAAATATAGTTTTAGGACGATTTATAGCCATTTTGCATTGTTTTGGGCAGCACTTGTTAAACTTTGACCAAAATCGCCAAAAAAATCGGAATATTTCAAAGGTATATATACACGACTTTTTCACTTTTTTCGACGATAATATCAACTTTTTCCATTTGAACCGGAAATCAGTAAAATATAGTTTTAGGACGATTTATAGCCATTTTGCATTGTTTTGGGCAGCACTTGTTAAACTTTGACCAAAATCACCAAAAAAATCGGAACATTTCAAAGGTATATATACACGACTTTTTCACTTTTTTCGACGATAATATCAACTTTTTCCATTTGAACCGGAAATCAGTAAAATATAGTTTTAAGACGATTTATAGCCCTTTTGCATTGTTTTGGGCAGCACTTGTTAAACTTTGACCAAAATCGCCAAAAAAATCGAAATATTTCAAAGGTTATATATACACCACTTTTTCACCTTTTTCGACGATAATTTCAAATTTTTCCATTTGAACCGGAAATCAGTAAAATATAGTTTTAAGACGATTTATAGCCATTTTGCATTGTTTTGGGCAGCACTTGTTAAACTTTGACCAAAATCACCAAAAAAATCGGAATATTTCAAAGGTACATATACACCACTTTTTCACTTTTTTCGACGATAATATCAACTTTTTCCATTTGAACCGGAAATCAGTAAAATATAGTTTTAGGACGATTTATAGCCATTTTGCATTGTTTTGGGCAGCACTTGTTAAACTTTGACCAAAATCGCCAAAAAAATCGAAATATTTCAAAGGTTATATATACACCACTTTTTCACCTTTTTCGACGATAATTTCAAATTTTTCCATTTGAACCGGAAATCAGTAAAATATAGTTTTAAGACGATTTATAGCCATTTTGCATTGTTTTGGGCAGCACTTGTTAAACTTTGACCAAAATCACCAAAAAAATCGGAATATTTCAAAGGTACATATACACCACTTTTTCACTTTTTTCGACGATAATATCAACTTTTTCCATTTGAACCGGAAATCAGTAAAATATAGTTTTAGGACGATTTATAGCCATTTTGCATTGTTTTGGGCAGCACTTGTTAAACTTTGACCAAAATCACCAAAAAAATCGGAACATATCAAAGGTATATATACACGACTTTTTCACTTTTTTCGACGATAATATCAACTTTTTCCATTTGAACCGGAAATCAGTAAAATATAGTTTTAAGACGATTTATAGCCCTTTTGCATTGTTTTGGGCAGCACTTGTTAAACTTTGACCAAAATCACCAAAAAAATCGGAATATTTCAAAGGTACATATACACCACTTTTTCACTTTTTCGACGATAATTCAACTTTTTCCAATTGAACCGGAAATCAGTAAAATATAGTTTTAGGACGATTTATAGCCATTTTGCATTGTTTTGGGCAGCACTTGTTAAACTTTGACCAAAATCACCAAAAAAATCGGAACATATCAAAGGTATATATACACGACTTTTTCACTTTTTTCGACGATAATATCAACTTTTTCCATTTGAACCGGAAATCAGTAAAATATAGTTTTAAGACGATTTATAGCCATTTTGCAAGGTTTTGGGCAGCACTTGTTAAACTTTGACCAAAATCGCCAAAAAAATCGGAATATTTCAAAGGTATATATACACCACTTTTTCACTTTTTTCGACGATAATTCAACTTTTTCCAATTGAACCGGAAATCAGTAAAATATAGTTTTAGGACGATTTATAGCCATTTTGCATTGTTTTGGGCAGCACTTGTTAAACTTTGACCAAAATCACCAAAAAAATCGGAATATTTCAAAGGTATATATACACCACTTTTTCACTTTTTCGACGATAATTTCAACTTTTTCCATTTGAACCGGAAATCAGTAAAATATAGTTTTAAGACGATTTATAGCCATTTTGCATTGTTTTGGGCAGCACTTGTTAAACTTTGACCAAAATCGCCAAAAAAATCGAAATATTTCAAAGGTATATATACACCACTTTTTCACTTTTTTCGACGATAATTTCAACTTTTTCCATTTGAACCGGAAATCAGTAAAATATAGTTTTAAGACGATTTATAGCCATTTTGCATTGTTTTGGGCAGCACTTGTTAAACTTTGACCAAAATCGCCAAAAAAATCGAAATATTTCAAAGGTATATATACACCACTTTTTCACTTTTTTCGACGATAATTTCAAATTTTTCCATTTGAACCGGAAATCAGTAAAATATAGTTTTAAGACGATTTATAGCCATTTTGCATTGTTTTGGGCAGCACTTGTTAAACTTTGACCAAAATCGCCAAAAAAATCGAAATATTTCAAAGGTATATATACACCCCTTTTTTACCTTTTTCGACGATAATTTCAACTTTTTCCGTTTGAAATCATACGGAAATATCGAATGATAATCTAACATATGTTACGAGATATTTCCCAATTATTTTTAAAACTCTTTAGCTCACATGTTGCTTTAATCAGCCTTAATTGACATCATTACACATACTTGCTACACCTCCGAATATATCGAACGAAAGTTTTTATTTAATTAATATTTATTTTAATTATTAAGGTTTATTCTCAGTTTGACAGAAGGTTTAAGGTCAATGCTACACTAAGAGAAAGCGAAACTGAAGATATTAGTTGTCAATGCAGTAAATATATTTGACTAGAAAGTTACATACATACATTTTCGCAAATTGTTAAATAAACAGTAGAAAATCTTCCCAAATTAGACACCGATAAACATTACCAAAAAAATATATATTTTATCATCCAAGACAAAGTTCCTATTTTATTTGATCACCGCGTGATCATTTTATAATTGCCAGGTTAATTATATGGTTCTTTTAACAAAATTTTTTTGCGAACAAATTGTGGTTTATGCTTCGAAGTGTAAATAACGCGATGCGATTGACAAAAAGGGGCGGCTAAAATATAAGCTGGAAAAGTCAAAGATGCGTAGAATGTAAAGGCGCTTCGTGATCAAATACAACTAGATCAACTCTACCATAAAATGCTGTGCAAATATAGCCTGATCTGTTTGGAGGTAGGTGATTTGATAGAGCCATCATGGCTCCAGTTTATTTACTCAAAAAAATAAATTGAAATTTACTCGATTTAAGGCTTCGTGATCAGAGTATTTGATTGTATGTTTATTTAAATTATAACCTTATTTTACGCGTATTTATGGTACCGGTTTCTTAGCAATTTTTAACGAATTGGTAATACTCGTCTTGTTTCATATTTAGCGTTTTTTAATCCTTCAAACGATTTATTGGTTTAGCGTCTTTTCGCTAATGCAACACAAGAAATTTCAATCTTCTTTTTAATTCGTGTAAGTTTATGAACGGTATTTAGTTGAAACTATATAATATATAAATGGAATAAGATTTGGTTTGATTTGAAAACTATTATTCTTTATTAATTTCCATAAAGTTATTTCTCAGCGTAAAAATATATTCTGTTTAATTAATCAAACTATTTGTTCCAATTATATATTACATTTAAATAGGACCTATTTAGATACTAGAAGGACAGGAATACTAGAAGAATTTGCGTTAATTATATTAGTGATTGACCAATCAATAAAAATTATTTTCCAAAGATAATTATGTATAAATATAATACATACATTTTTTTATTTTTCGATTTTTATTTAACAATAATAATCAGTTATTCTTCTTTTTTTTTTAAATGCAGTTAAAATTGTAAAGACCTTATATTTTTTCAAGATTATTTTATCAAAAAAGACTATCAGAGAATGTATTACAAAATATACCTGACATATTATATTAAAATGAGTAAAGAATATGATATTTTGATTTATCAAATCAATTCTCATGAACATTTTAAGTTTCAAATGTTTGAAAAAGAACAAATATTATTTTTCTTAGAACAATCCAAATAAAACTATGTAAAATTTGCGTAATAATTCTGTAATTGCTTGTAAAAAATATTTTGTAGATACTCTATAATTCGTTTATAATAATTTCATCATTCAATAGTATTTTTTTTTAATATTCTAAATAATGTTAAGGACCGTACCGCAATGAAGGAACGTTACACAGTCCTCTATTTTGAGGTGATAAAAGTCAAAACCAAAAGGACTAGGATATACCATAGAGCAGGGGTGGCCAACAAGTCGATTGCGAACAGTTTGACACAAAAACAGATTATTTCGAATGTGGCGCCAGTAAAATCAGACAAAAAACGCGAAATAAAGCGAAGATAAGTTGGCTCGGTGATTTAGCATTTTACATCCAAGTTAAGTGATTTGAATTTAAAGTTACAAGGTAAAAGAAAGCAATAAGTCACATGATTAGTTGCATGAATGCTTATAAAAGTCAGTTCGTAATGTTGATTGAAGAACTCCAACAAAAAAAATGTTGATCATTTTCCAAATATAAATGACCATTTACAAAAATATCCCAATTTTGATTATAACTTTGAAAAGTACGTTGTAGAAATTAAAAACGTTATTGAGGATTTTGCTGCGAGATTTGGTGAATTAAAAAAAAATTGAGGATATTGTTCTTTCCATTCTAAGAAAGATATAAGTGTGAAATATATTGCTGCAAAAATTTCTTATATTTTCACTTGGAAAAAAACTAAATTAGAGAATGAAATTATAACTCTACAATCTGATATAATTTTAAAAACTAGGGAGCTTGAAGAAGTCTTTTCGAAATATGTTAAGTGTTAGAAATATTCAAATATTAAAAAATGTAGTGAATATATCTATTCTTGTTTTGGATCAACGTATTTGTGTGAATCGGCTTTTTCATATTTAAAGTTAACAAAGACACAGCATCGTTTTTTACTTACCAATTAAAATATCGAAGATTCAATACGATACACACCTCACTATGAATGCTCGATAGAAGATATGAAACCAAAACTTCGCATTAATAAATCTTTTATTATACATATATTTTATGTATTTGTTCAATAAATATTATTATCGTGATATCGTTTCGTCTAAACTTCATTTCTACCTTTCACTAGATATCGAAGTTTAAGGCACTGGAATATTATAAATGTACAGGTACATCGCGATCACTTTTTAAGTCGATTTCAAGAACAATCAAGTTGGCCACCCCTGCGTTACACGATTCTATACCACCATTACCATTTTGTTTTTTCATTTACGACACGTTGGAATAGTTTATCACCTTCACAATCGATTTTGAGAAATTTTTATAAACAATTTATAAGTTTCATCGTTATAAATTCAAAATTTAACACTTATAGTATAAGCTGTTGTAAATAAATATAGTTTTCGTTTTAATAAGCCACGAATTAACACGATTTATATTCTCGAAAGAAACAATGGCGCGATGGTACAATGGTCTTCGTACCAGTGAATCTAACTGACTGACTCGCACTAAAATATACTCGTACTTCGATGGTTTGTAATCAGCGGGCGATTTGCATATCAAATATGAGTCGCTCAGCAGCAAAGTGGCCCAACTGAAGAAACTGTTAAAACTGCTATTATAGATACAATACGCAACGTATAGAACAAGTGCTATAGTCACTTTTATTTGTCCTTATTCAAATTTCGAAACTCATTTCACATAAAGAATATACTTTCTGAAAACAACTGAAATTTCTATACCCCTTATTTTCATTTTACCGATTTACTTAAAATGCACGTAGACCATTCTGCTCATGAGCGGCTCATATACTTTGTAACTGTTTGCCGTCTTATCTGCACAATGTTTATATACACGTAAACAAGACACATCTACGCAAGACGTCGGAGATCAACTCACGCCGTACCGCAACCAAAAAATCAATTAACACCGGAGAAAGAAACGACTTTAGTTTGATACTCCACGACACCAAGAGAAATCTTACACACACCGGTGGCTACATGAAACCATTTGGTATGAAAAAGAAATATTTGTATTTTCGCAGGTGCGTATATAAACCGTGTTGGTCGTACTGAATTTAATATATAGGGAATTGGCATGTAAAATGGGAAATATGCAAATATTGGCTCTCCTGTATACTTTACATCAAGAAGTGATTTATTCGGAATTTTAAAAAACTTCTAAATGCCGTATTTGCTCCGCGAAACTTCATTACTTCTTCCACTTAAAATGAAGAAAAGCCGGCCGCAGTTTTGTGACACCATGCGAATTGATTTGAATTTGAGCAAATACGAATGTTAATTGTTCAAATTAATATTACCTTTTAACAATAGAATAAATTTTATTTCGTGCAAGTAGCATGTAAAATGCATACAACTAAAGAAAACGTATTGATAAGATAATCTTATGCAAGTGTGCAAGAGTATTTAAATTTTATGTAAATTTTTTCTTATTTGTTAAACAATACTTTTAGTTATTGGACGTAGGTATTATATTGATGATTGTAAATTGGCACGTTGTGACCGTTTTCTGTAATTAACTCAAGAATTCGTGTTGAAATATTTTATTTTACTATTTGTTCGTATGTGAATTATTTTTTGACTATGTCTGTACATATTATATGCCGATATGTGCAATGTAAATATGTTTTTTTAAGATAAATAAATAAATATTCTATTCTATTCTATGTGAGAAAATCGCTACGCAATATAAGAGACTTCTTTTCCACAATTTTTAATGACCGGTAAATATCAACCATTTTTGCGATCAGGTGAAACAAAATGAAAAATTAAATTACTCAAAATAACTAATACAAGAAACGAGAAATATCTGAGAAGATAAATAACATAGTATGATATTTTGTGAAAATATAATTGAAAATGAAAAAAAAAATATGATACATAAGATTTAACTAAAAATAACATTTTTTAAATTCTTATAGTTCGCACATATACGCATGCCAAATCGATTTCGAATTTAGATACACATCCGTTTGAGGGTAACTCAATATTCTGGGGATTGAGGGACTGAAAATGTACGTGGTTGGTATTTACATTTCATTAATTGGCGGGTATAAGTTTAAAGGAAATTGAACTAGTTTCAATTGCTTAGAAACTTTGCGTTGAATTCGCGTGTTAGATCGCAATTGTGGAAGTTAATAAAACTAGGTTAGGAGTTGATTGGATGCAGCAAACTGCAATAATTGATTTATGATTTTGACTTGCGACCTACAAAAAATACTTTCTGTTCTTGATTGCATCTATTTCGTATAATGCGCCGAATTTATTATTTAATTCGGATTTAGAGAAAATAAAAATGCAACTGACGCAATCACGAGTTTTCTTGATTGAATCTTTCGAAGCCAACCAATATGCTCTGGCACATTTCATAGATCTGATAAAAGCATTTGATTGTGTCTCACACAGCATTCTAATTCAAAAACTTAAAACTGTTTATAAATTTGACAACACCAACTTATCTTTGATGCGGTCATACTACTTAAATAACCGTATTTTTAAATAACATTACCTCAGCTAAATTACCACTAAAGCAAGGTGTTCCAGAAGGGTCGATCACGGACCAATGTAATTTATAATATATATAAACGCCAAATCATCTGCTTCAGGATGCTAATTGTTTTCTATATGCTGATGACGCTACTGTTGTTAAAAGAAACAAAACCTTAGACACTGGAGTAGATAATTCTGTTACTGTTTTTATATTTTTTTAACCATACCCATTACACATTAAGATATTAGAAGCTATTACATTTCGTGCTTGCTACAGTGAAAAAATACCTATAACGAAACGCATTCTATAATTTAGATGATTATTTTTAATGTGAATTTGTCATATAAATGTTACTGTTGGTGTCAAACAACTCTTTGTAAGGAGCACAATTTGCTTAATTGTTAATTTGCTATAGTATGTACTTTTAACCTTTTTTACTCTTTTATACCAATTGACGTTTGTAATTGCCATTTCTTGCAAAACAATAAAAAATATTCCATTCCATTCCATTCCATTCCATTCCATTCCATTCCATTCCATTCCATTCCATTCCATTCCATTCCATTCCATTCCATTCCATTCCATTCCATTCCATTCCATTCCATTCCATTCCATTCCATTCCATTCCATTCCATTCCATTCCATTCCATTCCATTCCATTCCATTCCATTCCATTCCATTCTATTCTATTCTATTCTAATTATATAATAAATATTTTAATAACATTTAATTTATTCGGATTTTTAATATTTCACTAGGACATAAGAATGTATCATTAGCAACGTTGAACTGTTATTTAACAAAATTCTTCCTTTCTCGTTTATTGAGAATTTTCTAAATTTCGTGCTAATGTTTTGTTCTTTATTTTTACAAAGGACACCAATTATTTTTAATTATACCCACTTTATTTTAGTCAATAAATTTTTTTGTCCAGGTATGAGGTGTTGGAATATAGCCTTAATATTCTACGTCACACTTCCGTATATAAACAATATCATCAATGCTTGAAAATTAATTATAAAACGTGTCATGCAAACTGTCTCAAAATTCTTGTTGTGCACAAGCTGCATAATTACTATTGTAATTTAGAGTGTACATATCTTTTTGGAAGATATTGTTGAAAATATTTAAAATTAATTATATGATATTGCCCTTCCCGTTCCACAAGTTCGATTAATAATGAATGCAAAACTTCTTGCATGTTATTAGAATTACTACGCTTTACCAAAAATTTCCCGTTTCGAGCGTTTTCATTTGACTTATTCGTGCCGTCGAAATACTTCGTTTTTCACTATTTGCATCCTAACTAGGGTATGCAGTGCTATAACTAGAAAGGCTATATATACTAAATCTATATATTATAGTACTAAATGTTAAAAAAAATAATCTAAAAGGCTCAAATAATTCGTTGCATCATTTGTGCGTAATAAAAGTTTCAATTTTTTTAAGAGCGTATTAAAATCTAAATGATTTTATATTAACGAATTATGTTCTTTGCTGAGCTATAAATTTTTGCCACCTACTAATTAGTGAGATCGCACATGATAATTACGTTTGAAATCCCAGTGGAATGTAATAGGCCCAATGAACTAGCACTGATCATCGTTCCTCATGGGTTTCCAACAGCATGCAATCTGCACTGTTAAATACATGGCGCGAGCTTTCTTCATGGAGCTGTTGCCGCTAATGCGGTAATGAGTGCATGTTCACGCCTTGCTCCTTCGCAATAATGTTGTGCTCGTTAATTATGATGTATACGTTGCAATAAAGAGCGCCCAGAATGCGCCAGTTTGCAACTCTTAAATATACAAGCTACGCTGTATGATTACTCTAGGAAAGTAATCATAGTTTTATTTTACATCAAAAATTTTATTATCATGTGAACAATTGAAGGGCTCGGGGTAAAAAGGGGCCTATGCCACTTTTGAGTATTTCAGAAGGAAACATGTAGGTCATCTACAATTTCTTCCACAACAAATTCAGCGTTATCATCGTCAATGTTTTCGACTTCTTCTCGGATTTGATTGGTGGTTTCTTCTAAGGGTAAAGATCCTTTTCCTATTATGTTGGTAAAAAAGTCTTGTTGAAACGGAGGGATATACTTCAAAAGCTTCATTAAGTTATTAATTTTTTCTCTTTGAGTTGTACTGGTTCTGTGTATTTAACTTTAACCCGCTCAGTTACAAGTTGTTCAGTTAATCGAGTTCCACGTTTTCCAACATTAACTGCCAAATAATGTAAGTTTAGTTTAGTTAAAGAGTCCGCAATCCTAAAGATTGGTTGGAAACAGCACGCCATGCCGATCTATCCTGAGCTAATCCCTTCATCTCCCTATAGCTATTCATCTCAACGTCTTCAACTATCTGACTCACATACTCCAATCTAGGCCTACCTACCCCTCTCTTTCCCTCCACTCTACCTTCTATGATCAATTGCATAATCCCCCCATGCCTAAGAATATGCCCTACTAATCTGTCTCTCCTACGCTGTAACACTCTCCAAATACTTCTCTTCTCCCCTACTAACTCTAGTACAGCTTCATTTGTTACTTTATCTTCCCAACCAATCCTCATCATCCTCCTATAACACCACATTTCGAATGCTTGTAATCTACGTTTCTCTTCCTTTCCTATAGTCCACGCCTCACACCCGTACAGTGCTACACTCCAAACATATACCTTCAGTAATCTTTTTCTAATACCCAAGTCAATATTTGATCTTAAAATCTGTTCCTTTTCTACGAATGCCTTCCTACCCTGTGCTATCCTACACTTTATATCTACCTTGCTTCGATTATCTTTTGTGATTCTACTGCCTAAATAACAAAAATCTGACACTTCTTCGATTCTATTATCTCCTATTGTGATCCTCATTTTTCTACTGCATTCCTTTTTGTCACACCTCATCACTTTAGTTTTACCTATATTTATTTTCATGTTAAAATCCCTAGTCAATACTGCCTGCATACCATTCAATACCCTTTCTAAATTCTTTTCGCTTTCTTCCAATATAGCTATATCGTCGGCGAATCTCAACATATATATTTTCTCTCCCTGTACATTCACACCTACACTATACTCTTCTTTTACTTTGTTTATTGCATCTTCTATATATAGATTAAATAATAACGGTGAAAGTGTACATCCCTGCCGAACTCCCTTCCCTATTTTTGCTACCTCTTCTTCCCCCTCAATTCTAACTAAGGCAGTTTGGTGTTTATATAAATTAAAAATTATTCTCCTATCCTTATAATCTATACCCGTTTCTTTTAAAATTCTAAACATTATGTCCCAATCTACATTATCAAATGCCTTTGCTAAATCTACAAAAGCTATGCAAGTTACCTTTCCTACCCTCATTCTTTTTTTCTACTACTGTTCTAAGTGCTAAAATCGCCTTAATGTACGTTTAATGAACATTTTATTGGGGTGTTCAGTTTCAAATCTGAAACAGCGTATCTCGTTCAATCTCGACCGATTTTTTATTTAGCGGTGACTGCTTTTTTCGGAAGAGAAATTTCTTCAAAAGAGAAAAACATATTCTGTTGCATAACAGTAACTTCGAAAGGATTTTTTCGGTTGCAGCGCTTTCTGACTATATCGTACCATTCTTCTGGACTATACACTTGGCTAATACATTTTTTATGTTTTTCAATAATCGCGAAATCCTTGTCACATGGCAGATGTGACAAGAACCTGTGTTCTATAGATTTATACTCATTTTTTCTTACAAGCTGCATCCAGAATCCCATAAGTAGCCAGTTTTTATTCCGACCCTCACAGTTATCTGTAAACACAAGCAGTATTCCCGAAACTGATGGTTTATCTTGGATGTATCTTAAAATAACACTTGCGATTTCTCACTGCCCCTTTTGGCAACTGTCTCCGGCCACATAAACATGCTTCCCTGTCCACTTACACAATCATATACCCCAAGATTATAAGTTCATGCTTGCCTCATGTAAAGTGCTGCTCCGACTGTTAGTGAATGAGTAGCAAGGGTCTGCTCTAAGTCAAAAGTTATTATATGTTTCGTTTTATTTGTTTTCGCTTTGTACATTTTCTTGCATAGCCTCTGCTCGCCTCTGGTGAAGCTCAAGTTTATTTTGCAGATTTTTTAACTCATTCGCATTTTCTTTCTTCGCTTCTATATGATTTTTCAATCAATCACAGGTCTGACATGTATCACTTTTAGGTCACTTAAAACATATATTGTATTCCATACAAAATATTCTGCGGCAGCGATTTCGTAAAATCAATCAGAATTTCGTACAAGCTACAATAAATGCATAGATGAACAAACGGTAAAAAATTGTAAATGTTCCAAGAACTCCCACATCATACAAACTTTTGGGATCATTTAGTTAGGATGTGCTTATATATACCAGATGTATGAACTTATCAGTTAAAATTTAAAAAATTACACCTTAAGCAATGAAATCAAACAAATTAAAATTAATATCAAAATTACATGCAAATTACTATTTGTCCATCAAACGTAATTTATTTTCCTTCATTTGTAGGGCTAGATGTGTTGTTTGTAAAACTGCAGGAAAGCTTTATATATTACTAAAATGGTATCAAACATGGGAAGTGATGTATGTAGCGTAAAATATATCCTATTACAAAATACTATCATTATCTTCCACAGGAAACTGCTACGACTACAATAGTAAGTTGCAGTTAGTTTAGAATTTCCCAACATATAAACTACGCAGACTAAAGATTGATGAATGCAATGAGCGATAATGAAGGAAATAATGTTACATTCTGATATATGAGTAAATGCAACTAGTACTGTTCTAGTTTTAGTGTTACATTTCTAAATTCATTATTTAGAATATTATATCATATTTTAAAAATTATCACTAATATGTATGTCGCAGAATTGTTTTTTTTCTTTAGCATTACGATCGTGCTGCATGTGAGAGCTAATAAAAGAATTGAAATTATGTCTTTCGTAACTTAATAATTAATTGAAATATTAAAGTGCAGAAATATATGATTATACAGGTTAGTTTGTAAAATATATGAGAAGGGAGAAGTACCACAGGATTTTCAGCGTAGTAGAATAGTAACAATGCCGAAGAAAATTGGAGCTAATTTGTGTGAAAACTATAGGACCATTAGTCTACTAGAACATTCATCGAAGATATTGTTAAAGATTATTTATAGGAGATTAGAAAACAAAGTAGAGGAAAGGCTAGGAGAAGATCAGTTTGGTTTTAGGAAAAACAGAGGGACGAGGGAGGCGATTCTAGCACTAAGAACAGTAGTAGAAAAAAGAAAGAGGGTAGGAAAGGTAACTTGCATAGCTTTTGTAGATTTAGAAAAGGCATTTGATAATGTAGATTGGGACATAATGTTTAGAATTTTAAAAGAAACGGGTATAGATTATAAGGATAGGAGAATAATTTTTAATTTATATAAACACCAAACTGCCTTAGTTAGAATTGAGGGGGAAGAAGAGGTAGCAAAAATAGGGAAGGGAGTTCGGCAGGGATGTACACTTTCACCGTTATTATTTAATCTATATATAGAAGATGCAATAAACAAAGTAAAAGAAGAGTATAGTGTAGGTGTGAATGTACAGGGAGAGAAAATATATATGTTGAGATTAGCCGACGATATAGCTATATTGGAAGAAAGCGAAAAGAATTTAGAAAGGGTATTGAATGGTATGCAGGCAGTATTGACTAGGGATTTTAACATGAAAATAAATATAGGTAAAACTAAAGTGATGAGGTGTGACAAAAAGGAATGCAGTAGAAAAATGAGGATCACAATAGGAGATAATAAAATCGAAGAAGTGTCACATTTTTGTTATTTAGGCAGTAGAATCACAAAAGATAATCGAAGCAAGGTAGATATAAAGTGTAGGATAGCACAGAGTAGGAAGGCATTCGTAGAAAAGGAACAGATTTTAAGATCAAATATTGACTTGGGTATTAGAAAAAGATTACTGAAGGTATATGTTTGGAGTGTAGCACTGTACGGGTGTGAGGCGTGGACTATAGGAAAGGAAGAGAAGCGTAGATTACAAGCATTCGAAATGTGGTGTTATAGGAGGATGATGAGGATTGGTTGGGAAGATAAAGTAACAAATGAAGCTGTACTAGAGTTAGTAGGGGAGAAGAGAAGTATCTGGAGAGTGTTACAGCGTAGGAGAGACAGATTAGTAGGGCATATTCTTAGGCATGGGGGGATTATGCAATCAATCATAGAAGGTAGAGTGGAGGGAAAGAGAGGGGTAGGTAGGCCTAGATTGGAGTATGTGAGTCAGATAGTTGAAGACGTTGAGATGAATAGCTATAGGGAGATGAAGGGATTAGCTCAGGATAGATCGGCATGGCGTGCTGTTTCCAACCAATCTTTAGGATTGCGGACTCTTTAACTAAACTAAGAAATATATAGGACATTTTTGTCGAATGCATTCGTCTAGAATAAATAAAAATATATATATTTCAAATTTTTTAAAAAACCTACTTGCATTTGTTGATAGTCTATGCATATGACGGATATTTCAACAAAAATTATATTCAAAATATTTATATGGAACATCTTCATTTTAAATATCTTTCGTAATATATCTAGATTACAAGCGAACTCGCACATGAAAACATATTCCCGGAAAAATTGTTAGCAAGAGACTACTACAAAAAGAAAAGAAGGAATAAAAGGTATATTTAATATGTGTACTTTACGAGCGTACATTTATTATTTTCCTGGCTGAGATATGCCATCAAGCATCTATATTTTTTAAAGACATAAAGAAAACTCTACAGTTGCTACAAAATATCTTGCTTTATTAAAAACCAAGTTTTGTATCAAATTTACTATATATAATAATGCATACGAAATGAAAATAAGCACCTTAAATTAATTAGGAATTAGTCTATTGTAAACGTTTATTTTATAGTCATACGAAATATATTTTTGAATTATTCTGAACGGCCGTATAAAAAATAAGGTAATAAAATGGATCGTAATAATAGATTAATATTCTTGACTAAATAATGATCTGGTATTATTATGCCTACATACTGATTCTTCAGTTAGAAAAACAGGCTGCATTATAAATTGTATATATACTTTTAGATTTTCTTGACGTAAAATGTTTGATTTGGAATTGTACCTTTTATATTTATTTATTGCAGGTGAATTTCTCGCTTCAAGAGGTCGACATAAGGAAGCAGCTGTACTATATGAAAAGGCCGCAGAATTAAGGCCGCGGGAATTTGAATTAGCAGTGGCCACGGCCACTGCCATGAGGCAAGCGGGGCGACATTTGGACGCAGAGAGGTGGTACAGAAGAGCTGTGATTTTAAAACCATCGGTAAATATCTTCCAACAAAATAATTGCATTTATTAAAATGATGACCCAGATCCTGGGTGCTTTAGCCCTCTTCGTGTACTTGTTTATTTGGTTGCAGATATTTTAGTTTCAAAGATTACACTATTGTTTTATATTCCCTACTTTTTCCGTGACCTCTTGTTGTGTGCATATCCTCCTGACGGGCCCCTGGACCTGAAGAACTGTGTCCCTGTTTAGTGTCCCTTAGCACTCTTAGTATGATTTTTTTACTCGCGAAAAATGTGTTATTATATACTCTGCAACTAAATTAAGTTAAGTGAAATAATGTAAAAAAAATTTCCCTCGTTAAGAGCTTTTACTAGCTTCACAAGGCCAAACGAAAAAGGATTTCAGTTAGATTTGAATCCTTGCCTTTAAAACTGAATACGATGAAAAATGTACAAGCACATATTATTAAATGTATAATTGAACATCGACAGACCAAAAAAAATTAAATATTAACTAAGCTTAAGAGTAATAGCGCAATTTGAATTTCTATAGCGTAATTTGAATTTAATCTCCAGTAATTATAGTATAATATTTTTGACAAACAATTTTTGGTTGTGAATTTGAAATGCGAAAATACACATGTTAATATTTTGTTAGTTTTCTTGATTCTGATACTAGTTGTCAGATGTCACATATTTGTTTATCAAAAAAAATTTTTAGAGTAAATTTGAAAATCAACTTCTTTTTTTTACAATTTTAATCATTTCCAATTATAGATTTTGCAATTATTCATTTCTGAACATCGCTTAGTGTAGCTTATGATATTCTGCTTCGACACTGTATTTTTGCAATTTGCAGAATGTGTGTTTGATATTCGTTTGTGTGGATATCTTTTTGCAAAGAACCTTCAGTTTTTTTTTCTTAAGTAGTGAATCAAAGTGAAAATCCTTAGGTTAGCACAAAAGTGTTTAGTGAAAAATCCTCTGGAATAAACAAAGAGAAAGCACGTAGTCCTCATATATATAAATATAATGTTTTAAGTAATGTTTGGATGGCATTTTTATTATAATATGTAATTTTAGTTATTAAAAAATAGGAAAAGTAATTGAATAATAATAAATCGAAAGATTTAAAAAATAAGCATCATAAAAAAACAAAGTACAAATCAGGTACTTAGTTTTTATAATCTTTTAGTCTTAATAATCTTCTAAACTTTCGTAATCATCTTTTACTTTTGCTGTTTTATAACATTTCTATAACTATTTTATAAGCCCTACTAATTTAAAAATCTCATACAATGTAAACTTTAGATTCCTTCCAATTTCTACGCGGCACGAATTGGAAAATAAAAATGGAAAATGGAAAATCCAGCTTGCTATAAATCATAGACAATACGACTACTTCAGTTTATAATCCTCTCCTTCGACGGTAGTAAACCATCGTAGCTATTCGTCTTAGAAAATCCAATTCAACGTAAGGAAATACTATGTTAAGACGTGCTTAACAATGCATCTGTGCTTAAAAATATATAACGGGTAAATGTAATAGGAAATGTAGTGTCTTCGTGGGAAATTGTGCTGTTTCGTACAGAAAATCAAGCTTAGTGTAATGGCAAGTAAGGAAGCACTATATTCTTTTAAAATGATACCAGAATTTACTAAAATTATACAAGGAAACTAGGACGAGGAGTTAATAGTAACAAGATTTTATTTCTCTACAAAGAATCAGCGATGTTTCGATTTTCATCGCACAGTCTTCAGCAGACTTCGTAAAAAAGTTTCTTGGTGCTATTAAGCACAAAACTTTTTTTTATATACCGAAACATTTTTATAAAAGTATCATTTTTAATGAATTTGTGCGTTTCTAATGCAATAATTTGCTATTAATATACCCTATTGAAGATATATATTTTACTATGAATATTGATTGCTTCGTAATTACAAATTAATATTGCCGTAATGTCAGTAAATTGACCAAATGGTCATATAGGTAATTACAAACTAGCAAACAATAATACTTCAAATGCCGCAACAAATATATATTCATATGTAATTGGGTTTATTCAAACAGTATTTAAGCAATGTGCAAATTAAATAAGTAATTACGTTCAAATATTTGTTTAGAATTATATAGATTTAAGGAGCATTTAGCTCATTTCAGATTAAATATAAAATATCAAAGTGCTGTAGCCGAGCATATTTTTGAATATTTCCAGTTCCAGTTAATATATATAAGGCTAGAGAAGCAGGATGTTATAAGTTGGAAAGATTTTTTTAAATGTATGATTTTAGCTAACACAACATTTAAAACTTGTTAATGAGTAGGAATAAAATGGGATGTAAGAAGAAATTTAAATATAATTTTGTAATATGCGTGCGTAGTTGGTTAACCTACCGAAAGATTAAAAGCCGCCAAATTAAATTATTAACACGCTCTTTAAAATTATATCCCTTTAATATAAGGAGATAATAAATATAATAAAATTTTATAATACTTATAAAATGTATACATTAACAAAAAAAATGAAGCAATCTGGACATTGATGTAATTGGTAAAATAACCTGTAGATATTTGAGCACCTAAGTAGTTTAGTTTGTACCAAATCTCCAGTATGCTTCTTGAATTATCGTTAAATCTTCGAGTACTAAATCTCTCTTCTCCTTTATTTGCAGCGGGCAATTTGAAACGGTTGATAGCTAATTTGAATATTTTCCATCCGAGGCGATACACTATTTATAGCGTCATTTCCGGATCGGAAGTGCCATTACTAGTCATTGATAGTGATGGTCGATTTTCTAGCCTATCCACCAAAGCACATATATATCAACGCGTTGCCAGTAAAATAGGCCATAAAATTCTTTTGTACACATCTCGCGCTTTCATTCATATATATATATATATATGCAAGCAGCGATGCCTTCATCAAGGAAAACGTTGCCTATTCATCGTAGGCAAAAACCAGGAAATTGAACTCTTCCATACGTTAATTTGGAGTTCGCGGGAATTCTGACCGTTTTTTTGGCAATATTTATCAGATGTCGTAATTGGCCACGTACACTGTATGTTTTTAATGATGTACGCAATTTCTCCTACATTCCAGAAGGAACATTCTCCTATTGTTCGCTGATGCAAGTTGTTTATCAAAGATTTTACTAACATTTTTTTCTAAGAAGGGATTCGATGAAGACATCAAAGATGTGCATGGTGCTTTTGAATGGAAACATTGAAAAGAATTATTTAAGATCAACAAAGATCAACAAGATCAACCCTTTGCACTTTTTTCAACGATTTTTTCATTTTTTGAACCGAAATTCACTAAAAACGTCCCCTAGGACCATATATAATCGTTTTAGGATATTTTGTGCACTTTCTACTTTTTCACCAAATCGACTAAACATTGAAATTTATGATAACCTTTTGCAATTTTTTCAACTTTTTCCAATTGAACCGAAAATCATTAAAAACGTACCTTAGGACCATTTATAGTTGTTTTAGACTATTTCGAACACATTTTAATTTTTCACCAAAATCGACTAAAAATTGAAATTTTTCATAGGGGGGACCCTTCACACTTGTTCCAACGATTTTTAGAATTTTTCCGATTGAACCGAAAATCACTAATAACGTACTCTAAGGACCACTTATAGTCGCTTTAGACTATTTTGAGCACATTATAATTTTTCACCAAAATCCACTAAAAATTGAAATTTTTCATAGGTGGGGACCTTTCACACTTGTTCAACGATTTTTTAATTTTTTTCCGATTAAACTGAAAATTACTAATAACGTACCATAAGGATCATTTATAGTCGTTTTAGACTATTTTCAGCACATTTTAATTTTTCACCAAAATCGACTAAAAATTGAAATTTTTCATAGGGGGGACCCTTCACACTTGTTCCAACGATTTTTAGAAATTTTCCGATTGAACCGAAAATCACTAATAACGTACTCTAAGGACCACTTATAGTCGCTTTAGACTATTTTGAGCACATTTTAATTTTTCACCAAAATCCACTAGTTAGTTAAAGAGTCCGCAATCCTAAAGATTGGTTGGAAACAGCACGCCATGCCGATCTATCCTGAGCTAATCCCTTCATCTCCCTATAGCTATTCATCTCAACGTCTTCAATTATCTGACTCACATACTCCAATCTAGGCCTACCTACCCCTCTCTTTCCCTCCACTCTACCTTCTATGATCAATTGCATAATCCCCCCATGCCTAAGAATATGCCCTACTAATCTGTCTCTCCTACGTTGTAACACTCTCCAAATACTTCTCTTCTCCCCTACTAACTCTAGTACAGCTTCATTTGTTACTTTATCTTCCCAACCAATCCTCATCATCCTCCTATAACACCACATTTCAAGTGCTTCTAATCTACGCTTCTCTTCCTTTCCTATAGTCCACGCCTCACACCCGTACAGTGCTACACTCCAAACATATACCTTCAGTAATCTTTTTCTAATACCCAAGTCAATATTTGATCTTAAAATCTGTTCTTTTTCTACGAATGCCTTCCTACCCTGTGCTATCCTACACTTTATATCTACCTTGCTTCGATTATCTTTTGTGATTCTACTGCCTAAATAACAAAAATCTGACACTTCTTCGATTCTATTATCTCCTATTGTGATCCTCATTTTTCTACTGCATTCCTTTTTGTCACACCTCATCACTTTAGTTTTACCTATATTTATTTTCATGTTAAAATCCCTAGTCAATACTGCCTGCATACCATTCAATACCCTTTCTAATTTCTTTTCGCTTTCTTCCAATATAGCTATATCGTCGGCGAATCTCAGCATATATATTTTCTCTCCGTGTACATTCACACCTACACTATACTCTTCTTTTACTTTGTTTATTGCATCTTCTATATATAGATTAAATAATAACGGTGAGAGTGTACATCCCTGCCGAACTCCCTTCCCTATTTTTGCTACCTCTTCTTCCCCCTCAATTCTAACTAAGGCAGTTTGGTGTTTATATAAATTAAGAATTATTCTCCTATCCTTATAATCTATACCCGTTTCTTTTAAAATTCTAAACATTATGTCCCAATCTACATTGTCAAATGCCTTTTCTAAGTCTACAAAAGCTATGCAAGTTACCTTTCCTACCCTATTTCTTTTTTCTACTACCGTTCTTAGTGCTAGAATCGCCTCCCTCGTCCCTCTGTTTTTCCTAAAACCAAACTGATCTTCTCCTAGCCTTTCCTCTACTTTATTTTCTAATCTCCTATAAATAATCTTTAACAATATCTTCGATGCCTGTGATAGTAGGCTAATGGTCCTATAGTTCTCACACAAATTAGCTCCTATTTTCTTCGGCATTGTTACTATTCTACTACGCTGAAAATCCTGTGGTACTTCTCCCTTCTCATATATTTTACAAACTAACCTGTATAATCGCTCCTGCATTTTTTCCCCTGCGTGTTTTATTAATTCGGCTGGTATCATATCAATCCCCGCTGCTTTGTTATTCCGTAAATCATTTAATGCTCTATGAAACTCTGACCTAAGTATGCTAGGACCTAAGTCATCCTCATCTATCTGTTCCACATTTTCTAGCTCCTCCATGTCCTGCCTACCTTTATATAAATCTTCAAGATACTCCTTCCATCTTCTAGCTTTTTCCTTATTTTCTGTGAGTTCCTTACCCTGCTTATCACATATAATGTTACCCTTTGGTTTTACTTTAGAAAAATGTGACTTAATTTTCCTGTAGCCCAAATCTACTTTACCTCTTCTCATATCCTCTAAATAAAATAAAATCATAAAATCCACTAAAAATTGAAATTTTTCATAGGTGGGGACCCTTCACACTTGTTCAACGATTTTTTTATTTTTTTCCGATTAAACTGAAAATTACTAATAACGTACCATAAGGATCATTTATAGTCGTTTTAGACTATTTTCAGCAATTTTAATTTTTCACCAAAATCGACTAAAAATTGAAAATTTTCATAGGGGGGACCCTTCACACTTGTTCCAACGATTTTTAAAAATTTTCCGATTGAACCGAAAATCACTAATAACGTACTCTAAGGACCACTTATAGTCGCTTTAGACTATTTTGAGCACATTATAATTTTTCACCAAAATCCACTAAAAATTGAAATTTTTCATAGGTGGGGACCTTTCACACTTGTTCAACGATTTTTTTATTTTTTTCCGATTAAACTGAAAATTACTAATAACGTACCATAAGGATCATTTATAGTCGTTTTAGACTATTTTCAGCACATTTTAATTTTTCACCAAAATCCACTAAAAATTGAAATTTTTCATAGGTGGGGACCTTTCACACTTGTTCAACGATTTTTTAATTTTTTTCCGATTAAACTGAAAATTACTAATAACGTACCATAAGGATCATTTATAGTCGTTTTAGACTATTTTCAGCACATTTTAATTTTTCACCAAAATCCACTAAAAATTGAAATTTTTCATAGGTGGGGACCTTTCACACTTGTTCAACGATTTTTTAATTTTTTTCCGATTAAACTGAAAATTACTAATAACGTACCATAAGGATCATTTATAGTCGTTTTAGACTATTTTCAGCACATTTTAATTTTTCACCAAAATCGACTAAAAATTGAAAATTTTCATAGGGGGGACCCTTCACACTTGTTCCAACGATTTTTAGAAATTTTCCGATTGAACCGAAAATCACTAATAACGTACTCTAAGGACCACTTATAGTCGCTTTAGACTATTTTGAACACATTTTAATTTTTCATCAAAATCCACTAAAAATTGAATTTTTTTTTTCCGTGATAAAACAATATTTCACTTGTAATATATCTTCAATTATATAAAATTTACAAAAATACGTATATTTTTGGCGTTTTATTTAATTTAAAAAAATATATATAAAAATATCGATTTAAAAGCATATGAAAATATATAATTCGAAATCGTTCACACGTCAAAAAAAAAAGTGTACGTGCCACCTCTGGCACGCGTGACATAATTACACCATGCCTGCTTTTGTATATTAATCCCTCTAGCTTAAGAATTTAAAATTATTTTCTGAGTAATAATATTCGTTGGTTTTCATTCATCTACATATTTTGCAGCCCACACAATTATGTTATTTTATCGTTGCTTTCTGTAACTGATATTTTATCGAGTTTTACGATTTATTAAAATAAAACCATAATTATGCTTGTCACATGTTTTGACCTCATATCCTCCGCAGGCGAAATTCTACTAAAGAATCTTGCATCAACTAACCTAATTTTCTCACGTTTTCTTATAAACATTACCTTGTAATAGTATAGAATATCACCCAAATACCGTAACTTAATGTACATTTCGAAGGCTATGCCCCCATCTTCAGTAAAGTAAAGTCTTGCATTATATGCGATGATATTTGAACTAACTCGCTGTATGCGCCAAGTCTTTGTCTTAGACCTAGGCGTAAATTGGTCAAAGGATCAAGCAGATCTTGTTCCAGCTGCTCTCGTATATGAAGGTGTATGAAAGGGGGACATAATTTATATGTACATAGCATTTCGTTTCAGTATACCTGCTGTTGTGTATATAATGAGCTACCAGATTTTCAGTATCACATCCGAGGTTGCAAATGCGTATAGAATATCAGTGCCTGTTTCTCAAGCAGAGCACCCATCTCTGAGGCACTTTAATTAGATATCAAAGTTCGGCGCAAATTACAACGAGTAGTTTGCATTCTAACACCCCGCTCTTCAGTAGCTCGCTCACAAACAACGCAATTTCTACATTACGGCGTCTAATGAGTCTTTCTTACCTGTACACTCTTGAACGATCTTGAACAAACGATCTCAGCTGAAATAAAAAAGAAATCCCAGAATACTACTAGAATCAAATTATTTCTGCAGACGTAAATATCTTTTGAACGTAGTTCTAAGAAAATATATCAAGGTATTTATGTTCAAAATGGTTCAAAAATAAAAATTACCTCAATCCTCTTTTGATTACCCTAGATCGTTTGCCCATATGTTTTGTTTTATCTACTTTATCACCACCGTAGATATGTTTCTCATTACTTTATAATCTTATGTGAAAGAACCTTTAGAGCCTTCGTAACTTCAATGCATGCATATATTTTTAACGTCTTATAGTGTACATGTAGTATACCTCTCATAGTTATTAGCTCAATGAGCAATATTCCAAGATTTCAGCATTTGAACTCGAAGATCGTTATACAGACTCACATCCATCTACGTGCATTAATTAGATAGATCGAATTTAAGGCAATATATTCCAATTATAAGGGGCCTCAAGTAAATCTTAAAGCTATATATAGAGGAGCTAATTGCAGAAAATAAAAGCCGTGGAAATTGTAAAAGGAACTTCTCTTGTTAATGCAATTCCTCCAAACAAAAATCTTCTAATTGATATGGGTGATTTAATACAAACATGTTTTTGATATGCTTGTAATGGAAATATTTTTCACATTTCTAATATGATACAAATGAAATCGTAGAATTCTATATCTTCAAGACTTTTTCTATTAAACTAATATCATAGTTAAATGGATTAAAATATAAAATTGAAAGTCATCAACGACAAAAGAAGGGTTATTTCACTACTAAATTTTTATTACATAATATAATTTCTAAAGATACATACATTCTTGTATTATTTATTTAATGACTTTATTCGTGCCTAATTTTTTCATATTTAAGTAAAAAAAGTTCAAATATTAATAATAAATCGAAAAAAGCTATAGAGCAGGTGTGTCCATATCCACCCAATGCTATACCTTTAATTTTTTATGAGAAAATATGGAAAAACTAATGTTTGCCAAAACTCAATTTGCCTAAAATTCCAAACAAAACACGAAGGTAAATATGGGCAAAATATTACAATACTTTAAACTTATTGGCACGAAAAAGTTATTGGCACGAAAAGGAGAAGTGTGGGCGTCAGTCAGAGACATCCACCCACTCTTCCACTTAACCTTGGACTTCCACTTAGCTATTACTTCTTCGTATTATTTACCAGAGAGAACCGATTGCACCCCTCTTGGTGGACGTTTCATATTTTAATCTCCTTACATTTTTATTATACATTTTACGAAAAAAAAAACCTACCAAATTCAATTGTTACAGGATGCAAGGGGTCACACGAATCTCGGCGCCATCTTGCACCTGAACGGAAAGTACCGAGAAGCAGCCGACAGTTACCGAGAAGCACTACGACTACAGCCGAACGACGTTACCACTCTGACAAATCTGCACCGATTGCACAGCGTGATGACATGACGATGAAATGTGATGCCCTCATCGGCCTGTCGGTGCAACGACAAAACCATTGTGTCAAATGTGCGAATGCAAATTTGCGACGAATGAATCTAATCGTAATGTATTTATCGAAATTAATTTTCCGGTACTGATTTTGCATGTAATATAAAAACTTTTTGTGCACTGTGGTGTTGTCAAATTGCCACGTTTCTCCTATCAACGAAGAATTTAAATATCAATGTGCTCCCGCGGTGTGCTTTCAAATATATATTGATTATGTAAATAGATTTGTGCATTCGAGAGTGTATAAAGTATATCGCCGATTACGACCACTATTGGGACCATAGTTCGGCAACCCTGTATCATATTAAGAGGACGACTATGACAATATTGGATTACTATTATCAAATACAGTAAGGTACATATACAGAGTGTTCAACAAAACAAAAATAACGTATGTATCAAGAATTAAGGGAATATTATTTCTTCCTTCAATAATGATGTTGGGATCAAGGACCATATGGTCCTTTATTATTGCGAGTTATTTAAATTATCGGACGCTAAAGAAATTACTGAATTTTTCCTTTCTTTACCATATGGTAAGGACCACATGGTCCTTGATCCCGACATCATTATTGAAGTTATTTAAATTATCGGACGCTAAAGAAATAACTGAATTATTTCCTTCCTTACATACGATGTTGACAAAACATTTATTTGTTTAAAATACCCGTGAAAATTTGGATTTTTTAAATTTCCTAATATGTTTTTAGTAATAACAACGATTACTTTTATTATTACTTTTAATAGATGTTATTTAAAATTAGTATATTACAGTTTTGTTGGACACTAAATATTTAATCGAATCTATAATAATATATTTTTAAAATAATTACTTTTTCTCTAATCAAATCTTACGAGTGATATGTACATTATATTATGAAGATATTGTAAAAATACGATTTGATGGTTTTATATTTTGTATCGGTACAAAAATACGTCAGTATTATGAATGTAGGCGGATTTTCACAATCTGAAATTAATTACAAATATCTAGCGCAATTGAATATGTATTATAATTAGTACTAGTTAAAGTAGGTAATTCAAATGATCACAAATGTATTGGAATTCATATTTATATCCATCTATATTAAACGAAAAATCAATTATTATTACATTAATGTGATTATATTTCCGATTGTGTAAATCCGGTGCTTTTAAATTTTTAATTACCGCTTGCAATATATATATTTTTATTAATCGCGTAATATGGATTTATTTTTGTGCATCAATACTACTAATTAATTATATATTACAATAAAAATAAATATACATTGTTGGCTTTTAATGGGGGTATCAGCTGTATATTGTAATTTCATATACATAATTATGTATTTAATACAATAAAGCTTAAACATATTTTGTGTAAAAAATTGTGTTGTTAATTTACCACCCCTTTCTCTAGAATTATTTAATATGACAATTATTTATGGTTAATCTTAATTTAAGTCAACCAGTGTAATTATTTCACCTTATAATCATAGTTAAGTTCGCTTTTTTAATTGTGTAATTGTTAAAGTTGTATAATTAATTAAATATTTATGAGTTTACGTGTCAGGTAAGACATTTCTTAGTTAAAGAGTCCGCAATCCTAAAGATTGGTTGGAAACAGCACGCCATGCCAATCTATCCTGAGCTAATCCCTTCATCTCCCTATAGCTATTCATCTCAACGTCTTCAACTATCTGACTCATATACTCCAATCTAGGCCTACCTACCCCTCTCTTTCCCTCCACTCTACCTTCTATGATCAATTGCATAATCCCCCCATGCCTAAGGATATGCCCTACTAATCTGTCTCTCCTACGCTGTAACACTCTCCAAATACTTCTCTTCTCCCCTACTAACTCTAGTACAGCTTCATTTGTTACTTTATCTTCCCAACCAATCCTCATCATCCTCCTATAACACCACATTTCGAATGCTTGTAATCTACGCTTCTCTTCCTTTCCTATAGTCCACGCCTCACACCCGTACAGTGCTACACTCCAAACATATACCTTCAGTAATCTTTTTCTAATACCCAAGTCAATATTTGATCTTAAAATCTGTTCTTTTTCTACGAATGCCTTCCTACCCTGTGCTATCCTACACTTTATATATACCTTGCTTCGATTATCTTTTGTGATTCTACTGCCTAAATAACAAAAATCTGACACTTCTTCGATTAAATTTAAATTACATATTGAATCATTACCAGGATTTATGTTTTTTTTCATCATATTACATTAATTATTATAAAATATATATTATTTGCTAAATTTTTTAGTTATACAAGAAGATGTAGCATCAAACTAATAAATTAACTATTATCAATTAATTAATTAAATATAAATCGTAATTTTATTTTATATAAACTTTAATGTATATAGTAGCCCCTGTTTAAATTTAAATTATTACTCTATACGTTTCTAATTTATTAGAATTTTCAAATCAGAATCACATAATGAAACAAAATTTTATTAAAATTATTCTTGGAAAAATAATTTCATCTATCTCTACGCACTAATTTTCATATTTTCAGAAAGTTGATTGACTATTCAGGAAAAAAAATCAACCTCCAATCAAGTTACTATTACACGACCAACATTATAAGGTTCTAAATATGATAAACTAAGAAAATCACCGGGTTTTCCGGTTTCTGCGGAAATTCCTAATTACCGCTCGCTTGAGAATGATTCCGCTAATGAATCGGTAATTACAAATTAATTACACGAGCACACGCTATCATCGAACAGCAGCAACCGAACGCCCTGAACTTCAAACAAATGGTTAAGAATATTTTATTATCAGTAATCAACATTTTCCTCGATATTAAAAGTTATAAAATAATTCGCAATTAAAAGAAATGCTTAAATAAAAAATCGAGCCTTTCATGATTTATGAAGTAAGGCAAAAAAAACGAAGTAATGTAGGACATTGATTTTTTCAATGATTTCGAACGTATCTAAGTGAACCCTTTAATCAATGTGCTACATATACAACAATATCATCCCTTGTGTTCAGTATATTTATTCTGCCGCAAACATTTCACATTTTGCTTATGTATTCACTGGTTGAAATCCATGTGACTGCCGGTCGCGTTGCCAAACTCTAAATTCACTATTTCACACTGAAGAATACATGAATTCATATTTAGATGACAGTGGGAATATAGTATACCAAAAGTTGCGCATTACCAGTGGCGGTTTCTTTCGAGCCCATCAACTTCGACTGACGACAATCATGAACGTTTTCGTGCGATCAAATCGTCGACTAATCATCCATGAAATGGCAGAGGAATGCAACGTTTCATTTGGCTCATGCCAAGAAATTTCAACTGCAAAACTATAGATGCGTCGAGCGGCGGCAAAATTTGTCCCGAGACTGTTGAACGAGGATCAAAAACAACACCGAGTTCAGGTTTGTCAGGAACCTGTTAAAATGGCAAATGATGATGAAAACTTTTTGCATCGTGTCAATACTGGTGACGAGACGTGGGTTTATGGGTACGATGTGGAAACGAAGGTCCAATCATCACAATGGAAGACAAAATCCTCTCCAACGCCCAAACAATCTCGTCAAGTCAAATCAAATGTGAAGGTCATGCTCACTGTTTTCTTCGATTGGAAGGGTGTTATCTACTACGAATTTCTTCAACGAGGTGAGACAATTAATCGTTTTCGTTACCTTGAAACCCTAAGACATTTGCGCGAGGCTGTGAGGAGGAAGAGATCTTAGCTGTGGGGAAGCGGGGAGAGGGTGCTGCACCATGACAATGCGCCTGTTCATTCTGCGTTGCTCATTCGCGATTATTGCACAAAAAACGCCATGACCGTCATCCCCCGGCCCCCATACTCACCAGACCTAGCCCCTGCAGACATTTTCCTTTTTCCGAAATTCAAGAGACCCTTGAAAGGGCAGAGATTTGAATCAACTGACGAAATTAAAGAAAAATCGTTGGAGGACCTGAACACTATTCCAGAAGATGAGTTCTCAGGGTCCTTCCAGCAGTGGAAACGGCGGTGGAAAAAATGTATAGCTTCCCAAGGAGAGTACTTCGAAGGGGACAATGTCCAATAAATTGTAAATTTTTTTATTAAATGAAAAAAAAATCTATCCTAGAACTTTTTGATCACCCCTCCCTCGTATAATAGCTACTCCAAATCATTGTAATTAATTTCTCTGTTGCTAATTCGAAACTACGTTCAAATGAATGCTTATAAGTACATAAATTTTCTATATAATAATAGAACAAAAGATGAAAATCAAAGTTCAAGTAAATTTGGCTCATTGCATTTTTAATCTTCAACAACCGCATAAGGAAATTATGTTGAAAATAAGCAGAATTCATTACTTTTTATCATTGTGTTTTATCATTCTCATTTTTTTCAGCTTTATTTCGATATAGCTTGGAATATGAAACAAAAGAAAAATGAGCGATAAATTAGGTAGTATTTATCCTTGATTTCGGTTTTAATATTTTGATTTTGTTACGCTCTCTTCTAATTTGTTTAAAACTCAACAATTTTACAATTGTGTGCAACTATAAAACAAATGGAAGATCAAGAAGAAGAGTTCCTGCAGTAAAACTGTCACTGCAATAAATTTCTTTTATAATATGCCTATTTCTTCTAATGAAAAAAAATTTACAATTTTTCTATTTGAATTATTAGTATTGATCTCAAATATCTTAAGTAAAGGGTTATAAAATCGTTTAAATCTCTTGATATTTTTTAAGATTAAATGGTTTTCAAAAATACAAAGATTTGCTAACAAATTTGCCGACCAATATTTACAATTCAATAAGTAACCGAATCTTTTTAGATCTATGTTTACAATTACGCGTCAAACTTTATACATCATTTTGATTTTGAACAACATTTTTTTTGACACTCGGAGTAGTGCCATTATCCTGGCAGAGAACAAATAATCACAAATTTGATACGCATCCATGTTAAATGGCACTGTCATTTATTAATTTTATTAACGTAATTGTAAATATTATCAACTACCCAAAAATATGCTCGAATTTTGAACGTTCACTTATTTTAACGACGATGATAACATCGTGACAAGTATAGAGATAACCTTACCATTTATAATTAACAACAATAACAATTTATAAGGCTTATAGGATTTTTTGAACGGACATTTCATTATAGCGTGATTCAATAATATATAGTTATGATTTCGAGATCAATGTTCATATAACCGTAATTATAATTCATCGAAGCAAAACTGAGTTCGTGCCAAATTACACAGCAAGTGTTCTGTGGATAAGTTAACTGTGCCAGCAGATACAATTAACTAGGGCTTTTCGTACTTCATTCTACTTGTGAAATACGAAATTTTAGTACCGTTAGTTGGTACTCTCATGACTTTTACTGTCGCTTTGAATCGCTCAGTTACTCAGTAGTCGTCTCAAATAAATTACACGACGTTTTAGTTTCCAACAATGGAAACCTCTAGAACTATAGTGTTTATATTGTCAATGATAGCCAGTGCTCATTCCCTTAAGATTTTAGGAATATTCCCGTATGCTGGAAAGAGTCACTTCTTAAACTTCGAACCGGTTATGCAGGAATTGTCGAAACGCGGACACGAGATTACAGTTATTAGTCACTTTCCGCAAAAGAATTCGTTAAAGAACTATCGCGATATTAGTTTAAAGGGTGCAAGTGATCAAACAAATGACGTGGTTGAAATGGCAGACATTTTAAGTGTACCGCAAAAACTGTTGCAATTTTTAATTATATTCCAAATTGCTAATCTAGCAGATATGACATGTGGATACTTAAAAACACCGATTATGAAGGAATTCATCAATTCCAAAGATGAACAGTTCGATGTGCTGCTAATCGAGCAGTTTGACACGGATTGCTATTTAGGTTTTGTGCACAAGTTTAAAGTACCATGGATTGGAATTGCGTCTCATATAATAATGCCATTCACTAATGATCGTTATGGTGGGATCGATAATCCTAGCGTGGTTCCCAATCATTTCTTCGGCTTCTCTGATCGCATGACATTTATCGAAAGAATCGAAAATACTCTTATGTATGTTTTTCATAAAGTTGCGCATAGATTTAGAAGTCAACTGCCCGCTCATAATGAGGCAAAGTTACATTTTGGTAATGATCTGCCAGATTTGAGGGATATATCGGAAAGTAGCAGTTTGCTTTTAGTAAACACGCATTTTACATTAAATCTGCCGAGGCCTTTAGTTCCCAATTGGATAGAAATTGGCGGAATTCACACATGGAAAGATCCTAAGCAATTGCCAGCGGTAAGATTAAATGATACTCCCTTTTATTTTGTACAAATTATTTTTCGATATGCAATATTTCAATAAAGCTTTTTCGATGAACTTTCCAAAATATCTCTAAATAGTATATTATGGAATATATTAAAGTAAATCACTAACAGCTATTTTTGATCGATAATAAATGTGGAACCAACGGAATTCCAATCTGCGATCTTCTGCTCTTGTGTTAGATGCTTTAATTTCTAAGCATCAATATCCGAAGATCACGGGTTCGAATCCCGTATGTTCCACAATTTTCCTGGATAAGAAATGGCTTAGTGAATCGTTCTACTACATTATGAATTTTATACTTCTTAATCATCGTTATTATTTCATTGTACATGTTGTTATATATTTACCAGTAGTTTACGCATTTTTCTTATTATAATAAACAAACATGGCGGCAATCAGAGATATTAATGTGCTAAAATATCTAAAGTGTTAGTAAGGTCATAATAATTATTATAAATATTTTGTATAAGATAAACGCTTCATTTACTATTTACAAATAAAGAAGAAAACAGTCAAATGAAAACATTTAAAACGTATAGTAATAAATTATCTCTCAAATTATTTACTGCAATATTAGGTTAATATAAATTGTAATTAAATTGATTACATAAAATAATTAGGAATTTAATAGCAGTAATCTGAAAGTATTATCTTGTATGAAGTGATGGTTTGGCATTGATAATTTGTAGCTTATTATTGATAAAAATTTGATATCATATCAAGTAATGAAATCGATAAAACTTTCAAATAAGTAAAGATAAGTTCTATTCGCTAACTACGTGACGTGCTCCAGTTTTAGTTATGACAAAAACTATATTTATTTTCGGACTAATTGCTATGCTAACATATGGCAGTGCATATAAAATATTAGCAATATTTCCATACAGTGGAAAAAGTCATTTTATAACAGTTGAACCAATGCTACGCAAACTAGTTGTCAAAGGCCATGGCCTAACATTGATAAGCCATTTTCCATTGAAGAAAACGGCACCAACTTACCGTCACGTGAAATTAAACAGCGGCAGTGCATCTGTTATTAATGCAGTTGATGCAACAGCACCTTCTTGGTGTGCAGCTCGTTTCGAATTATACAAATGCGTCATAAGGTTAGGTGAATTAGCTGAAGAGACTTGCGCACATTTAAAGCAATACGAAATGCAGATGCTTATCAAGTCCAAACATGAGACGTTCGATGTCATTCTAATTGAACAATTCGATACGGATTGTTATTTAGGCTTTGCGCATAAGTTCGAAGCACCGTGGGTCGGTGTTGCCACACATATATTGATGCCATACACAAACGATCGTTTCGGTGGAATTGACAATCCGAGTTTCGTGCCAAATCAACACATGGACTATTCGGATCGAATGAATTTTCTAAAAAGACTTGAGAATACGCTAATGAATATTTACACCAAGTTGATGCATCACTGGTACGTTATAAGGGCAGGTGATTTAGTGGTGAAAAGAAATTTTGGTAATGATACACCGTATTTAAATGACATTGCTTACAATGCTAGTTTGATATTGGTTAATTCGCATTTTACTTTAACTCGGCCTAGACCCCTTGTACCAAATGTGATCGATATCGGTGGATTTCATATAGAAGAAGAGAATCCATTACCAAAGGTATGATGATATTATAAAATTTGCACAAAGAAAAATTTGTGGACATTGAAAATTATTGAAAATCTTATAACAGCGCAGCAGATTTGTGTTTATTTCATTTTCCCCTTTTGAATTAATGCGAACAACATAAGCTTTATAGGAATCTTCATTTATTCAAAACGAGAAATTCAAATCAGTGAAAACCACGAAAAAATATCATCGTCTACAATCAATATTACGCGTGGAGTTCCTCAAGGATCGCTGGCGGGGCCTATACTGTTTAACCTATTTATAAATGACTTAGTAAACCTACGGATATCTTGAAGATTTACAGTTTTTGCCGATGACACTACCTAGAACAGAAATTGCTTCTTATACCAATAACATTAATAATGATTTAAATAGATTAAGCGACTGGTTGTCAAAAAACAAGTTAATCTAAAAAAAAAAAAAATTGTATGCTGTTTAAACAAACTATTGATTCTGATTTAGCAATATTCCTGGAAAACAAAATTGTACCGTCGGTAGAAAGTGTAAAATTTCTTGGATTGATAAGCAACTGAGTTGAGGTATTAATATGCACAATCTAACAATGAAGTTGTCATCCGCACGTTATGCTATAAAACTATATTGCAGAAGGAACTGATTTAAAAACGACTATAAATGTCTATTACGCAATTTGTCACTCGCGAATTTGTTATGGGGTTCAATTCTGGGGGGAACTGCAGTCGAGACAAATTTCAACATATCTTCAAACTCCAAAAGCGAGCTGTTTGCATTATTCACAAAGCTGCATATAAGGCGCATTGTAAACCAATTTTTCGTAAGTTTAACATTTGAACCCTTACAGGAATTTACATTCTAGAGCTATGTAGTTTTGCTTATAAGAATCGCCATAACCATAAAATTAACAAAGATCTGCACAATTATCCTACTAGTTCGTCAGACAATATTTATCTTAATAAACCAAACTCGAATTTCTATCAGAAGTCATTTAATCATATGGCACTTTATAACTATAATAAATTGCCTAGAATTTTAAAATAACTTACTTTTAAAAATAAATTACGTACTGCACTCGTTACTAATAATATAATGGTAAGAAAAAAAATTACCATATAGAATTTCTTTATGATAGTGCATAAAAGTTCGTATCATGATACTTTGACAAAATATATTGAAGAGGACGGTAGAACAAATTTCTTTTTGATGTGTACTTGTGCATTTATTTTCTATTATTTGTATAATGCAAAAAAAATCAAATAACTTTAACATGCTGAGGCAGGTTTATATACGCTCATCATTAAAGCATTATGTTAAGTGAAGGTAAGTTAAAAATAGTTCCTTTTTTTCGATTTAAATTATTCTCTTTATACATTTAAATGCTTAAAATATAGACCCATTCTATATATTGAAGTAAATCATTTCAAAATGGTTATGACCATTAAATGTAAAAAGCTTATAGAAGATCAAATCTCGTCTTAGTTTTACGTTTAAACTGAGCAGTCTATTACTTTATATTCACATCCAAATAATAATAAGCAAGTTATATAAAGTTTTTCATTGTAACAATACGAATGTTTTAATTACTTTGATTTTAATTGACATTTTATCATCAATCCGCGAGATAATCTTATCGCTGGACTGACATTGATACATTTAATTGATTTTGCAACTTAAATGGAATAATAGTTAAGGAATGGCGGGCCATCCCAAGGTGCGAATGCGCAATCCTTTGCGAAAATATTTCTTTTGGTCGTCGATATCGGGTCTTCTTTTGTTAATATTGTTCGTTATATTGTATGGAATAATTTCGCGTTTCGGAGGAGCTTATAATAGACTGAAATAACGACAAATACGTACATAATTTCAAAATTCGGCAAATATTTTGTGATTGTGTCGAAAATTTATTTTGCCCACTATTTTTTATGTAATACTAAGCAGCTTATTGTTTTTTGCCCTGCTGTAAAGTGGCTCGGAATAAAAGGTAATGTACCTTACTATATCATGTATGTAATTTTCTAAATTTGTAATAAAATCTAAGCTTTGACGCTTTCAAATACCAAATATTACAATAAAATATTAGCTCACTATATCAATCATTTTAATAAATTATCAATTTACACACCGCTTCTATGAACCGATAAGGCGCAATATATCGTTTTAATGATAGTTTCAGACTTATTTAATTTTATATTTTTTTAGCGATTTACAAAGCTAATTGTACCAAAAAGTTTCTTTATTGTTCAAGTGCATATAGAATTGATTATATCGAAAATATAATCTTTCTCGGTCAGTTTTAATTTTGTGCCCATTTTGGCATCAAATTATATTTTATCGATTTTATCAGCGTTTATCAACTTTTTGAAAACAATATCTGTCTTATCACTTTAGTTCGCTCATTTCTTAGATCAGTATAAATAATGGCGAACTCGATTGTGCTTCGCTTAAAAAATCGTTTGAGTAAACGTTCATTTTGGTTGTACATAGTTTTGCTATTTTTTGTATTCATTTTCAGTATATTTTATGCTTGGAAATTGAGCATTTCTGGAAGTGACGTTGCTAGAAATCAAACTAATACAAAAAATGTTAATTTTAGCAGAACTCAAATTGCAAACGAAATCGATAATCAATCATCGGATATAGATGACGTGTCTGATTAAACAATTTATTAATACGTATATGTTTGTGTGTAGAGTGACATGATTTTCAAAATTGGAGATAATAAGGTACTATAATAGTAATGATGAATTTTTAGAAAATCGCTTAGTGTGAAATCTCTCATACGAGTTAAATATATCATTCATTTCTAAAATGTTGCATATATATTTATTGTAATGTTTATATGTACTATCTTTTATTATATCATCTATATTTTTAAATTTCTTTATATCGTTTTTGTATAAGATATATTTCCCTTAACAATGTATGACATATTGAAAAAATGTAATGTCAACTTTTTTCAATAAAACTATATATATACATATCTATCTATCTACTTGATTCATAATACTTTTCGTCACTTCTATTTTTATAACCACCAATTTACTGTTTCTTTTAAATAAATTATATCTAAAAACAATAATGTTAGTACATTTAATCCTCTTCTGAACTCATTTCTTCGTACATTCGGAATGAAGTTATTTTCTTTTGTTAAAATTCAAAAAATTCGGTTTTCTAGTAAGATTAGTTTTCATAGCAAAATTAATGAACTTATTACATCATTATTTTGGTATAGATTATAAGGATAGGAGAATAATTTTTAATTTATATAAACACCAAACTGCCTTAGTTAGAATTGAGGGGGAAGAAGAGGTAGCAAAAATAGGGAAGGGAGTTCGGCAGGGATGTACACTTTCACCGTTATTATTTAATCTATATATAGAAGATGCCATAAACAAAGTAAAAGAAGAGTATAGTGTAGGTGTGAATGTACAGGGAGAGAAAATATATATGTTGAGATTCGCCGACGATATAGCTATATTGGAAGAAAGCGAAAAGAATTTAGAAAGGGTATTGAATGGTATGCAGGCAGTATTGACTAGGGATTTTAACATGAAAATAAATATAGGTAAAACTAAAGTGATGAGGTGTGACAAAAAGGAATGCAGTAGAAAAATGAGGATCACAATAGGAGATAATAGAATCGAAGAAGTGTCAGATTTTTGTTATTTAGGCAGTAGAATCACAAAAGATAATCGAAGCAAGGTAGATATAAAGTGTAGGATAGCACAGGGTAGGAAGGCAATCGTAGAAAAAGAACAGATTTTAAGATCAAATATTGACTTGGGTATTAGAAAAAGATTACTGAAGGTATATGTTTGGAGTGTAGCACTGTACGGGTGTGAGGCGTGGACTATAGGAAAGGAAGAGAAGCGTAGATTACAAGCATTCAAAATGTGGTGTTATAGGAGGATGATGAGGATTGGTTGGGAAGATAAAGTAACAAATGAAGCTGTACTAGAGTTAGTAGGGGAGAAGAGAAGTATTTGGAGAGTGTTACAGCGTAGGAGAGACAGATTAGTAGGGCATATCCTTAGGCATGGGGGGATTATGCAGTTGGTCATAGAAGGTAGAGTGGAGGAAAAGAGAGGGGTAGGTAGGCCTAGATTGGAGTATGTGAGTCAGATAGTTGAAGACGTTGAGATGAATAGCTATAGGGAGATGAAGGGATTAGCTCAGGATAGATCGGCATGGCGTGCTGTTTCCAACCAATCTTTAGGATTGCGGACTCTTTAACTAACTAACTATTACATCACTTGATGATCTCATCCCCTTCATTGGTTTGCTATTTTAATTTTTTAAGAATAAATTTCAATATAACTCTGCCGTGATTAATCCTTCTGTGATTTAGCTATGAGTGCATTTTTTACTTTAGAAAACGACCATTTTCCCCATTCAAATTGCAATTACTTAAAGGAGTATTTGGCAATTTTACTGTCTATAATTAACCCGGGTCAAGAAAAAAAAAAAAGAAAAAAAAGCATGGTCTAATTTAAATGCAGACAAGTTATTGAACGTGGATGAAATATAATCAGAACTGAATTGTTCACTAATAATTATTTTCCAAATAATTTTTCTTACACTTCATGTGTCATCCATCATATAATTGCATCATCATCAGGCAAATTTATCATTTTGGAATCCACTTGAAAAAACTGTTGAAAAAAAAAATGTGATTTAAGGTGAAAGTGAAAATATATTTAGGAATTTAGAATCGCAATATGTATAAATAGCGAGTTATTGATTGTTAACACAAACTTCAGTATATTTGCAGGGAGATAATAAATTGCCAAATTAAATGTATGAGTGGGTGCCGTACAAATAAATAGAAAATTGCGGTATAATTTTGATTACAAGTTATACGTTATAATATGAGCAGTTTATTTTGATAGTGGTGTAAGTTCATTTAAAAAAAAATCGAGATTATGCATGAATAAAACATGTTGTTAAATCTTATTATAAAATATCATAGCGGGCCAAAATAAAATTCATTATCATGAGTGGAGTTGAAGTTTTTCTACTTAAAGCAAATATTTCACTACGAAAATCAAATTTTATGAATGTCCCAGAAGATTATTATAAAATAATTGAACAGTGCCGCAAAAGAAGGAAATTTCTACTTAACCGGGTGAAGCGCGAAGATTTCATTACAACGAAGGATCTAGAAGATGTTGTTTTTAAAAGATCAAAAAACACTCGGGTAGTAAAAATTAATTGGTTGAAAATATGCTGGATGCGTTTTTTAAGAAATGAGCAATACAAGCTATTTTATAAAACCTCTGCGGAATTTAAAACGTTGGAACTAGATCATCCTAGACGGGGAAGACCAAAACATTTTAAAAACATAAAATTATCACCTTTATACAAAACTTCTATACCCATAACCTCAGCTAAATATAAAGATATGAGTGATTTATTGCCTTATATTCCACCTGTCCACCACAATTATTTCAAAAACCTTTCTCATGGTGCCAATGAAGAAGTTTTAATTTAATAAATTAAAAACCACGAGTATTTATTTTATTTTTAATGTATAATGTTGTTTAAAGTTATATGCAAATTTGCTTCGCATAACATGAATAAAAGATTCAAATTTTTGAAAATATAATATAGTTTTTTGGAACAACCTTGAATTCTAAGCAATTAAATATGATTTAAGTCACATTATTAAAAATTTGATAATTTTGATACTGGTGTATGTCCATTTGTGGTCATAAAGTCCCAATTTTTCTTCAAGCAATTCCCATATAATTTATATACCTCAAAAGTTTAAATATTTGTCACCACAAGTGAGACTACAAGTGATCATTAATATTTTTGAGTCGATTAAAACGCGAACCCTTAAATATCTGAGTATTTAGGAAAATAGACTTACACCACAATCAAAATAAACGGCTCATATAGACTTTGGAAAGCATTAAAAAACTAAACATTCAAATAAAATTGACTCGCAACTTTTACATTTACTTTGCGTACATGACAAAGGGGCTCTAGTATTGTTTATCCTCATCCGATACAGGACGTAATTTTTCAATGCAATTACAATGATCGTAAGTTAATTATATTTGCATTTCTTGGTTTCTGCTACAAATTATACAACACTAAATTTAATGTACATTTTACTGTATATCTATACATACTAGTATAGAATATCACCCAAATACCGTAACTTAAAGCATTAAGTAGCTAAATACGCATTTCGAAGGATATGCCCCCATCTTCAGTAGCACAAGACAAATATATATAAAAAATACCTCTATCACGAATCGTGATTGATATACTATTAAATAAATAAGTTAACATTTCAAAAATGGCATATAATATGACCTATAAATATTTTAAAACAATATAAATTAATAATCAACGAAACTAACAAGTAACAATAATAAACATTGGCTTGTCAAACCTAAAATAACCAAAAATAATATTTTTTCAGCCTGTTTAAAGTTAAAAAATGCTATTTCGCGAAGTGTTACACAAATATGCAGTGTATACTATTATAGTGTATACATTTCTACATTTATTTTTTTATGTGATTGAAAAGAAAACGTACGTTCTTTATGAATTAGCAAGAGGTAAGTGATCGTGGATTCCCCATTATTGTAACACGAATAAGAGGTTTTATGATTTTGGAAAATTTAAAAAGAAAACACCGTATGCCCACCTTTTTTTCTTATAAAAAGAGCACTGCCAAACACACAATCGACATCAAATTATATTCACGCCTGGTTTTATTAACTCAAGTTTTCTGCCAGTCAAATTCATAGATTTCATGATCTAGTTACAGTATGTAATGAGAAAGGCAGCCCCTATTAAATACCGAAAATCATTCTCAATCGAATATTCTTTGTAGGCCGTATAGACACGATTTACTCTAATGGAAATATAATTTGCTTGGCATTGCAAGAAAGCATCTACCTTGTACATCTATCTACCATCCCCCATTCCCTCTGTATATACCACTCACTCAATACAATCTTCCCCTTGTTAGAAGAGCGCTTTTTTTTTTTTAAGTTAAATGCATTCAAAACAAAATTCTTGCATTGACAATGCATTATTGTGTACTCAAGCCAGTTGTCCCATACGTATTTATTGGTAAATGCATCAAGTAAATTTGATCGATGGTACAAATGCAAAACATTCCGTTAATATATGTAATAAAATAAACCAAAAAATAAATGAAATTTTGGAAAGCATGAAATTGTATCAAATCAACAAAAAAAAAGTAATAAAATTGAATTTTCTTTAATAGATTACATATTAGCGCACTAATTTTCAACAAAAATTGATAGCCCGTATAGCCTGCCCTTATATTTTAATTGAAAAAATTGATTATTATGTACCCAAATCAAAAGTATTAATTTTCGATATTTTACAGCTATGTCTTTTTCCAATACAGAGTATTTATTAAAGGATAATCTTAATCAAATTAATTTTTATCGTAATTATTGTAATACTCGTAATAAAAAATATATGGCATTTTATTAGTAAATTGACTTTTATATTAAACACACTGTCGCTACAATTCTATACAAATAAAGTTTCTAATAGATAGAAAAACTTTGCTTCTACCGATATTAACTCGCAGCATGAAAAAGGGGACTATAGTTTTGTCACATACAGTTTTCCTTAGTGCATACATTTAAAGTTTTCCTACATCGATATTTTTACTTTGTAGTTACGCAGACATCAATCACTTAGGCGCAATTTATGGTGGAGAATATTTTAGCTATATACACATTCTTCTTATATTATTTCAGCGAGTCAAAGTTTTAGAGATTTTACTAGTTCGTATATCTTATTTAGTTTTGCTTCTGTTTATATGCACAGTTTCAAACATGAAGAATGATCAATTTACATGATGGTACGGTACGGAGCTATATTGGAATTCAATTTCAATGATATGTCTTGCAGAAAATAATCTATATATCCAAGATAAGACCTAATTTTGTTTAAACGTCATAATTAGTACACTTAAATAAATTACGATTTAATTAAGATTCTTTACTTATCCTTCTATAAGCTTTTAGATATTTTCATTTTCATTCAATGGAACGACTTTTGAATAATCATAGTATATAATATCACCCAAATACTGATGTTTTTGGATTTTTTTTTGTATCGATGCGTTTTATAATTTAAACCATTTTTTAAACGTAGTTCATATTCACTTAGATTGCTTATTCAACAAATTAGCGATGTGTAGTTCACTCGCGAACCGTTCACTCTGAACGGTTCAATCAAATGACGGGCGTACTGTGACGTTGTTTTGCAACGACCTATAGGTCACTAGGACCTAGTTCGTCAACTATGAACTACATGGTGCACGGTGTACGTATTGACGTACTTGTACTGGTTCCTGAACCCGTCGTGTACTAAATCACAACGACTCGTAAACGGTGCAGTATAGTATACATTACATATACAGGACTAACATTTATTTAGTGATTAAGTGTATTGGTAAACGGAACGAAATATGAGCAATATTTATATGTTGGTATCAGATTTCATTTGGAATAATATAATTAATATATTCGCAAGATTAAATATGTTCTTAAATATGTCATGGCATAGCAAATTTTTGCAATAATGCAAAAATAAATATCTAAATCTTATAGTTCTTCTATTTCATACTGAGTGCAATACAATCACTTAATATCAAATCAAAGCTGTGAAGTTTGAACAGAGAATATTCGGAATAGAAAATATAAATTATAACGCCAAACAAAACGATTTTATCTAGTTCATTTTATTATAGTTTGCACATTTAATTTTCAAGTGTTAGTAATGTAGTAAACATTTTCATCAGTAACTACCAATAAGTAATTTAGAACTTCATATAAATAATCGTGAGTATCTAGAGAAGATTATATTTCCTTATATAAATGTTTTGTATAAATTATAAACATTGTTGTCTTCCATTCCTCATTCCCAATTCAAAATAAGTATTGTAATATTTCAATTTATTTATTTTTTACAATTTAATATTTTTATATTGTGAAAAAAAGAGATTATTTTCAGTATGTGCATGTATTTCATATAGGTCGTGAACTAGTTTATTTAAAAAGATGTTAGTAGTTCACGACCTATAGTTCGTGAACGGTACATTGAAATGAACTACGAACTATGTCCTCAAAGTGACCTACAATGTGCCATCGCTACAACAAAACATGTTTTCTCACAGATACAAATAATTATCCAACTAACCTAAGACACGATAGTTCATGCACATCGCGCTTTATTCCTTTTTTATCCACCATATAGCAAAACTTAAATTATAAAATATTTTCGTAGAACAGTTTCTGCATATTCTATATATAATTCTTAACCCTTATTTTTTTTCGAGGAAATGAAATAGAATGGAAACCAAATCATTGTTGATATCTGACTTATATTCTTAGTGGCAGTGACTAGGGTTTATAAAAAAACCGACTTTTGAAAAACCGTTTTTCGAATTCCAGCATCTCCAAAAAACCGGTTTTCGAATATTTACAAAAGAAATTGTTAAAAAGTTTTAAAAAAACGCGCCAAACCTTAGCTGTGATTAATAAATTTTAAGTTTACAAAATTTTGCGAAACTCGTATATATTGTAAAATATCGAATACGTCCACAAATGCATTGCAGCTATTTACAGTAAAAGAACAAGTGAAGAAATATGCCGGTGATTATTTGGCAATTTCTGGAGGCATTTGCACAAAATTTGATGTCATTAATTCACCGGGTGGTAGATTAAGGGGTTGCACGGGAAGAATATCCACGTAGAGGGATGTCGTCACACTGAGTGAGTTGTGGGTAGAGGAGTGTAACACAAAATTGTCATTCACTCTATTACCCAATGCACTTAGTGGAATTACTTTGTCGAATAATTGTGTATATATAGATACATAGGGTGATTCAAAAAATAGGATGTTCAAGTTAGATTTGCAACACACGGCTCACGCCAGTATAATTGAAAGTCTGAAAAAGTCCAAAACTTTTTTTATAATTTATAGCCTCATTAAAGATGCTATAAATTTTCATATTCAACATTCAACAATAAAAATTTTGCTAATATAATAATGAAAATATGTTTTCAGTTTAAGAAATTAAGTGTTCTGTGTTATTATTTTTTAAGCCTTCGAAATGCGCATATAGCTACTTAATGCTTTAAGTTACTGTATTTGGGTGATATTCTATACTATTTTTTGTTATTGTTTCCATTTTTTAGATAATTGTACTAAATGTATTTAATTAATTGTTCAATTCTTAAAAAAAGTATTCAATACTGGTGCATTGTTGTTTTAAGCACATCGAATAAATATTTATTTTATTTTATTTTATTCTATTACATAATTTAATGATTAATCTGTACTCCAAATACTTTAATTTAAGAATAATGCTTTATAATATAACAATTTCATATTTTTTAATTTAAAAAATGCGAATTGGAATTCTATATTTATTTATGAAATAAATATTTTTTTATTTCATTTTGATATTCAACATACAATTTCATCATACAATGTGAAATATAAAATGTACCAATTTTTGTATTACTCAAATTTACTTTTACTAATTTGTTAATGATAATGAAAATGCATTTTTACACAGACTTTTGAAAAAATCTTAATATTTCGATATAAAATAAACAAAATTGTGCGAAAAATAAATAATTTTAATAATTAGCGTACCATCGTAGCTTTTATTTCGATACCTGGCAGAAAATTGAAATCACAAATTTATAAATGTTACAACGATTTAAATAATTTAATTATGAATTACTGAATTATATTTTTAAAACGAAGATTATATATTTGAAAATATCCAAATGATAATGAAAAACATTAAAGTTTCAACAATAAATAATAAAATACTAAATAATAATAATAATAATAATAATGGTCATTATTATGGGCGAAATTCAGTATATAGTACAAAAAGCAATTACATCATGCGATTAAAAAAATAAACGACTATTCTTCCAATTAACCCAGTAAAATATCCAAAAAATGTTGCCAGGGCGATTATTGATTTGTTTTTGTGTTTGGAAAAGAAGAACTATATCTTGAATTATATTTTGAATTATATTTCGGTAAGACTTGATTTGTAAGCAATGTATTTTACATATAGTTTCACTGTGTATTTATTGCTGCGTTTTATTATAAAGTAATATTTCCTAGAACCATGCTTTTAATTTCTTGAAATTTTTGATCAATATTGGCATAGAAAATGAAATTGATTGAAAACAATAGCGAATTAACCTATTTTATACCGAACACTTCTCGAATTGCCTGAATATGCGACGTTAACTGATTCCTTCTTAACTTAAGAAGAACCTTTATATCAGAACCGTAACGCTGCAATAATTTACGGTATATGTTGATATAATACGAACTTAAGTTTGTGTTGGAGGAATAATATTATTATGTTTGTATAGGGCAATAGAAATTTATGTACATTGCAAACAACCATTACTTGATTGAATACAAATATCGTAAAGACTCGGACAGACAAATTCAAAAAAATTTAAAAATTTAAAAAAGTAAGAATAACTAATTTTCCTCTACACTCATATAAACTTATATATTTTTAAACATGATAATGGCACCTGGTTTTATCCTTAGGCCAATGACTTATGTCTTAATCAAGGGATTCGCAGGCCATTTATCATTTCAACAATCAAGTCAAACAAATGGTCAACATTTGTGTTTTCTTTTAATTTGCAAATTATACATTTATGTCTGCAAAAAATTTTTGGCAAAAAGTTTACTAATGACCCACGCTATTAATAATTGCCTCTTCAAGTTACAGATTTTCAAAGTCAGTATTTAGATTTTTTTTATATGGACGCACGTCCATGCTAAAATTTTCAAATTTTATTCAACGTGAAAAAAATTATTGAACAGAATATTTTTAAATGTAAATATAAATTAAAGTTAAATATAAAAACCGTAAAATGTATAGTGAATGTTAAATAATATTGAGCAAATTCGTACACAAAGTTTTAGTTAGTTAGTTAAAGAGTCCGCAATCCTAAAGATTGGTTGGAAACAGCACGCCATGCCGATCTATCCTGAGCTAATCCCTTCATCTCCCTATAGCTATTCATCTCAACGTCTTCAACTATCTGACTCACATACTCCAATCTAGGCCTACCTACCCCTCTCTTTCCCTCCACTCTACCTTCTATGATCAATTGCATAATCCCCCCATGCCTAAGAATATGCCCTACTAATCTGTCTCTCCTACGCTGTAACACTCTCCAGATACTTCTCTTCTCCCCTACTAACTCTAGTACAGCTTCATTTGTTACTTTATCTTCCCAACCAATCCTCATCATCCTCCTATAACACCACATTTCGAATGCTTGTAATCTACGCTTCTCTTCCTTTCCTATAGTCCACGCCTCACACCCGTACAGTGCTACACTCCAAACATATACCTTCAGTAATCTTTTTCTAATACCCAAGTCAATATTTGATCTTAAAATCTGTTCTTTTTCTACGAATGCCTTCCTACCCTGTGCTATCCTACACTTTATACAAAGTTTTGTGAACATTTAATTAATAATCCAAAGCTTTTGCAGAAAATCCACCAAGTGAACAATATGTTTATCAAAAACAAGGAAAATAAATTTATATGGCAAAGATTAATAACGTAAACTTTTTTCTAGTTCATAATATATTAGTTTTTACAATTTACCAATTTAGTGAAAATAAAGCGACCAATTTAGAAGTTTTTTAAGATTCAGAAGTTCAAATAATATAATATATCGTAATTGCAGTCTGAGCCTATCAAAAAAATTTTAAAAAAATATTTTAATTTTAAGAGAAAATCAGTTTATTTCCACAATATATTTATTCTATTTATTCTACTTATATTTTGAAATTCTCTCGTTATATTTTTATTAATATCTTCCTAAATAAAAATCATTTTATGATCATCAAATGAATTTATGAGCTTAATAATCATTTTTGTCAGGTCTATATATAAATCGTATTTAATTATTACTAGTGTCGAGGAAAAAAAAATAATAACAATAATCATTTTAAAAAACAAAAATAAAAAAAATATAAAAAAAAATAACAAAAATAAGATACTATGGTATATAGAAGTTTATAGAATAGAATTATAAGGAATATAGATTATAGTTACATAATAAGTATAGGTATAACTATTGAAGATATCTTAAGATAAAAAACCATAATGGTTTTTTAAAGAAATAATTTTTGATTTATTCTTAAAGTATATGTTGGGCTAAGGATAAAACCAGGTGCCATTATCATATCAAAAAAAAAAAATTACTCATTTTGTTAAAATACACATTACTCTGTTAGAGCATATATATTGTACGATAGACTTTTTATTTGCAAAAAATATGAATATATATTTGAAAATAAAAAGATTTGAAAAAATAGCCGCACATCCATCATCGGTGAAATCTTATAATTTGGCACAGTAATATTATTTCAAATCTATTTATTTATTTTAAGTTACCGAGGGATTAAAATTCGTTACTGATTAAAAATTACGCGTATTCTGTTCAAAATGATTTCATGTAATAAAAATGTTCGCTATTTCGTAACTAACGTATACAAATACATTTAACAAAGTAAAAAAAATATGTTAAAACAATCCTCATATTTCTGAAATGTTAGAATTGGGAAAAGACTGCGAGGGAGGAAAATTATTTCTTCATTTCATAAAAGTGGGTTTATGGAATTGTTTCGTTTTGAGCATAAACCCCTCTGAATCAATGGCGATGCCTTCAAAATTATAATTACTGGCATTCTACGGTATAAATGGGTACAATTGATATATCTGTATCAAATGCCAAATTAGTATTTTATCGATCCATTGTCATAAAATAATATTACGTCGAGGGAATATAATTACAATTGAAGGGCTTGGTGCAAAAACCGGTCAGCTCCATTTTTATCAATTTTACAGTATTGACAAAAAACTATTTTGCCAAGTATAACCACTGAAAAAACTGGAGAAAATAATTTAGTCTGTTTTATTGCCCCAAAATAATAAAATATGTAATTATGTAGCAAATCTCAGTTTTATTAACTATCAAACATACAAAATGACTTTTACAATACTAATACATTTCTACTTCAACATCCTCGTCCTCGCTATCCTTGGGGTATTTCTGGTACCACAGCATTATACACAAGATCGTAATACCATTGATCATTTTTGGGCACATACTTTTCAGACAAAGAACGGACGTTTTCAATTTTATTCTGCTTGATGGGTTTGGGGTAGTTTTTGTAAAGTTTTTCGGTTGGCATTGAATATGTAGCTGATGATTTCTCGATTGAAAATTCGGAAAACATTATAATCCCTGTGGTAATACTGCATTTTACTACATTCGTTTTTTCGTACTTGAAAACACGATATTTAGATATAGAAAACTTTTCCTTTGCATTGTTTGTAACGGTCTTTTTAAAAATCCTTTTGGCGAAATTTAGTATAATGTCTTGATTCACCACAACTACTGTACATTTTCGAGATGTCTTCTTTACCAAATCGATCCAACCATTTGGGCGTATACACTATTTCTTTGTTTCTTTTCTCTTTTGCTATTAAACCGGTCACTTGGCAAAAAGATCGGTCATTTCATTCTTAGCAATATTTCGCATTATATGCCACAGAACTGCCCGTTTTTTAATGCCAATACTAAGTACATTAAATTCTACACAAAAAGTCAATTTTGCCCAAAAATGGAGCTGACCGATTTTTGCACCAAACCCTTCAATTACTCCAGAGATTTTAAATAACGTATTACATAGAATCACAATTTATTAATTAACGATGTATTATAAACAAATTATGTAATTATGTAACCATTATTGAGCCATGATTATATAAAACAAATGTTTACGAAAATATATTCGACGCTGCATTTAATGGAAGCATTTAATATTAGCGAGGGACGTTTCGTTTTTTAAATTTTGAAATCTTTTTTGTTCATTATATAATTTACCATTTCATTTCATATATAAAGCTGCTATAAATTTTATTACCTTATTTTCCTTCGAGCATTTCGTACGAGAGAAAATTCAAATAATCCCGATATATTTGCTGATATTTAAAACTTTACGATTCCCACGTAAAACATTATATTCGCGACATTAAATGATGTGAAATGACATAATGTTATTGTCAATTTCTGCGAGTTCGCAGCTGGGAATATTTTTGTTGCACAGATTATTTTATATTTGCTTACCGATACAAATTAATTTTACAATTTCTGTTCCACCAATTACTTTTATATTGATATATTTGCAAACGTACGAAATTAGAAAAAAAATTTTGTTAATAATTGTGTCTGCTCATTGTATGAAAATTTCAGTCTTAATCATCTTGACGCAACCTTTTCAATTCTTTACAGCTTTACAACAGCTGTTATATAATATTTCAAATATTTTTTTATTATACTTTTTTTTTTTAATATAATAAACTTAATAAACTAAAGAAACTTTTTTTAAATATAATAAATTATATATATATATATATATTTATATGTATGTATGTTTAATGTTTAATTCTTAAGACAATTTCATATTTTTAAATTCACAGTTTGAAATATGACTGTTTATGTAATAAACATAAAAATAAAAGGTACAAAAATTAAAATTTATTCATGAAAAATACGTCTATATAATCTGGAAAGAAGATAAGGAAAAATTGAAAATATAATTGAATTGTTCAAATAACGATTATCTCTTTCTCAGATGTAAATTTTTCTGAGACTATTTTGTTATTTCCAGAATATTGATAATTGTTTAAATAACGATTATCTCTTTCTCGAATGCATTTTTTTCTGAGAAAATTTTGTTATTTCCAGAATATTGAAAAGTGGATAAAAGAGTCAAAGCATGGTGTGATTTACTTCAGTATGGGAAGCATGATTCGTGGTCATACCTTCCCCGAAGAAAAACGATTGGCATTCCTTAAAGCATTCGGAAGACTTAAGCAACGAGTTCTATGGAAATGGGAGACAGACAGCATGCCTAATCAACCTGATAATGTCATGATACAAAAATGGATGCCGCAATTCGATATTTTGTGTAAGTTTAGTTCAGAAATGTTTTGTATATTTTTTCTTTATATATTGATATACATTCTTATGTGATAAAATCGATACCTAAAAATTAGTTCTATCTTGTGCTACTGAATATGAGAGCATAGCCTTCGAAATGCGCATCTAGGTATTAAAATGCTTTTCGTTATGGTATTTGCGTGATGTTATGTACAATTATTTAACACCTAAAACGTTTTGCAGAATATAAGACTTAAAAATCATCAAGGATCAAATATTATCTTTTAAAGAGAACTGTTCAAACGTTTTGCAGAATATAAGACTTAAAAATCATTAAGGATCTTTTAAAGAGAACTGTTGAAACGTTTTGCAGAATATAAGACTTAAAAATCATTAAGGAGTAAATATTAACTTTTAAAGAGAACTATTCAAACGTTTTGCGGAATATAAGAATGGTATTCTCAAGCAGCAAGAGAAATAACACTGTTTTATCACTTTTTAAAAAAGCGAGAAAAAAAATAGTCAAAAACATGACAGCTTTTTACGAGATTTTGTTTTGAAAAATATATAGTTATAATAAATTGTCTTGTCAACGAACTCGATAGGGCAATCTCTTATGTATCTAAACGACTATCACATCATACGCAAGAGTAAATGGTCGAGTCTGTACAAAAGTCACAAAAATATTAATTTTTTAAATGTATATACTAGATATTGATATACACCAAATTCATTTCACCAATATATTTTAACCACATGGTTATTCTAAACCGCTTCTGTTCCTCTACCAAATATTCATATTGTGACAGCACATATATATACGACCTAAGACATTTTTCAATGGTAACCTTCAGAGTTCTAATTATACGCGAATGGTTCCAATTTTCAACTTGATTGCAGACCTAATCGTCTTTGCAACTGCCACGGACGCACATTCCTCTTAACTCATTGAAAATTTCCCAGTTCCGTCTACGCGGAACAAAACAATTCTACCAATTATTGGATTCACTAACACGAAAGTAAACCCATTGAATATTTTATTATAATGCGGTATTTTTCGTGGAGGTGTTCTAATCTTGTCATAATCTTAAAAAATTGGCTTTAAAGCATTTCATGCTGGATAGAAATATTAATAAAAGTGTTGACGTGATTTATTTTCGTTTTTTTTTGTAACTTACACATACCTCAGTCTTCTGTTAAATTGTCATGTACAACTTCACATTGATTAAGAAATTGGTTAATGATATAATATAAATATATCAGACGAATAATTCTTACTTGACGTGTCGTATTTAAAGGATTCAAATTATGACCTCAAAATTTTATATAGCGTCCCAACAGAGAAGCCTAGTCTAGTATACAGGAAAATTGATATAGAATAGCCAGATAAGACAGTAGCATTTGTTCTGTGTAGTTACGTATGTACGATTTAGCCTGCCACGTGTTTCTCCAAGAATATATTTAATAAAAATGAATAGTGTTAGTTCTTTATTGAAATTAGAGTTTTGTAGACTTTCTCTTGAGGATAAGGTAAAAATTAAACAATTAGGTGGGCCATTGCCTGATCACAAACATTAATGAAAGTTAGAACAGCGGAAAATACCACTTTCAAGAAATGATTGAATTGAATCATTTTGCATCCATTTTAGGTAAGATTTCTTACTATTATGTTATTTTTTAAGAAATGTGCCCCCTCGATTGAAATGTCTAGAGGCGCCACTGGTAAATAAATATCTTTCCCAACTTGTAGGCCTCTGATTCTGGCTTTGCGATCGCTTTCCGCGAAATGTTTGGTGTTGATGTTGAGCCTCAATGCCGCACTCGATATCAGCCGATTTAATAGATTTTCCGGCAAGTAAGCGGTTTTGAATATTTGATCAAGTTGAATATATCCGATAGCTCTGTATATGCCTGTACTATACACTTAAAGCAATGGACAAACTTTTATTAAACTGCATATTACATTAAAATCATGTTTTCATTTTTCAATCGCATATAATAATAATAATAATAATAATAAAGTGCTTCATTAAACATCAATATAATTATAAATGAAAACTAAAAAATAAAAAAAATAAACTTCAAACTTACATCATAATATATAAAGTCATATCGACAACTAAATGGCGAGGTTAAGCGCTCAATTATATCAATACGTGATATAATATTCATAAAAAAGTCTATAAAATATGACAATTAATGCGATGTACCTCATTTAGAGGCAATTTCTTTCTGCAATTACAAAAATTCTTATATAGATGTGAAATATATTAGGTAGTATAAAAATTCGAATAATTTGGGAACATAAGATTTTCAATTCTACTAATAAAAACTCGGATTCTGAAAAAGATTCTATTGTATAACACATAAGAGATAACAAAGATACGGAAAAATGTATTGACATTGATCCTTTATCAGGGGCGCTTCCTTATGCATGCCGCCGGGCCGCGCGCCCCTCCTGAACATTGAACGCATCACCGTACATATATAATTGTATTGCGATATTTTATCTCGGCATTAGTTTTCCTAAAAGATAAAGCTTGCGCCGCGAACATACCTAACACTCAACACGATATGGCAGCTAGCAAGTACGAGTCAAATCGCATCCTATCTGTTGGAAGCGCTAGAGTGAGAGCGACTGTATATAGTATAACATCTGTTTCTATCGTTCGCGTGTCGCTATACATATATCCACTAATGTAACACACATTCCAGCGGCAGCCAGACCACCCATTCGGGTTAAATGCATATGCACTCATCTCACTTTATTGCAAGCGCTACAGTGAGAGCGACGGTATGGAATATGCCCACTGTTTCTTCGGTTTGCTTCTCGCAAATATCGACTAGTGTAATACACATTCCAACGGCTTGGGATGAGTCATAGCAACGTGATGTCACGCTGCTTCAAAGCTAAGAATATATAGTTGTATTAAAATATTGGATTCCACGATACTTTAACGCCAAACAACCATAGAACCTAAGCCATAGCCATAGTCTAGTATATATGTATATAAATTGATATAGAATAGTTAGATATTGACAATTTTAACGAAAAAGTTTTGGAAAAGTTTATATCAATGAAAGATAGTAGAGTGGAATTCACTTTCATGAAATGATCGAAGTTAATCATTTTGCATCCATTTTAGGTACGATTTCTCAATATTATGTTATTTTTATGAAATGTGCCCCCCCCCCCCCCCCCCCCGATCGAAATGGCACGATCCGCTACTGTTCTTTATGTACTTTTATATAAGTTGTGTTTAGAAAGCCGCATAGATTCTTCATCACTCCATATTTCCACGAGCTATTTTTATAGCGGGGCCATTCTATGACCGATAAGGCGATAAGTGTTCAATACGAATCACATCAGAGCCGCTCTATGCGATGTATACATTATAATGCCTTTAGCATATTTATGGATAATAAAACCATTGAACGTGTGGATAATTTTGTTTCTTGTTCTAAATATATTCCTTAAATTTATGGTTGAGAAAACCAGCAGACATACAATAAACTAAGCACACAATAAACAGTAAGAAAGTTTTATAAACAGACGATTTATGTCGACTCTTTGGTGGTAGATAGACATCACAGATCGGAACTGCCAGATCCACACATTATTCTCGGCAAGATAAACCAAGTTTTTCAATTACCGGATTAGCTGATCATTTTTGGTCATTTTTTTATTTCTAGTTGAACAGTTGAACTTTTTTATTTTAAATGAAATGGAATAGTTTTTCTATTTTTCATTGTTTTTCATAATTTAAACATTACAACGATAGATACGGTATATTTATAATTTCTTTGTCTTGGAACATATTTTCTGGTACAAAAAATCAATTGAAAATCAAAAACTGAGGAATTTCAGATGCTTCAATCAGATTTGTAATTAATATTATATTTGATTTTATACTCCCCTAGCATATGTACTTAATTATAGTTTCTCTCTGACCTATTTTTTTGTGTAAACGCCCAAAAAGCGGACACCAAAATTTGAATGTTATATCCTTCAATTGAACTGAATCTTACATTTTCTACCTCATTTCTCAATAGAGAAGGTGGCTAGAATACGCAATCATATCGAAATTACATTTTTAAACAGCTACTTGCGTTTTCTTTTCAATATAATTAAATGCTATAGCAACAGATCCTTTTTCAAAAGCCTTGTGTAGAGTAAATCATTACACGCACTTTTAATGAATTGCTGGTAGAATAAAATGTTTCAAAAAAGATTACTCAAATTCAAATGGACCCTCAACAGAAATTAAATTAAATATCGTTTGCAATGTACATGGAAAATTTATGATATGTAGTCAGTTATATATGTTATATATGAAGTCAAAGGAAAGTTCTTAGGGCACTAGTTCCCAGTTTCCTTTTAGAACCATCCTCAGTTCCTGTATAAACTACCCTTATAACCCAAGTTCGGGTGTAATTTATGTAGATCATAATTATTAATGTATTTCAAAAGATATAATATATATGGATCTTGTTGCTTTGAATGTTTGAGTTGAATTCTAGAAGGTTTAATTAAACCCAATTATGTCTTAAATATCCTAAAATGTACTTCACTAACTAACGTGGATATATAATTATATTTTTACTCTAATTTCGTTGCAATACATCTCTTTGCTTTACTAATTAATAGTAGCTCATTATACTAATTACATGCAATTAACTCATGTTTCGTTTTCTTAAATTTAAATAGCGAAAATTAATTTTTGATTTATTTTTCCATAATTTAGCTAAGTTTGGTTCGTTACGATAGAAAATCTTGGGTCTTCCGTTTCTGTATTTAAAAATACATTTCTTCGAAACTAAAATTATACTAAACAGGTGGTAAATTTTTAATTTCTTCTATAGTCTCAATTCGTTAACGTTATTAATATTTAATTGCACCAAGCTGTTCCTTTATAAACTATAAATAATATACGATCCTGATTACTTGTTCACACTCATATCCATTGATGCCATTCTCTTGGTTGCTATAACCAAGTCTTCTGCCGTAATCTTGGCATTACTGTTCCTCCCTACCCCTCTATGTTATACCGGGTAGATTCTCCATGATAAGGTAATATTATCTTTCGTATTAAATATTATGGTCCCGCGTTTTTGTTGCTCGAATATTATTATTACTTTGCCTAACATGTATGAGAAGAGCTCGCCTTCCTACAACAATGCAGCGTCCCAATATACCTTAGGACACAACATATATACATAGCGTACCATTAATAATGTACCTCTAAATGACTAGAAGCATTTACTCTAAAGCCTTAAAAAAATAACAATGATACATCAAAATTCGGGTAGTGAAGAATTTCATTTAGATTATCGTCAACATTTGCAAGTTTCTATTTTTTAAGACTTAAATATTGGTCCAAAAGTTCAGTTGTGACGATTGAAATTTTCATTTGGCATATTTTTATATTGTATAATTCGTTGTTGCTTCAAAAATTTGGTAAATTAAAGAAAAAAGGTTAATAATTTTGATCAAACTACAGCATTATTAAATAACAAAAAATCGCGATCTGGGTTTTTCGAAGATGTTATGTTAACTTCAAAATATAGACATGTAGTGATTTTGTTATTATGAGTAATATGAAGAAAAATGGGTTTTTAAATGCTTTTATTTACCCGTGGTTTTAATTGATTTGAAAATTGAATATTTATCTAAATATGAAGGATCTTAATTGGAGTACAAGTCCCGAAATTAAAATAATTCAAGTCATTCTAGTTTTGTATATACCTTCTATCACCTGATCGTCACCTGAACTGTTATTTTCGATTATTATACAATATCCGTTAAGATATGGCAAGTTTGAAAATCTTGACCAACTCTTGGTATAATGCTTAATTTCTAAAGTTCCGGTTTTGAAAAATGCATCTAGAATTCCAAACATTTAACTGACGCATTTAGAATTCGATTTTCTGTCGACAAAGTACCGAGAAGAAGACGAGCGTAACCAATTCACGTCTCGCTACGAAAGAATGGAGCATTTGTCCCGGATGTGTTGGTACTTTTAATCAATTTACAATTATCTTTGTACATTCGGCGCTACCTTTGACTTGTTTATATGTCCAAGCCGTGTACGACCATACAGAGCACCTCATCATCAACTAATCAAATCAGGAGGACACCGTGTACATAGCACCTTGGTTGCTGCTGGTTGTCCATGCTGTTATACCAAGCAGCTTCGCATCGTTTGCGTGTATCCTTCATACTCCTCGGTTTGTGTCCTCTGTCCCGATCTAATACAACAACATAAAGGCGACCGCAGGACATTGTTTGTGTGGTATATATATATATATATATATATATATATATATATATATGTAAGCATTGTTATTACCAAGGACACAATAGAGGTGGAGACTATGCTATGCTATAGTACTATGGCTACTATATAGTCCCTCTCATCAGTGATACAAGACCGATAGTACAACCAGCCAGTATTGCTGTTATAAGCAGAATTTAATTGGACAAGAGGATATATTACGAATTATTAAATGATAAGCGAATAATGCAGTCGTTGGTGAATGAGTTTGTGTCGGTGGAAGACAAACGGTACATCTACTGTACCCAGGGCCACCGAAAGAAAAAATCGGGGCCGTGACAAGTCTGCGGCGGTCTGGGCCCCACTTAAAAAAGTGCATCACTTTTGTTTAATAAAAAAAGTCATATATAATATTAAACATTTAATAGTACGGTAAATACCGTAACTTAAAGCATTAAGTAGCTAGATGTACATTTCGAAGGCTATGCCCCCATCTTCAGTAGCACAAGATAAAAACTAAATAAAAGACCTTTGTCACTATTATTTAACACGGTAGTGATAATTTTTATATAAATTTTTGTGTCGCGTTAAAAAGAGTCTCAATTTATTGTAGTGATTTCTGTAACCAAGTTTTAGTAGTCGTAGATTTAATTTTTTAAGAAAAGATTTTTATTACTTCGCAGTATTCGACATCAAATTAAATTAATAGTTTTTGGAATTGGGCGATCAAATTGGGCGAAAAAATCAACCCGGATATATTAATCAGCATACAAACAACAGCAATAACAATATTATGTACCTAAAAATTAAGTAACGTTCTTTTGAAGTACTATTAAATTGCAATTTTAACAAAAAAATTATAATTTCTGAGAAATCTTAGTACGAAATATTTTTATAATATATCTTGATTCTTGAATCTTAAAATGTAATATTTTATCATTCGTTTTGATTGTTCATACATTTTAGTCGAGAGGATTCCAATTTCTTCATCATATTATTTGATATAGAAAGCGTTAGATTTGATAAAAACATAATGAAATAGTTATTTACAATATAATTTACAATAAATTTTATCTACTTTCGTAAGTAATCCGAAAATTACAAAAAAAATATTTGACAAGAGTTGACAAAATAAATTTTAAAACGATGTTATGTCCTAAATAGAAATGATACCTGCTGTTATAAGGATTTAAGTTTTCTAAGTAGTCTCAGAACTGTTTGTTGTTTCTGAGTTGTCTTGGTTACTCTTAAACACGTCAGATTTATACCAAAAGTTTGCAAAAAAAGTACTCTTTGAAAATGTCTGATTCTGAAGAAAGTTTGCCCTCGGTAGTAGAGGAAGCTGCAAATGGAGCAATTTCAAGTCTAATTCCCGCAAAATCAAAGTTACGATATGAACTTGAATACCAGAAATTTGAAAAATGGTGTGATTCAAGAAGAGTAAAAGAAGTATCGGAAAAAAATTTGTTGGCGTATTTCGCCGTAAAGCAACAATCACAAAAGCCGTCAACGCTTTGGACACACTATTCCATGTTAAGAATCATGATTTCCGTAAGAAAAAATCAAGATATAAGCAAATTTATACAGCTAGTTGCTTTTCTCAAGAGAAGTTCAGATCAAAACACGGCTAAAAAGTCTAGCATTTTTTCTAAAGAAGTATGTAAGTTTTTGGGCACAGCAGAGGATGAATTATTTTTGCTTATGAAAGTTGTGACGATCGTTGGCATTTTTGGGGCCTGTCGACGAGACGAACTTACGAAGTTAATGTTAGATCACAATGAAGACAAAGTATCATATGTTAAAATCGTGATCCCATCTAGAAAAATGTAAATCGTACGAGAATTTATAGTTACTCTGGGAAACCTGCCAGGTATTAACTGTTTAACCATTTTTCGAAAATATGCTGAGCTTCGTCCTCATAGTGCTACTCAGAGGCGTTTTTTTGTCTTCTATAAGCAAGGAAAATGTAGCTTGCAGCCTGTTGGGATCAATATCTTTGGAAATATACCAAAATTAATTGCAAAGCAGTTGGGCTTGAAGAGATCAGAAAAATATACGGGGCACTGTTTTCGGAGGTCCTCGGCTTCCATGCTTATATTATGTCACTGAGGGTGGAAATCCTCTGCTACTGCAGAGGGGTATGTTGAGAGTTCTTTAGAAAATAATAAAGAAATAGCAAACAAGATTAGGGGTTCCAAAAAAGCCATGACGATTCAAAACGCCAACCTGAATAACTCAGTGATGTCCACCTCTGGTCTGCAAATTTCAAATTGCAAAAAAATGTGTTATAAATGTATATAATAAATAATTTTAAAATGTTACTCTATTAATCAAAAACTCATTACAGCACTAGTGCTGTAATGGTCATCATTACAAAACTTTTTAAAACTGTAATATTTACTTAACTGAATGAAAGTAGATAAACATTTTTACAGTTAATATGCAGAAATTTCTGGAATTCTGCTATTTGATTATTCCATCTCTTTAGTTCATAAACATCAAAATATAGCATAACATATTGCTCCCCAATACCTCCACTTACTCAAATACCAATATATCCTTCTAATGGCAATATATATGGCCACAATATTCATTATCCCCCCCCCATTCAAATATCTCTCCAGAGATACATTATGCATTATCCAATAATATTTATGCGTTGTACCCAGGCGTACCACAACTGCATAATTAATTACAGTTCGGATGCAATTCTGGTGTACCCGCGATGCTACGATAGTTTTGCGAATATATATGCAACCGGATAGGCAGGTTCTTTTCCAAATCCCCGACATCTGAGGACCATTCATTTGGGCTGGACGCGTATAAAGAAAACTTTCCAGCTCCCGACATTATTAAAATAGTTTGAACATGTCATATGAAACATTATTATGAGGAGTATTTGTATTTCGAGGGTTTGTGTTTGTTTAAAAACTTTACATTCGCTGCTTTAGAACAGGACGTGTACTAAATCGAGAGATGAGGCGTTATTTTATTTAATTTTATTTATGTATATTTGCTTGATGTGTATCGTATTTAAAAGTAGCTCAAGAATTCTGAAGTTTTTCATAATTTTTTTCATAATACAGTAAAGTTTTTTAAAAATTAAACTTAATAGTGTGTACCATAATATGTATTTAAATAATGATCTTACTTTGGAATGGTATTCAAATTATTTACCATTACTCAATGCGGAGATATACATCGTTTTTTTTTAAGTGGCGGACCAGTTTTTTTTATTGTTATTTTTGTACATTTTAGCCTCTAGGAAGATTTCAAATAAAAATCGAAACGTTGGCAAAAACTTGCTTCATTTGTGTCCGCTTCCCGTTATTCATTATTAAATAAAATAATTCTTAAATAATATTAGTCGTACTTTTCATAATTTTGCAAATGTACTGCAATGCACGACTGACGCCATACTGTTTTGAATAGCACTGCTCTGTACTGTATTGGTCAAGCCATTATACAGGTCTTGATTTATGATGCGTGAACTTCTGTCACTTTCCTGCCACTTTCAATAAAACGGTGTATATATACAATTTTAATTTCAAGCAACCAACGTTACGATCTTGATTTATAAAGCATATACCGAAGCCTTTGCTGCTTCATCGCAGAGGAACTAATATATTAGAAATTAGCTTGTTCTTTAGTTTAAATTAGAGCTGGGACACCCGGGATAATATCCCGGGGGAACATCCCAATGAAAATCACTCTTACACGGCCTGCTTCATACTCTATATTTCTCTAACGGAGCCACGATGCCTTCTCTTTAAATACCATAAATAACAGTAATATATTTTATATTACGTGCTAATGACATTATAAGTCGATTAGATTAAGTATATTATAAAAGTAGAATGTTACAGCGTAGGAGAGACAGATTAGTAGGGCATATTCTTAGGCATGGGGGGATTATGCAATTGATCATAGAAAGTAGAGTGGAGGGAAAGAGAGGGGTAGGTAGGCCTAAATTGGAGTATGTGAGTCAGATAGTTGAAGACGTTGAGATGAATAGCTATAGGGAGATGAAGGGATTAGCTCAGGATAGATCGGCATGGCGTGCTGTTTCCAACCAATCTTTAGGATTGCGGACTCTTTAACTAACTAAAAGTAGAAAAGAATTTCATACTGGTTGGTTAAATATGCGTAATCGCAGATTTCTACATTCTGCATGCCAGTTTCATAAAATAATTTTAACAAAGTGAAAAATGAAAAAATCTCATTTAGAAATGATGTTCACAATTTAAACATTAGATTCAAAAGTACACTAACTCCACCAGTACACAAAATCTATATGAAAGATTCTTCACATACCAAATATCAGGATCGTATAATAATTTATCATCTACTATTAAATCTTTGAATGTGACATGTTTCAAAATATGTTTGAAAAAACTCCTTCTAAAACGTCAATTTTCATAAGCTAAACTTACTCATCGGTCTGTATATTCACTTTTTAACGGAATGACACATTCTTTTCTTTTTCACTAATTTTGTGCGTTATTAGTTTACATAAACCTCATAATACGTACTTTATGACTGTGTTATATATTATACCAAAAGTGGTAAAAATTTGCTATAAGAAGATAGCTGAGAGCTACCAATTCGTGTATCAGCATTATTTTTTTACGTTTTCTTTTCTCATGATTTTCAAGTTTATATCTTTGCATGGTAGATAAATAGACTCATATAAATTAGTATATAAAAGTATATAAAAGTATATGAATGATTCCATAACTATAATATACTTAATAGTAGCGAATAAGTCAATTTATTGCTAATTTATTTATGAGTTATTTTGAAACTAAATCAAAGGAAAATGAAATTTATTTTGATAGAGTTTGGATTAGATATGTAAATGACATCTTTGCGATTTTTTATACTGAAAAATCTAATATTGAATACTAAACAGAATGGATTCCGCAAAAATGGAAACAAAACCGATGGAATACATGACGTCATTACATATGCATGTACAGCCCTCGAACATAAGGAATGTCCCAATTGTACGATTTGACCAAGGCGTTCGATCTCATGTCTTACAATATACTAGTAAATAAGCTAAGGCATTATGAAGTACGTGGAACATCCCTCAAGCTACTAACATCATATCTAACTAATAGGAAGCAGAGAGTTAGCACCAAAGATGGCCTGAATGCCATATAGACAGAGGAGTGCCCTAGGGATCGATATTGGGACCCTTCTTTTTCGTCATGTATATGAATGACTTCCCACAATAGCACATACAACGCTGTTTGCATGTTGTACGGTTCAATATCACATAAATAATTGTAAACTCTTCGTTTGTAATTACTATAGTTTTTAGTTCGCTTAATAGCATCAGGTAATGAATTATATAATTTCATACACATAATTTGTTTGAAACGTTTTTCATGTACATGTACAATTTACATTCCTCAACTTATATTGCATGTATACATTCATAAATATATAGACCGGTTACTGTTAAAATGTTGTGGTTTTTTAAAAACCGATCTGCAGGAATCCGATCTAAACTTTTTTCGCAGAATTATGCGTGATATTCGTTTCTGAGTAATAAAAACTGGTTTCACATCCTTTGACAACCCCCAAAAAATAATAATGCCATATGATAATATCGATTGAAAATTAGCAAAGTACAATATTCTTTTTGCAGACATGTCGATAACTTGTGATAAAACGCGGATAAATTAAAGATTATGAAAGCAAAGCAAATACGCCGCCTCTAAATTTAATTCAATTTCCAATAAATAATAATTAATTAATTAATATTGAGCTCCATTATTCTTACATGTGATTTTACAGGGATTTGTTTTTTATCGGTTTTTATTTATATTTTTTTATTATCGGTTTTTTTTTACTATATATCTCCTGATTAGAGAGTAAATAATTCAAAGTTCAACAATAGCCTCAATAAATCAAATTAATCCACTTGGTGGTCCAAACCAAATATTTTCATATTTTTTACATAAAAAAATGTTTTATTATACATTTGCATTATGTGACAATAGTATTTTGTATATTTCGCTCGTATTTTCCTATTTATTCTTGTTCATTTAATAAATCAGAGCAAATATTTGCACAATATGAGTATATGACCATTTGATTTTACTCCCATGGACCTGGTCGCAAGACAATTTAAATTTTGATTGCACTATTATTAGATTTTGATAGAAGTTCATATTATTGCAATATTGCATGGATATTTACATTTATTTATACAATATTTATACATTAATAATGATTTGTTTGCGGGTAACATTGAGTAGTAACATTAATTTAGATTTAAAACAAGCAATCGAACAACGTAGGCCATAATTTCTAGTAAAAAAAAGCAAATAGATCAATAATAAAACACACTATCTCTTTGCAACTAATAAGAACCACGAAAAATTTAAAAATCTTATTTAACGCTACTACGATACAAGATTTCAATTGAAGCGCTCTGTGAGGAATGTTTAAAATTATTTTTGTCGCGAGGGTTTTTGTGATATTTAAAAATAACATACGTAGATTGTTATGAAAAGCAACACATGTGTTAAAATTTGCATTTATTAATCATTTATTTTGACTAAAAAAAATTAGTTATTTTATGTTAAATATACTTAACTAGTATATCAATCACGATTCGTGACGGAGGTATTTTATTTAGTTTTTATCTTGTGCTACTGAAGATGTGGGGCATAGCCTTCGAAATGCGCATCTATCTACTTACTGCTTTATCTATCTGATATTCTGTACTACTATGTATTTCTATTTTAATTTGGATCTGTTACAGATTATGTTAATATTAAATTATTTTTACAGGCCATCCGAATGTGAAGGCCTTCATCGGCCATGGAGGTCTACTGGGCACTACAGAGGCCGTCCATTGTGGCGTACCTATATTAGTGATGCCGCAATTTGGCGACCAGCATACAAACGCTAAGGCCTTGGAAGCAAGTGGTGGTGGGGTTATTCTCAACTTTCGAGATGTTACCGAAGATTCAATTTATAGCGCGCTAAAGACGATTTTAACACCCGAGTAAGTAATCAGAAATAATTCTATAGATCTTAAGGATATATGCTGGAACTACTGCATCAGAATTGTTGACAATATTCCCTTAAAAAAATTGTAATGTATGATTGAAACTTGGAAGGCTCGCATGAAAATAATCGGGAAAAGAGAATTATTTCTTTATTTCCTATAATGCACAGAAAATTGAATTTCGTTTTTGACAATCTGAATTAGGATTTCAAAATTTGAAATTAAAATCACGATTCGTGACAGAGGTATTTTATTTAGTCTGTATCTTGTGCTACTGAAGATGGGGGCATAGTCTTCGAAATGCGCATCTAGCTAGTTACGATATTTGGATGATATTGCATACTATAAATTTAATAGATATCAAAAAATAATTCTACACCAAGAAAAATTAGATAAAATAATTTTGACATAAACGCCGTCTTAAACTATATTCATAGTTGAATCCAGTTAATGGATTAGCATGTATAATTTCTTCGTATTAAAAGTTGTTTAATTTTTTTTAATTTACACATTAATATTAAAACTTGTTTTTAAATAACTTAAATTTAATATATCATAGCAGCAAAATAAACGGGTAATTAAATGTCGAATTTATGGCTGAATCGATAATCGATTGTATAAATAAAAAAATAAAATAAAAAATGCATCTGTCACTCAATGGGACTGCTATAAAATTTAGCGATTTTTTAAATTCTTACTCATCCAATTCTCTGTATTATTAATTTACAAGGGGTCAGAAGTCACATACGCTTCTTAATAATTTAGAGTATTAAAATTTATCTGAGGTACACCCCAGAAGGTTTACACTAAAACAGGCTCTACATGCTCATATACAGGGTATTTTAGAAGAAAAATAACAATTTTATGTGCATATCTATTTACATATTGGTAAAAAATCGTATAGTGTTAAATCAATATATTGTTTCTTTAAAAGACATTCAAAATTATTTTGTTATGAATTATATTTCTACTCTAAACTAGTTATAAATTTTTGCTTCAGGACACATATCTCCTTATAACTTGAAAACGCAAAATATTTCAACATAAACGAAAGATTGTAAAGGGAAATTGTCTTATAATATAATAGTTTTATGGAAGTAACCTGTATGGAGACTTAAGTTATATGTTTATGTTACAAACGGTATACGGCCTAAGTGTTCCGGTTTATTTACCGTTTGTACCACAAATTAGGGGCAAATCCCTTAAGTTTATATTACTTTTATAAGGTCCAAAGTTACGAGAATTAAGCAACCTGTATGTAAGTTTATATTACCTCGGGACGTGAAGCTTAAAATTTTAACCAGAGATCTAATCTTCTTTTATAAAAAGAAGTATTCGCATCAATGTATAACTAAATATAAAATACATTTATTTGTGAAGCAATTTTAGGAGATTCAATAACGAATAAAGTTTGAAGTATTAGCGAATGTGATAACACTTTATAATATTATAACACTTTTTTTGTTATAAGAATTTTTAATATCTTTTATTCTAGTATGTCTATAGCTAATTGCAATTATCGGTTCGAAAAATAGTTGCAAAGACTTGAATATATCAATTCTAAATATTAAATAATTTTGCCAAATCGAAATATATTTTTAACGTTTTAATACAATAAATAATTTTTTCAGAGAATATTATTCAGTATAGGTTTTCCAGCGCAAGTTAACCGTTTTTCTTTTTTTTTGTACAAAAGGATTGTTTTGTAGATTTTTATTGCAATTTTCAACTATGAACACCAACAAAATTGTATTTCGTAAAAATAATTTCAGTTATTATTTTACCAAACTTTACGTACTCTTTTCCTTATTTCTTAAACTTTATTTTGCACATTTCTTAATATCTTCATCTAGATTTAATAATCAATTTAGATATCTCGTACTACCTTTTATGTAGTCGAAATTTACCAAGCATATATATCTAATTTTAAAAAGGACGAATTTAATTCGACATAATCAAGGATGACAAATTAGAAGATAATATTGATGAGCATTTTTTTAGATATATTTTCCACTTATAACTAATTGGTGAATTGGTGGGGCTTATTTGCATAACTATACTGTGTGTGCTTGAATTCATGACATTTGCAAAGTATATTCGGTCACACTTGAAAAATCCTTTTTTCACATTTTTCAAAAACCCTTTCATATATTAAAATAAGATAGCATCTAGTAAAAATTATAAAATATCAACTGACTTTAAAAAATGCTTGCTAGGAAATTTGGTTACGAAATATTTTTCGTTATATAATTTATATCGTGAGCCAATATTAGTAAAGAACAGCGTTTATATTCATAATTTAAAATTGTACGAAATTTAACAAACATTTTTTTATAATCATTAATCAATAACCATTTACTAAAGCAATGCTTCTTTTTGAGCTGTAGTAATTTATTATAATTTATATCATTCGTTAGAAAAATAAGGAATCGTAAGAAACAACAAAAATCTATTTACGAATATAGAATATATATTAAAATTCATTAGAAATTAATCAAATTTGCACCTAATATTTTATTTTTTAAACAGAAATGAACACAGTGTATAGTTGTGAAAATATGTCGATATAGCAGAATTTTTTTATAGGAAACGAAGATAATTAGTAGGAAGTGAAGTAATGAGGAAGGTGAATGACGGAAATGCGAAAAGATATTAATTATAATTTGAAATGATACGAAGGACATTTTATTGTGAAATTCACGGAAAATTATGAAGATAATTTTAACAAGCACGAATTTCTTTAACACGTAGATGAACAAAATGCAAAATAATTAATTTACGAATAGATTTGAAGGACGTATTTTTAACAATGTTAATTTTCAAAATAATTCGTCAATTAATTGCTGGAAATTTATCGTTTGTATATCTAAATATTAGTATAGAATATCACCCAAATACTGTAACTTAAAGCAGTAAGTAGCTAGATGTACATTTCGAAGGCCATGCCCCCATCTTTAGTAGCACAACATTATACTTCTAATAGTCTTGCTAATTTTTTAGGAAATCCTAAAGATGGGGGATCTTCAGTAGCACAAAGTAAAAACGAAATAAAATACCTCTGAAATTAACAAGTAACAACAATAAATATTGATTTGTCAAATCTAAAATAACCAAAAATAAAAAAAATAAAAAATTTAATTTAAAAATAGTTTTTATTAAGTAGACAAGTATTTAAATATAATTTAATATACTTGTATTTTTTAACTAGTAAACATTATAAACGTTGCAGAATTTGTTTTAATTCATAAAATAGGTGATAGAAATAGCGCTTTGTCTTATATTTTATTAAGAACTGTAGAAATATGAAATAATTATTTGATAGTAAAGGTATTTTTTAAAGTAAAACGCAATAACTTATATTATTTAATAAATTCATAATACTTTTTGGGATTCACTGCAGATATTGTTCAATAAAAAGATGTATATAATTTAGTAGAATGTTTCTTGATAAATCTTGCAAGTTTGCTTTTATATCGTGGCGATATAAAATATTTATTTCAACAAATACATCGCTTCTTATTATTGGAACTTTACTTCCAGATTCAATTCTCAAGCAACAGAACTCTCTGAGCGCTTTCGTGACCGCCCCATGCCACCCCTGGACACCGCCATCTACTGGATAGAATACGTAGCCCGACACAAAGGTGCTCATCACATGAAGACAGCCGCAGTGGGCATGCCCCTATATCAGTACCTACTCCTCGATGTTTTTGCTTTCCTATTAGCTATCGCATTAGCATTTACGTTTATTAGCTATAAAATTACTAAGTTTGTTTATAGAAAAATCTGTTGTAGTGATAAAAAGGATAAGACTGCAAAGGGTGGAAAAAGCAACATGAAGACCAAGACTAGCTAGTGAGATTACAAAATATTATTATAATTTGATGTTCTAGAGAACGTGTGATCATAGAAATTGTATTGTAGGTATAGGCTATTTTTTTTGTAAGTGGCAGGCCCGCCCCTTCTACTGCGTATTACAAATTAAGACTAGTTTATGCATAAGACGTGAAGAGATGCTCGCCACTGCATTTTTTTCATTTGAGGGTGTGGTCAAAATTACTGCAATGTTGTCATATCGACAGCCAACAAATACAGAGAGTATTATATTAGCATAATTGATCAAAACAAATAATAAATAACTAGAAACTTTTCACTAAATAGTGGACTTTAATCGAAGTCGTATATATTCATACATTAAATATTCTCAATTTGAATTTTGCTAGGCAGTTTACAATTTGTGCACTTTGTACTGAAGTTTTTTATTCATATATGGCAACAATGGTACTGGAAGCTCAACCCTTATTAAAATTACTTATAGTTTATCGATATTTTATATATAGCAACCATCTTGGATTGTATAGATTAAACTTACTAAAATAAAAAAGGATGAATGAAAAGATACAAATAATTGATTTACTGATCCAATGTATGTTTGAATATAAAAATTTTAGGAAACGGTTTATTTTTGTAAAGTTTTTTTTTTCCGAGTATATAACGTTGGTAAAAAAGATTTAAAATGGAATTAATTCAAGTAAATATTGGTAACTGCGTCTAAATATTATCTTTAGTGCGTAACATTGTTCGTTAAGTTTATTTCGTTAAGAATCACAATTTACTTTGAATAAAATTTTCTTGAGCATAGGCACGGATTGTACTTTTATTTACATTGCCCTTTTTCCATTCTAAGCTGTCATCGAATTACGTTAATGTATTTACATCCATGGTATTGAGCATGAAAATAAGTGCTTATTAAAGCTTATATTAATTTAAAATACCATCAATTTCTATACTTTTATAATTTTAGCCGATACACTAATACCGGAATTGCTTATATGCTTATATTTTAATTTTATATTAAATAATTATAAAAAATAATTTATATTTTTGAAAATATGTTCTACTAGTATCAAATAATCTAAAGTGATGTAATCATATATAATATAGTCACATCAATGATAAATAATGGACTAACATGCCACCCGGTAGTTGAAAAAAAAACGTTAAATTATGTAGAGTAAATGAACAAATTTAACATGCTAATTTTGTAAGAATATGGAATTATCGTGGATAATTAATCAAAAAGAAATTAAAATCGATTTCTGCGGTTACATATCTATCTATCTATCTATCTATCTATCTATCTATCTATCTATCTATCTATCTATCTATCTATCTATCTATCTATCTATCTATCTATCTATCTATCTATCTATCTATCTATCTATCTATCTATCTATCTATCTATCTATCTATCTATCTATCTATCTATCTATCTATCTATCTATCTATCTATCTATCTATCTATCTATCTATCTATCTACCTACCATTGCACAATTTTTGTGCTACTGAAAATATATAGGTGGCAAATAAATGGTTGATATTTTAAGCGATAGGTTTCTATATCGAAAGATATCATCTTTTTAAGTTAGAATGTTGATTATATTTTTTTTTAAACTGTCCGATCACCTCATGATTTTTATTTATATTTTGTCTTGAATTTTTTATTTTTTTTAATTATCACTACGGTGTTAAATAATAATATAGAATATCAGCCAAATACCGTAACTTAAAGCATTGAAATAATCGAAATAAAAATTATTAAGTACAATACATTTGCTAACCATTTCGAAAGTAAATATGTTGGGGAGTTAATAGCAGACATAATTGGTCTTACAAATTTAATAAGTTTATGTATTTTTGGTAATACATACATCCTTGGTATTATAGGATATGGAATTGAAAGTTTTCGCTTAAGAATAGTCTTAATAAGGTTATGACATGAATTAATTATATCTTTGTAATTTGATACTAATTTATTAAGCGGGTCTTTTTAAATTTCCTGATAAGGTCCATTAGAAATAAGAATATCGCATCTATTTAAATAATCACGTTTGTCTGAAATTACTAATTTATTTCCCTTATCAGCCTTTAAGTAAAAACATTCTTTTTGTTTGAGTCCTTTAATAATGTTATATTCCGGTTTCTTTACAACCTTCGCATTGTATAAAAACGATCTATTTCGGAATCTAACCAAGCCATTTTATCAATATTACTAAATTTATTTGCTTTTTTTCGTAATATAAAAAAAAATTAAAATAATGTTTATAATTGGCAATTCCAATCAGGGAATCCTGGTATAAGGAACTGACTACAAATATCGTCCAAGTTAAATATAATATTATATAGGAAAATTAAATGATAATCTTAAAATTCAAGGTCCGAAATAAATTTCCGGCTGGAATTCTTCATGATGTAAAATGTTTCTTAAACAACCCCCCTGAAACGAGAGAAAATAATAATGCGGATACATGTGTTCGCCTGTGTCTTCGTAAAGGTAAGCCCTGTACCAATCGCTGTAGTGACTGTTGGAGATAAAACTGTTGGAGTGATATTGGAGGTGACGGGAACAGAGGTCAACTGACTCTGAGAGCAATCCAGTTATTCCCTAGAGGAACTATCGGTTGTACATTTCGTTCTCTCTCATACCAAATGATGTGTGTATGTGTGTATATTTTTGTGAAGATTCGGTGGTAGTAAAGATAGCTGGAAGATTGAGACCAGGTAAGTCTAACAGCAAGGTGAAAAGATGGCTGAAAGATGTATGCTGGCCGAAAGAAACACTGTATTGGGCATATACTGGGGAATTATTTTCTGTTTTTGTAATACTGTTAATTATAGATTATATTATGAAATTTTCTGCGCGTGAGAACAATAAAACTAAATGTTTGAATCAATTTGAAATCATGACATTCGTTTGTGGCTTTACTTGGAACGTTATTATAAAATCAGCCCTTCTTAGCCGGTTACGTTTCATCGATTTATGGCATTACGAGATATGCATTTTAAAATAAAATTATTGAAAAATTCTATTAATAATATGGATGATGGAAATGCGTACACTACGATGATTCAATCGTTGAAATAGAACGTTGAATAGAACTCTTTAAACGTTTGACACTTTAAATATATAAATGTATTAAAATTTTGCATCGATTTTGCAATCGAAAATTTAATTGCTTTAGTGTTAGCTGAGATTCATTTCGATATATTTAAGAGTCATATAATATATTCAAAACAATAACATAATTATATATTATTTTTATGAACAAAATTGTATTTACAATTAAAGCTTTTTTTAAATAAATTTTTCCTACCAGAATGCAAATCGACACACAATCCGAATTAAGATATATATCTTTCCAATTATCGCTTCGGAAGTAAACAATGACATTGTATTCAAATCTTTAATTTAACCGCTAAAAAAATTCGATGACTTCACATTTCTTCATTTTTTTTTTCATGAATGTCATATCATTCAAATTTTCATTCTCTATTTATGTATTGATACCATAACTATAATTATATTTAATTAATATAATATATTTTTTGTAATCATATAAGTACTCTTTTTAAAACGGTGTTATATAATAGTATAGAATATCACGCAAATACCGTAACTCAAAGCATTAAGTAGCTAGATGCGCATTTCTAAGGATATGCCCCCATCTTCAGTAGCATTTAGCTCATTTCAGATTAAATAGAAAAGCTAAAAGTGCTGTAGCCGAGCATATTATTGACTAACTCAGGTCATCCTATTCAAATTAGTTCACTTAAATTACTTAAAAGTTTTTTGTATTATTCCGAATTAAATGCTTATGAAAGTATATAGATGCATAAATCTAAATCAAATTTAATGAACTTAGATTCAGGCCCAATTTTATCTCGTCTATTTAATTTATTTATTAAGAACTATTTTTAAATTTATTTTTTAAATATAAGTACTCTATTCAGTCACATTCTACAATTTGCACTTTTTAGCACTAACTAATCTTTGATAAATCACACTTCGCAATTATTACATTTTAAATTTGTTTCATTTCCCAAACGTCCAGTATTTTTCCAATATATACCGGGGAAGAAATCAATGTGAGTGTTTTAGTATCCCAAGACCATAAAGGGAACAGGTATAACATCAGTAACGTACGTACTCTTACACCTGAAGCCCATATATACTGCCGGTAATTTTTATCACGGTATAAATCTACAATATATCGGTATATAATGCAAGAAGTTACGAGTATGTGACGGGCAAACACTGTATCATATGCGCTGCCAAAATGAAGAAAAAATTGATGAAATAATGTTAGAGTAACGCTATGACGTAGCGATGTGTAGTTCACTCGCGAACCGTTCACTCTGAACGGTTCAATCAAATACTGTGATGACGATGTTTTGCAACGACCTATAGGTCACTATGACCTAGCTCGTGACCTATCAACTACATGATGCACGGTATACGTATTCATGTACTTGTACTAGGTCCTGAACCCGTCGTGTACTAAATCACAACGACTCGTAAACGATGCAGTATAGTATACATTATATATACAATACCAATAGCAGTACTAACATTTATGTGATGTTAGTGAATTTATGTGTGTTAAAAATGAAATTATATTTCCTTATATATATGTTTTGTATAAATTGTAAACATTGTTATTTTTTCTTCCTAATTCTTAATTCAAAGTATTGTAATATTTCAATTTATTTATTTTTTACCATTTAATATTTTTATATTGAAAAAAAAAGATATTATTTTCAGTATGTGCATGTATTTCATATAGGTCGTGAACTAGTTCATTTAAAAAAGATGTTAGTAGTTCACGACCTATAGTTCGTGAACGGTACATTGAAATGAACGACGAACTACGAACTAGGTCCTCAAAGTGACCTACAGTTTGCCATCGCTACTATGCTATCGTTATATATCACTAGCTTTACCTTAAATATGTATCAATAAATTTTAGAACAAATAACCTAACTGAATAAACAAAATGAGCAAAATGAGCAAACATTTTCCAAAAATGAAGCAGGTGAACAGTTTTTTATTTTATCGCTAATATTAGATTACATGAAATAAAAATATTTGTACACTCCCATGGCGTAAATTCAAAAAAAAAAATCTACAGAAAATTATTACTACATAAGGTAAAGGTTGATTTAAAAGAGAGTAAATAATCATCGAAAAAGTTATGTTTAACTATATGAATATTCGCCTCCTGCAAATATAAGTAAAAATGACAAATACTAAAAATAAATAAATTTGGCTTAGTAATATCAAATTTTACAATGGTAACATGTGTGAAAAGCGTTAGTTTCTTGTATATCACTTAATTCATACGTAATAACTTGTAAGTAATTTAAACTACTTTGGAAAGAAATTATACCTCATTCTAATTTAAAAATAATGTCATATGTAATTTCTGGTTTATTATCAAAGAGAAATATCATTAGTTAAATGTTTATTTTTAATTTTACCATTTTACCATTTTGTTGAATGATAAAATCTTATTTTATTATGCCCATATAGTAAGTGTAGAAAATTAAAGCTTTGAAAAATTATAGATATATTGCGAGAATACCAAACGCTAGTTATCCTTTCATAATACACAATCTGAAGAAAAACCATTAAATAATATAATACGTACAGATTTACATGAAAATAAGCTACATATTTACAAATTGCTTGCAACTTGATGGCTTCGCGCAATATATACATGTGATGTTTACAGGTACATTGATAAAGTGTGTGTAAGTTTGAGGTTTGGAGCGGAAAGGTAAATGGTGAAGACGGAGCGACGACGTCAGGCCGAGGAAAAACGCTCAACTCTGCTTTTCTCCGCACACACCCGCAATGGTTTATTAAGTGGTAATGTATACGCTGATAGTCTGCAAGTCAATATATGAGCTAGAGTAGAACCGGCGGCCTGAGGTGCGCGAGGAAGGAAAAAAATTATAGACAAGAGCTCTGCTACGTTGGAAAGCTCCGATGGGATTGAAAAGATAGAGGATAGTCGCACTTTAAATAAAACAGTAAAAAACATCATATTGTACGCATGTGATAATATAAATAAATGAAAAGCGTAAGATAGACACAAGTGAAATGTGGTGTTATAAGAATATATGACGAAGATTGAAAGAATAGATAAAATGGAAATGAAGACGTACGCGAAATTTCGTTAAGAGAAAAAAGAATCAGTTATAACATTAATATTTATTTAATCTGTAATTGTGTTTATATCCGGTTGAGGTAGTTTCCACAAAACAAGCGACTTCAAAGAAGATAAGTCATATCATATATAGATCATAATTATTAACATCTTGCTATCAATTAATGAAAATGGTACAAAGAAAATAGATATGTATCGGCAAAGCATTGATTAAAATATTTTAGATAAGTAGCAAATGAAGGCTAGCTGTGAATTATAAATGTTAAAAGCGGATATATTTATGTGAAAAATTAAAAGGAATAACCTAAATAATCACAATAGGAGATAATAGAATCGAAGAAGTGTCAGATTTTTGTTATTTAGGCAGTAGAATCACAAAAGATAATCGAAGCAAGGTAGATATAAAGTGTAGGATAGCACAGGGTAGGAAGGCATTCGTAGAAAAAGAACAGATTTTAAGATCAAATATTGACTTGGGTATTCGAAAAAGATTACTGAAGGTATATGTTTGGAGTGTAGCACTGTACGGGTGTGAGGCGTGGACTATAGGAAAGGAAGAGAAGCGTAGATTACAAGCATTCGAAATGTGGTGTTATAGGAGGATGATGAGGATTGGTTGGGAAGATAAAGTAACAAATGAAGCTGTACTAGAGTTAGTAGGGGAGAAGAGAAGTATTTGGAGAGTGTTACAGCGTAGGAGAGACAGATTAGTAGGGCATATCCTTAGGCATGGGGGGATTATGCAATTGATCATAGAAGGTAGAGTGGAGGGAAAGAGAGGGGTAGGTAGGCCTAGATTGGATTATGTGAGTCAGATAGTTGAAGACGTTGAGATGAATAGCTATAGGGAGATGAAGGGATTAGCTCAGGATAGATCGGCATGGCGTGCTGTTTCCAACCAATCTTTAGGATTGCGGACTCTTTAACTAACTAACCTAAATAGGCATATGTAATTAAACAAGTTGCTCGTCTTTATATAAATAACGTAAATGTCTTGTAATTTACGAATTATAAGGATTATAATAAAGTTGCAATGACCAAAGTGTGCAATAATTATGACACCTCTCATAATTATTCAAAGAAATTTATATATTTCCTATAAAAATCCCTATATGTATATATAATTAAAAAGTGCAACATTAAGAACTTATGTATAAAATTAAATTCCTTGTATTATATGTACTCAATGAATAATAACTATATATAGAAGGCTAACGCTGTGTCATTCTTTCAGGCATATAAATTTCGACAGAGAGCAACGTCGGCCTCTGTAGAGTTGATCGAAGAACTAATGATTGGCAGAATTCTGCAGGTTTTACTGCTGTATCTTGTTATTGCGGCAGCCAGTGTTGTGACGTATTTTACTGATTTACTATCTTTGTTTTCTTAATAGGATGGAGTGACGTAGAGATTACATGTAGATTGGAGTAGCTACTTGTATCGACACTTGGCCGTAATAATGGTTAAAAGTTTGTGCAATAAAAAATTAATATAATTTGTAATTAAAATATTATACTAAAAATATATTATAATATTCATTGGCTTCGCATCATGAACCAAGTGCCAATATGTTAAAATATGTTACAAATATGTTAAAATCAATATTTTACTTTATCATTATCTAATTTTGGGCAAGCATTGTAAAAATAACATTGGAAAAGCGTATGGTACATTTACAATAAATATTACATAAATATCTCTTGACATCGCAGTCATTATCTCTTCTAATTTGATCACATAAATTATGTTGCGCAAACAAAACACACTTAGAATTTCTTACAACTTACGGCTAACGGTATACTATGGTAGGCAACCTAACCTATTGCACGCCTAGCGTGTAATACACGTGTAATGTGCAATAACAACCCCTGGGGCTGCGGCCAACGATATCATCTGAGTCCTCAGTCAAATATTTCATTATATTTGTTAATATTATACATATGACAACGCTGTATTGATTCTCCTATTCAACACCACGAGCCAGCACTGTATGGATATTGTTTTCTAATGAGTAAGACAAGGACACCTAAAAGTTGCTTTCTATCCTTTAGGCTCGATTTGGCCGTATGCGTTAGCCTTCTTCATATAGTTAGTACTGAACTTTATTAAGCATTAATTTTAATCGAGGTCTAATTGTAAGTATGATATCTATAGGAATCTTATAGCAGTCAAGCCTTATATAGATTGTCTCATCCGCAAATAAATCGTTTGTTTTCGTCTACATGAGCATCAGTCGCAGCAGCGGCCACAAGACGATTGATTATCGTAATAAATAAATTTGTGGATGTGGTACATATATTTTTTATTGGTATTTGATGTTATTGCCGAAAATACGATAGTGCTGCGGTAATGATGGAATGATAAATCTTATTATTTTTGTTGGGTGGCACATTAGAAAAGTAACCAATTTCTTTCGCAGTTGATGTAATAATATTCACAAGTCAACGATATTTTTTGTTACTAAGCTTTTTTTTTTATTAGATAAAATACGGAAATTGAAATATAATCGAAATATTTGAAATTCAAGATTATAAATAATTTGAAGACAAACCTGTGCCTGCGTATTTATTTATGGTTTAAGCGTTTTATCTAATTTGGAAAAATAATTATCTAAACAGACAAAAACGCTGAAAGACACAAATGTGTTTAAAATCATAGAAACGCCGAAAGTCGCAGAAAAGATGACGGTCATAAAAACGAGCGGGGAAAATGGGAAAAATATCAAACTTGATCGAAACTGATTATTTTCTGTACTGCCAAAATTCGAAGGTCAAATGAATAGAAGAATAGATGAATATAATTTTGTAATTGAGCTGTTAATTATATATTATGATTATAGCAAGTATTTTTCCTAATTTAATTTCTTTTAAGGAAAAATCTCTTCCTTAAAAATAGATGTTGCGTTTTTATCTATAGAAAATAATATAAATGGAAATAAGTTCAATTTACAATGAGAAATTGGTGAGCAGTTAAAAGATAAATCCATTAAATGCGTCGAAACAAAAATTTCACTTTGCACACGTACATTTTCTCTAATATAATTTGAAATAATTAGACGTTAACTGTGTAAGTATAATTAGTACATTTTGCTCTGGTGCGTTAATACGATTTGCAGATGTTAAATATATTATTCGCCTGGTATTAATTAACTAGAATTCTTCGGTTGTGGCCGTGTGTGCAGTTTAATTATATTTACCATAAGCTCGGAGAAAAACGCGGCTATATTTTCCTGCAGTCTTTACATCAGTGTGGTAAAAACAATTATAAAACATATCTGGACCTTGGAACAAAAAGGGCCACTGTCCAAAACATTGGAATTTGAGTTAATTACATTAATGAATTCAGCGCAAGCTCTACTATGATTGTAAAAAGGGCCAATATCCTTTCCATTAATAGGTTAAGATATACCGTTGTTTTGAAGGGGCCAATGTGATTTAGCTTTAGTGCAAAGACGGCCAATGTACAAATTGGCCCAAACACAACTCGTATTATTCGGATGTCCTTTATTTAAAAAAGGTATTATAACAAATCCTTTTAATTTAATAATTAAGCGCGCCGATATGAATGAAAAAAAAATTCATACGGATGTTTTTCGAATATTTATTCTGCATTATGAAATATTTTGCAATGTCTATTTCGTTTTGTCTTAATTTACAACAAAAAAAAAATTATATTAGTATATATACTAAGATAAGAAGTAAGAACAACAAGTTGATGTTTATTTAAAAATGCGCAATGATGATATTCAACTAGTCCATTGATATACTGCCTTTTATTTCTTAATGTTAGTTTTCATTATAGTATGTTGGAATTGACTTATGTCCTTGAGGAAAATGTTATCCAAACAAAAGTGAGCAATCAGCTGGTGAAAACGTAAAAAATGTCTGGTCCCTCTTACACTTCGTCCAGCAACTTGGGAAAACTAAACTTCAATTTCAGCGAGCTTTCGATTAGTGACGACCTGATGAAACTTTTCTCTTACATACGAAAAACTTAGTCGATACAGCTTTCTCAGCTGTGGCAATTTCTAAGAAAACTACCAAAGCTATCGTCTTATAAATCCGTCGTTCAAACGGGCTGTCTGTTTAAATATTGCAATATTGCTTTACTAAAACAAATACGGTACAATAATAAATATTTTCGTGACAAAGTGAAAGAAAATACTCGTAAAATACATATTGTTTCAGTTTGCTGCGTTTATATTGATATTCGTTCGTAATAGAATTGCCCAATGTTATTTTATACGAGCATTTTATTAGATTTATGCCAGTGAAAGATATCAACACAAGCGCAAATTTTTTATTTTAAAATTCTCTTTAATAGAGGCGAAAAAATTAAAGAGAATCACCTTCACTTTCACCCATAATCCTTATGATTCGTTATTATTTGCACAATAATTTATATTCGCGTTATTTAGGTTTCCTTCAACAACCTGGGCTAGAATATATGCGGCCCAAAGACTATCTTGTGCTTGTGTATATGCTCCAGGTCGTAAAAGTCTCATAGCAATATTTTTTGCGGGATGAAATGTGTTATTCCCGTTTACGCGATCAAACTGTGAACCGGTCTTCTGTACAGGATCCCATACTGCAAAACACTACATATATACGAATTGAGCGCGTGATAAAACGAAAACAGCAATAAATACATTTTATATGGGCGTATGTTACCACTGTTTATGATTTTCATTTCGCCAAAATCGCATAGCTGCGAATAACGCCAATAACAGTTAGACACGCTATATATACATTGCGTATACAATCACATTAAATTATCGCTTATTACAAGGACACTGCAATCTATCTGTAATTTGGCGACACATTCTCAATACTAAGGCTACAAATTTTACAAAAACCCTGGAAATCCTTGAAAGCCAAGGGTTCCTTTCTCCACCATCTAGTAGAAAAAATATTTCATTTTTTCAACACGAATCTCAGGACTAATCCTTACAGTACGCACGTAAATTAAGGTTAAGGTTGCTTTTATTGAGTGCTAGTGTGTGTAAATTGAAAAATACATTACGTAAAATATTAATCTTTTTATTTTTCAATCAATCAATCAATCAAAAAAAAATTATTCGCAAATTAACAGAGGCAGTAGAACATAAAATGAGAAGTATATAAGAATTTGCATAGTTCAATTAATGCATTCATAACAAGTATTCGAAACGAAAATATACATGTTCTACCACGTAACCTATAAAATAAAAAGAATTACTTTTATAATTTACCGAAAAATATATACTAAATTATAATGGTGAAGGTAATGCACTACCAATGAATACTAACTATAAAGAAGGATAACGCTGTGTAATTTTTTCCGGCATATAAATTTCGACTGAGAGCGACGTCGGCCTCTGTACAGTTGATCGAAGAACTAATGATTGGCAGAACTCTGCAGGTTTTATTACTGTATCTTTTAATTGCAGCAGACAGTGTTGTGACTCACTTACTATCTTTGTTTTCTTAATAGGATAGAGTGACATAGAGATTACATGTAGATTGGAGTAGCTACCGCAATACTAGTTAAAGGTTTGTGCAATATAGTCTTATTAAAATATTTTTTGAAATAAAACTACGTCAGCACGATTACTTTAAACTATATTTAGTAAAATGTAGGGTATTTAACATTCCATGTCGTAAATTTTGTTGCTTTAATAAAAAGAATGATACAAATGTAAAATATTCTTCATTTCATGGGAAGAATTTGTTATTTACTAGTATTTACAATATTAAAAAGGAATAAATTCCAGGGTAAAAAATAGAAAGCACTAAAAATACAATAGGACTATACATTTTTTTTTACACAATCATTATATGGATGATTGATTCTGCATACGAATGTAGTTAGTCCATACTTTTGAAACAATTTATTCTGATTCCGAACTTTGTGATTATGTACGTTTAACAATTGCAACAAAATATACTTTAGAAGAGTATGAGCATTGTGTCATTCTATTAAGAGGAGACAAAAGAAACTAGATATATGTACTATGTTATATTTTTGTGAAGAAGCATTATGTTTGAAGTCACTTCAACATGTTTGCAAAAATACAAATATTCATGGAAAAGGTACTCGACCGTGAACACAATTCTCTGTAATTAACTCTTATTAAGTAATGCATTATTGTAGCGTATGTAGAGGCTTTTACTGTTGCAGTAATACAAAGAGTGAAACCTTTTTTAAACTGCTCGTTGTATTTTGGTATCGTACTTTATTTTGCTCTTTTGAATAAATTAGACCAATTATATAAATAATAGTATTTCTCTATGACCCATTTAAGCTCAGTATATAAAAAGGAAAATTCCCACCAACATTTCCTGAATAGCCTCAATACAATAAAAATTAAACAATACAACCATAACGAAAATCTAAAAATAATTATAAAATTTACATTTTTCATGAATATAAAGTCGACGGTATATTGCTATTTGAATTATGTAGTGTAGTTTAGTATCTAAATTCTCAACCGACTTTAGTCTAATCTGAACTTATACATAATCCCTAGAATTTCAAAGAAACAATTTGGTTCGACTGACAGTAGTTCAGAACTTAGTCCCGCCGCCACTGCGATCTTTCACTTTAACTTGAAATATTTTAGGGTAGCAGCTACCCTTCTTCTGTCTTAGCACACACGTTCATTGTAAACAGAAACTGCGATGTTATGTGAGGACCGAGAAGGCCCTTGTAATAGTGGTGTCAATAAAATCTTTGATGTGGAAGATCCACTATTAATTTGCCAAAACGAAAACAATGGAGCCAAAGTTCTTAATTGCGAATGTTCGACGGCATGGGCCGTTTAGTAGAATACTTAAAATCATCTTAAGACTCTAGTACAGGAATAGAGGTCATGAGATCTACGTAACATGCAGAATAATTTGGTCAATGATATCTTTTACACTTGGTAATTAAACGCTAACGATGTTAATTGTTGGACGTTCGAAAGCACTTATCTACTTTATGTGGAGATGTAAACAAAGTTCATAGAAACACGTTCAGAGAGTGATCTTGTTTCTTGGTATATGAGGTTATAAAACGTTTACAACAAATATCCTGTTCTTGGATGATAGGAGTAAGTCCAAAATATAGTGTGTTTAAGTTTAGCTATTAAATTAGTGTACAACTTCAACATCTGTCGATATTTTACTGATTTACCGGTAAAGAAAAATATTTAAAATATAAAGGCTATATTAATTTATAACTATAAATAATTTTATCGATTTTAAATAATTAAATACACAAGAAATACACTATTGATAACAACGGGAGTGCCACAAGGATCCGTCCTTGGCCCACTACTTTACATACTTTACGTACAAGATCTGAGCAGATGACACTGTGCTATTATATAATCATAAATGCCCAAATGAACTGAAAACATCAGCTGAAACGTCAGCTTAAACACCCTGTATTGTGAAGGATGTCAGTTTTTCAAAAATAATTAAATTAATATAAGGTACCCTGAGAAAAGTAGATGCTTAACCATCAGATTTTAATTAAATTGCACGATACACATTCTAATATGTCAATGCAGAAGCTAGTGACCAAACTCATTAAAAATACAAATTCCAGGAACCATTCCTCCTAACTCAAATATATGGCTCCATTAGATACACATATAATGTTTATATTATGCATTACATTTCTTGTAAACTACTATGCGGGACGCCCGTAAAATACAATTCTAGCATATGAAATATTGTAATCTGGGTGTTTGCTGCATGTACCGTTAAAGTAATTTATGTCGTGGAACCATTTATGTTATATGCTTTCCAAACATATTCTATAATACAATGGCCTTTCCATTAGGGTAACATAGAGAAATTGTGATATTATCATATAAAAACCCAGCGAAGAATAAATATTAATATTATTGACAACATCGATTCATAAATTGCAATTATTTTCGTTTAGGCTGCTGTTCAGTGCAAATATTCTTCTTATACCTGCTTCCTATTATAATTGCACGTGTTTGAATCACAACGGCTCGTAAACGATGCAGTATAGTATACATAACATATACAGTACCAATAGCAGTACTAGCATTTATATGATAAAGTGTGTTGGTAAACGGAACGAAATTATATTTCCTTATATGATTTATATTTTTAATAAATAAATAAATATAAATTATATTTCCTTATATCAAATGACGGGCGTACTATATTTTGCAACGACCTTTAGGTTACTATGACCTAGTTCGCGTACTATCAACTACATGGTGAACGGTGTACGTATTGATGTACTTGTACTAGGTCCTGAACCCGTCGTGTACTAAACCAACGACCCGTAAACGATGCAGTATAGTATACATTACATATACAGTACCAATAGCAGTACTAACATTTATGTGATAAAGTGTGTTTCATATAGGTGGTGTATTTCATATAGGTGGTGAACTAGTTCATTTTTAAAAGTTGTAGTAGTTCACGACCTATAGTTAGTGAACGGTATATTGAAATGAACTATGAACTACTAATGGGGGCAGCGTGGCACAGCGGTATAGTTGTTGGGTAATGCCAACGCGCTGTTCGCTGGTTCGAATCCGGCTCCGGTCAGGGATATTTTCTTGAGGAAAAATCCCTTCCGGACCATGGACGTTGTGAATGTTGCCATTCAGGAGTACCCTGAATGTGCCATGAAGTTATATAAAAAAGTTATAGTCAAAATAAAATGTTCGCTGGCTAATACGATATTCGTAAGGCCATAAGGAGGATGGGGAGTGCCTTCAGCGCCCATCCTTTCAAAAAAAAAAAGAACTATGAACTACGAACTAGGTCGTCAAAGTGACCTACAATTTGCCATCGCTAAAGGCAGGTGAACCTTGAAATAATGCAAAGAAAATTGTAGACCAAGGTTTTATCATGCAAATAACAAAGAAATACTATTGCGGGTATACCTTCGACCAAATCGCTGTTATTTATTTCCATAGGTGCGTGGTTAAGTTTGAACTGTGAGCTTTGAACGAGGCAATGTTTATGCGAACTAAATATTTGTGTTATCACTGCATTCTCTACATATTATATACAGCTTTATAATTTTTTTTCCAAATCAAAAAAATATACGCAACAGCAAATGTAAAAGACTTAATTAGTATTTAATAATTTAAACAACTACCTAGTAAAAAAAATTCTTAACGTAAACTGTATCACTTTTGCTGTTCCGCCGGTACGCAAACTTTTTAATCATAATGAGACAAAGTGATGAGTTATAAGAACATTAGAAGTGAGTGAGGGGGAAACTCGGAAAAACTCCGCGTTATTATAATTTTCCGGTATATATCCGACATTTTCTAGGTGTTTTATACAGGTTTAACTTGACAGTCAATGTATTTCCATTAAAAGTTGGTAATTATTATACAGCACACGTTGTTAGCGTTGTAGAACCTACTACATGTACATGCTTTTCAAGAATCTGCGCTCAGAATCACATGTCAGCAATTTGAAATTTTTACTAGAACAAATTTGCCAAAAAAAAAATTAATATCGAAATAATCCTCAATGCTACGATTTATTCAGACAAGCTGTATGACGTAAAAAGAATATTGCTAGCGGGTGAGTCTTTGTATATTTAGTCTCATCAATAATTTCGAAGTAAGAGGCTTAACACCTACAGTGGCATGACCATAAATTTTAATTGGTGTCAAATTACAAATAAAATATCCAGTCTGTGCTTCGTATAATAACCTGCTACATAAATAATTGGCAATAATATAACTCATAATATTACTTCGTTAAGTTATCTAATATGAGACTCAGGTCCAAGTAAATTGTAACCGAAAAAAATAAACTTCCACAACATGAGAAGAATCATACGCTTGTCTTTAAGAATTCTCAAAATTAAACGTATGACACTTTCCACGTCAATAAGTATCAAGAAGTTTACAAACGGGGGTTTAATAAATACTTTGTAACTACAATTGTTGTGTAGCATTTGCCTGATCAATACAATATGTGTGAACCCGATTAAAATAATTATCTATCATATTAGAGCGAAGATTAACTATCGTTTTTTAGAATTAATTGCTTAGTTATTTAAATATTTGATCACATAGTTGTATAGTATAGAATATACCGTAACTTAAAACATTAAAAGTGCTGTACCCGAGCATATTTTTGAATCGGGTCATCCTATTCAAATTAGTTCACTTAAATCACTCCAAAATGTTTTTCATAGTAGCAGTTTCGTTGAGCATCTGTCCAATTGATTGATTGTATGTAACAGTTTCAATATGAAAAAAAAATAGTACGACTTGTAGACAAATACGTCCATCTGGAGTTGCGGAAAGCTCTTGTGTGCCCACTCAGGCACTTTTGAGCGTACACGAACAGTTGCAGAAAACTTTGAAAATTGACTTCTTCATGTTTCCATTTTGTGGTCTGTCACGTTACTATTTTCCAGATACTTTCTTGTTTAAACTTTTTTACTTGCAATTGCATATACAGAAACCGGAAATATTCGATTTTAACTTGAAGAATATACAGACGTTAGTTGTAAATAACTTTATTATTTGTAGATTTAAAATTATATTTGAACCATCGTTATATACTGTATTTAAAAATAAGATCAATGTGAATAAATAATTAATTTGTACACATATTTTTTTATAATAAAAAAAACCGTTCAAATGAAAATTAGGTGACTTTTTTGAGAAAATTTTAGTTATTAATATAAATTTTCTTGTATTTTTTTTAAATATAATGGAACTCAATTGGTGATTCTTCCAAAGACTTTTATCACAAGAATATTTGTCATAAGAAATATAAATACGGACCAGTAAACTATAAATTTTAAGCTTGTTAATTCATCTTATTCAAACAACATTAATAGTAATTTATTTCTATCAATAAAATCGTGCTTAAGAGGTACTTCCGATTTTTTTCATTTAAAAGAAACGAAAGTTTAGCTTGATGACCACGTCAAAACAAAACTTAAAAACGACGAATAATATCGTTTGCAGAGAATATGATTCAAAATCCTTAACTTACCTAATAACTTAATTCAAGTCCTTTATATTTGGGTGATATTCTATACTAATATAAACTAGTGAAAATCTGTCGATAAATATTTTCTCATAAATAAATATTCAAGTAAAATCATGTACAAAAATCTCTCTTAAGTATATAACCAATCATATTGGATTTGTAACGCAGACCTACCGAATTTGATCACGCAAAATGAAATATTTCCTTGGTATAAAATACGAAAGGAAATTAAAGTGAGAAAATGTCCCATTTGAACGGGACAGTCCCGTTTTAAAGTAGTGCGACACGTTGTCCCAATGAATTACATCAGGACGGACGTTTGTCCCTTTTTTTAACAAGCTATAAAGTTTTGCATAATTTTTCACGTATATAAACTACAAAAAATATACATGATTTTTACGACACTTGTTGCGAATATCTCAACAGTGGACTAGTCATTTTAAAGAATTAAAACTTATGGAATGGTGTTCATTAAAATCGAAAATTATATTGGAATGAGGTGGAACCACGAAATATAGAGCAAAAAATCTTTTTTACAATATAAATGACGATGGAAAATTATTTTCCGAATTGATCCTAGTAAGTGAATACGTTACTATTGAAAAAATAGAGGAGTGGAATGAAAAAAAAACTGCCACTGAACAACGTTGCGTAGAAATTTTCAAATATTTCAAAAATAATAATTTAGAACATAAAAAAATGACAAATATTATCGAATATGTTTGCTAGGAACAAATGCATCGGTGGAAAGAGTATTTTCGCTAACTAATAGAATAATTGGTTCCAGAAAAAAATCAAATCATCGGTAGTAACCTTAAGATCAATGGTCGTAACAAAAATTAACATTGAGATGGATTGGATGGAATTTAACGAATTTCTTAAGCGCCAAGAAGGTTAAAACTAAATAAAATACTCTGACACGAATCATGATTGATATATTTAATTGACTTATTTTTGTACTATTAAATATATCAATAAATGTTCCGTTTCGGATCCAAATATTTATGGTCACCTTAAAGGAAATGAAGTCATTTACTTGCAACAGTTGACATAAGTTTGTCCAATCATTTTCGGTCCTGTTGTGGAAGCATTCGTTGGCCATAGATATGTATTATGTTTCATATCTAGAACGTGGTTATATGCATCTATATATTCATATTTATAACTGATGGTAGAGATTTCCATCGGGGGGATTAGGCAATTTGCCAAATAGGTCTTTCTCGGTCCGAACCTCCGCTGGCATTTGCAGTAAATATGAAAATATAGCGGCAGTCATCGGAGCAGTTCAATATGCTTTTTTGATTTAACTGCCAACCGATAGCCACGTAATTCTTCCACCAAATTATCCGCCACATCTAGAATTGTATTTATGTTGCGATTTGTTTCAATGCGAATTTATTTGGCAAAAACATTATACCGGTAGAATTCTTGCCAAAATACTCTCATCTTATAATAGGATCAAATAAGTCATATCTTTGCAAACGAATAGAACAAATATTATCTGGCCATTACTATATAACATTTTCCCTACTTAGAGATCCTCATTTCTACTTTTATATTAACTGAGTTAATCTGATGAGAAAGTAATATTTAATGACACGTATATCAGTGGCGGCTTGTCCCATTTCATCTGGGAGGGCGCATTTCTTAAAAAATAACATAATAGTGAGAAATCTTAACTAAAATGGATGCAAAATGATTAAATTCAATCATTTCTTGAAAGTGAATGCCACTCTTCTATCTTTCATTGATATAAACTTTTCCAAAACGTTTTCGTTAAAATTGTAAATATCTCGCACGACATTTTTATTAATACACATCTACGCCAATGCGTTTAAACGATCATTACCCATAGCATTTCGCAAAAAAGTATTGATTCTTTTAAGTGTTGAAAAACAACGCTCTGATTCAGCAGTGGTCATCGGGGTTGTTAAAAGAATTTTAAGTATTTTTGTAGTTTCTGGGAAAGTTTCACTGAGATTATTTTGTAGCAATAACGAAAGAAAAATTGTGGCTCCAATTATTTGATAAAAATCCGGACGCGAGTAAATCACATCTAATTCTGTTTTTAATCTGGTTTTAATCAAAAATTGATATGTATGACACACGGTTTCCAATAGGTCAACTGGAAATTGTTTAGAAAATGTTGGCATCGATTTCGTGTTAAATAACTCAGCGTCTTGTAGATGGCCACGATATGAGAATCTGTGCTTCATCTATGTTATAATTTTTTTTGTATATGTCTGTTGTAAAACGCCGCGTAAATGTCCTGTTTTGAGCGATAAATTTAAATCAGGCAATGGCCTACCTAATTCTTAAATTTTTACTTTGTCCACAAGAGAAAGTCTACAAAACTCTATTTTCAATAAAGAACTAATACTATTCATTTTTATTAAATTATTTCTATTAAATATATTCTTGGAGAAACACGTGGCAAAATCATACACATCGTACAAGCACAGAACAAATGCTACTGTCTTATCTGGCTATTCTATATCAATTTATATACATACATACTAGACTACTCTGTTCTCTGAACTGTGGCTGTGGCTGTGGTTCTATGGCTGTTCGGCGCTAAAGTATCGTGGCATTCAATATTTTAAAACAACTATATATTAGCTTTGAAGCAAGGTACCATCACGTTGCTATGACACATCCCAAGACGCTGGAATTTATCGATGAATGGGACAAGCGAACCGAAGAAACAGAAGACATACTGCATACGGTCGCTCTCACTCTACCGCTTGCAGTGGATAGGATGAGATTTGACTCGTACTTGCTAGCTGCCATATCGTGTTGAGTGTTATGTATGTATGCGGCGCAAGCTTTATCTTTTAGGAAAAATGATGCCGAGATAAAATATCGCAATACAATTATATATCTACGGTGATGCGCTCAATGTTCAGAAGGGGCACGCGGCCCTGTGGCCTGCATAAGGAACCGCCACTGACGTATATGAAAAGTTTGGCAAAAGTAACAAAAATATCATCAGTTATATTTGCTTAAATTAAGATAAGATTGTAAGAAAGTAATTAATTAATTATTTTATGCAATTGTATCAACTTCTTTCGCCTTTTTTGTATCGTTATAGAAATAAACGATTTATTATTATTATTATTATCATCTATTACATGCGCATTACATTTGGGGTGCCAGGAAGAGCAAGAATGATCCTTATATCTTATAAGGCTTATTATTTGATGGCATTCCCCTTTGACTGTACTTTCCTAATTTTGCATGCCAATAAATGGATTTTTGCTTATTATTATTATTATTTGCTAATATTCCTGCAATTTAAAAAACTAAACTCTTAAATGAGATCTTACAAATTGTGTCCTCACACGAACTAATTTAAGTTTAATTTCTTGGTTTAGATTAAGTTGATAGTTTCAGCATGTTCTATTTTGTTGTCAATTTGTCCCTCGAGTTGTTAAGTTGTCTTAGTTTATCGTGAAAAATACATTTTTAATCCTCGAAGCACGAAAATGTCTGAAAACATTTACTCTCGTTGAAAGTGATCGTTTTTAGACGTTTCCAGCTTGCTGACGTTAATAAATTTATTTTCACAGATAAAAAACTTTTTTTTCCGTGAAAAAATACATTTTCAATCCGCGAAGCACGAAACTATCTAAAAACGCTTGTTTTCGTTGAAAGTGATAGTTTTTAAACGTTAAAACAAAGGGAAAAATTGATAAGTGTAAAACGATTAAAAATACAAATTCGTCAATAAATGTAGTTACTTTGAAGTAAATTATTGAACAAACAATTGACAAGTGCATAGCAGACTTTAACTTTTTTATAAAAGAAAGTAAAATAAAACATGTCATAAAACATAAATAAAACATGTTACAAAAAATCGTTACAAACTTCAAAATCTTTCCAAACCCAGTGCATATTTTTATGTTTTTTTTTCATGACTAACCTCTGATTTAGGTAAGTCTAGATAAAATTGTGAGGCAATCGCTTTGTCTTTCGAAATGCGCATTCATAATTTTGAATGCGTGGTGTTTTGCATTTTTAATGATAATATTTTCAATCACTGACTTCTATGTTGAGAAATATTTATTACGTGATTAAATTAAGCGATTAACATGAATTATAGTGCAAAAATTATAGGAAAAACAGAGGGACGAGGGAGGCGATTCTAGCACTAAGAACGGTAGTAGAAAAAAGAAAGAGGGTAGGAAAGGTAACTTGCATAGCTTTTGTAGATTTAGAAAAGGCATTTGATAATGTAGATTGGGACATAATGTTTAGAATTTTAAAAGAAACGGGTATAGATTATAAGGATAGGAGAATAATTTTTAATTTATATAAACACCAAACTGCCTTAGCTAGAATTGAGGGGGAAGAAGAGGTAGCAAAAATAGGGAAGGGAGTTCGGCAGGGATGTACACTTTCACCGTTATTATTTAATCTATATATAGAAGATGCAATAAACAAAGTAAAAGAAGAGTATAGTGTAGGTGTGAATGTACAGGGAGAGAAAATATATATGTTGAGATTCGCCGACGATATAGCTATATTGGAAGAAAGCGAAAAGAATTTAGAAATTTAGAAATAGTATGCAGGCAGTATTGACTAGGGATTTTAACATGAAAATAAATATAGGTAAAACTAAAGTGATGAGGTGTGACAAAAAGGAATGCACTAGAAAAATGAGGATCTCAATAGGAGATAATAGAATCGAAGAAGTGTCAGATTTTTGTTATTTAGGCAGTAGAATCACAAAAGATAATCGAAGCAAGGTAGATATAAAGTGTAGGATAGCACAGGGTAGGAAGGCATTCGTAGAAAAAGAACAGATTTTAAGATCAAATATTGACTTGGGTATTAGAAAAAGATTACTGAAGGTATATGTTTGGAGTGTAGCACTGTACGGGTGTGAGGCGTGGACTATAGGAAAGGAAGAGAAGCGTAGATTACAAGCATTCCAAATGTGGTGTTATAGGAGGATGATGAGGATTGGTTGGGAAGATAAAGTAAAAAATGAAGCTGTACTAGAGTTAGTAGGGGAGAAGAGAAGTATTTGGAGAGTGTTACAGCGTAGGAGAGACAGATTAGTAGGGCATATTCTTAGGCATGGGGGGATTATGCAATTGATCATAGAAGGTAGAGTGGAGGGAAAGAGAGGGGTAGGTAGGCCTATATTGGAGTATGTGAGTCAGATAGTTGAAGACGTTGAGATGAATAGCTATAGGGAGATGAAGGGATTAGCTCAGGATAGATCGGCATGGCGTGCTGTTTCCAACCAATCTTTAGGATTGCGGACTCTTTAACTAATAGTGCAAATCTTCATATAAATAACACTACAACAAAGATACGTTCGGTTGGATATTATAAATGAAGTACATCATAATTTTTCACCGTAATGCACAATAAAAAACTGAATTATATTTTATACTTTTCTTTTGTTAGAAACGATTTGGTTTTTATGTGAAGCAGGAAATGTTTTTAGCAGAACATTTACGATAGGCACGATTTGTTCTTTCTATAGTATTGTAGTGTTACAAAACAAGTTGGGAAACGTATCATATTCTTGTAGGCAATTTAACTTTATCTGTACAGATAATACTTTATTAAACTTTCCATTCCCTAAGCAGCGGAGGTGTAGTTTTGTTATTTCCTCCTTCTGTTCTTGCTGCCGTTGCTGCAATATTTAACAGAAACTCACCTAAGAAGTTGCATTCGTATATGACCTGCACATGTACGATATACAGACTGAGTCATTAATAATGTTCATTATTAGTCTGGATTTATTATAATACCTACTGCAATCTATGCGTAAAAATTAAATACTATTAGCACAACAACGGATTAAATAACTGTTAATTATCCATATTTTATGGACGAGTATATCTCATGGAAACCTCAAATAATGTCTTCAAACTTTCAAAAAAAAATTGAAACGTTTAAGTCACAAAACCTATTGAAAAAATATGTGCACTCGTACCCTTAAATTGGTAGAAATATGCCTTAATTAAATTATCTAATGTCCATTTAAAATTTCATAGTTTAGTTAAAGAGTCCGCAATCCTAAAGATTGGTTGGAAACAGCACGCCATGCCGATCTATCCTGCGCTAATCCCTTCATCTCCCTATAGCTATTCATCTCAACGTCTTCAACTATCTGACTCACATACTCCAATCTAGGCCTACCTACCCCTCTCTTTCCCTCCACTCTACCTTCTATGATCAATTGCATAATCCCCCCATGCCTAAGAATATGCCCTACTAATCTGTCTCTCCTACGTTGTAACACTCTCCAAATACTTCTCTTCTCCCCTACTAACTCTAGTACAGCTTCATTTGTTACTTTATCTTCCCAACCAATCCTCATCATCCTCCTATAACACCACATTTCAAGTGCTTCTAATCTACGCTTCTCTTCCTTTCCTATAGTCCACGCCTCACACCCGTACAGTGCTACACTCCAAACATATACCTTCAGTAATCTTTTTCTAATACCCAAGTCAATATTTGATCTTAAAGTCTGTTCTTTTTCTACGAATGCCTTCCTACCCTGTGCTATCCTACACTTTATATCTACCTTGCTTCGATTATCTTTTGTGATTCTACTGCCTAAATAACAAAAATCTGACACTTCTTCGATTCTATTATCTCCTATTGTGATCCTCATTTTTCTACTGCATTCCTTTTTGTCACACCTCATCACTTTAGTTTTACCTATATTTATTTTCATGTTAAAATCCCTAGTCAATACTGCCTGCATACCATTCAATACCCTTTCTAATTTCTTTTCGCTTTCTTCCAATATAGCTATATCGTCGGCGAATCTCAGCATATATATTTTCTCTCCCTGTACATTCACACCTACACTATACTCTTCTTTTACTTTGTTTATTGCATCTTCTATATATAGATTAAATAATAACGGTGAGAGTGTACATCCCTGCCGAACTCCCTTCCCTATTTTTGCTACCTCTTCTTCCCCCTCAATTCTAACTAAGGCAGTTTGGTGTTTATATAAATTAAAAATTATTCTCCTATCCTTATAATCTATACCCGTTTCTTTTAAAATTCTAAACATTATGTCCCAATCTACATTGTCAAATGCCTTTTCTAAGTCTACAAAAGCTATGCAAGTTACCTTTCCTACCCTATTTCTTTTTTCTACTACCGTTCTTAGTGCTAGAATCGCCTCCCTCGTCCCTCTGTTTTTCCTAAAACCAAACTGATCTTCTCCTAGCCTTTCCTCTACTTTATTTTCTAATCTCCTATAAATAATCTTTAACAATATCTTCGATGCATGTGATAGTAGGCTAATGGTCCTATAGTTCTCACACAAATTAGCTCCTATTTTCTTCGGCATTGTTACTATTCTACTACGCTGAAAATCCTGTGGTACTTCTCCCTTCTCATATATTTTACAAACTAACCTGTATAATCGCTCCTGCATTTTTTCCCCTGCGTGTTTTATAAATTCGGCTGGTATCATATCAATCCCCGCTGCTTTGTTATTCCGTAAATCATTTAATGCTCTATGAAACTCTGACCTAAGTATGCTAGGACCTAAGTCATCCTCATCTATCTGTTCCACACTTTCTAGCTCCTCCATGTCCTGCCTACCTTTATATAAATCTTCAAGATACTCCTTCCATCTTCTAGCTTTTTCCTTATTTTCTGTGAGTTCCTTACCCTGCTTATCACATATAATGTTACCCTTTGGTTTTACTTTAGAAAAATGTGACTTAATTTTCCTGTAGCCCAAATCTACTTTACCTCTTCTCATATCCTCCTCAATATCCTCACAGTTTCCTTTTATCCACTCTTCTTTCGCTAGCTTGCATTTCCTATTAATTAAGTTCCTTAGTTCCTTATATTTTTTCTGTCCTGCTTCTGTGTTTCCTATTTTAATTTTCCTTCTTGCTTCTATCATTTCAACTATTTCTTCCGTGATCCATTCCCTCCTACCTGCCCTTTTCTTTGTGCCTAATACTTCATTTGCTGCTGTAGTTAACCCATTTCTGATTTCCCTCCATTCGCAATCTATGTCGCTCCTAGATGTTCCATTAGCCATGATTTCTACTTGCTGCTTGTACTTTTCACATACATCAGCTAATTTTAACCTATCGACATCTACTCTGACCTGTTTAGACTTCTGTAATTTCTTGAATTTGACCTCTGAGTCCAGGACTACTAAATTATGGTCACTATCAATATCTGCTCCAGGGTAACTCTTACAATTCTTAATCTGGTTCCTAAACCTCTCTTTAACCAGTATGTAATCTATCTGATACCTCCTTATATCTCCTGGCATTTTCCACGTATATATCCTGCGCTTGTGATTCTGAAAAAGCGTGTTTGCTACCACTAGCTTATTCCTAATACAAAACTCTACCAATCTATCCCCTCTATCATTACGTGTTCCTATTCCATATTCTCCTACTATTGAAACTTCCTTTCCCTTACCTACTACGGCATTCCAATCTCCGGTTACAATTAGATTATCCTGTCCTTTAACGTTTGCTAACCTAGATTCAATCTCCTCATAAATGGATTCTACCTCCTCATCATCGTGACTTGAAGTTGGCATATATACTTGCACTATAACTGTGTCCGTTGGCTTCGTGTCTAATCTAATAGTTATAATTCTATCACTAACTTTAATTTCATATAAAGAGCAAAATTGAAGAATTGCACAGATGAATCAATTTGTATATTATGTACGAAATATAAGAAAAAATAAGCGTGCGCGTGCAAAATATTGTAAAATACTTCAATAAAGAAATAAAAATGAATTAAAAAATATATTAATCATATTAAAAATTATCACTACGGTGTTAAATAATAGTATAGAATATCACCCAAATACCGTAACTTAAAGCACCTTTATATGCCATAAGAAAAACATGGTAATTTATTCTGCAAATTATTCCTTCAGTTTTGGATTGATTTTTTTTTTAAATTCTTGTGGTAACAGTTTATAGACGTTAAATTGCCTCTAAGCTTGCCGTTTTTACAGAAAAGTTTTATTTAGAACAAAAATTGCTGCTAAATATATGCCCGTTTTTATTAAGATAAATTTATCGAAATTCAAAATTCTAAGAGCTTAGGGGCAATTCTATCTGTAATATGTTCCTAAATATAAAATTTCGTAAAAATCTATCGGGTAATTAATCCGTAAAACGCAAAATATTTTTTTATTTTTTTTGTTATGTACGCTAGCGCCACGTACGGATACATTTAACAACGTATTTCGTTTACACCCACTTTGAGAGATATGTATAAAAAAAATTATCTAGTTTTTATCTTGTGCTATTGAAGATGGGGGCATAGCCTTCGAAATGTGCATCTAGCTACTTAGTTGCTTTTGGGTGATATTCTATACTAATATTAATCATACTTAAATACCCGATTCAAAAATAATGTTCATAAATTTGCATTCTATGCCAAATTATTTTTTCTAATTAGTTAAAGAGTCCGCAATCCTAAAGATTGGTTGGAAACAGCACGCCATGCCGATCTATCCTGAGCTAATCCCTTCATCTCCCTATAGCTATTCATCTCAACGTCTTCAACTATCTGACTCACATACTCCAATCTAGGCCTACCTACCCCTCTCTTTCCCTCCACTCTACCTTCTATGATCAATTGCATAATCCCCCCATGCCTAAGAATATGCCCTACTAATCTGTCTCTCCTACGTTGTAACACTCTCCAAATACTTCTCTTCTCCCCTACTAACTCTAGTACAGCTTCATTTGTTACTTTATCTTCCCAACCAATCCTCATCATCCTCCTATAACACCACATTTCAAGTGCTTCTAATCTACGCTTCTCTTCCTTTCCTATAGTCCACGCCTCACACCCGTACAGTGCTACACTCCAAACATATACCTTCAGTAATCTTTTTCTAATACCCAAGTCAATATTTGATCTTAAAATCTGTTCTTTTTCTACGAATGCCTTCCTACCCTGTGCTATCCTACACTTTATATCTACCTTGCTTCGATTATCTTTTGTGATTCTACTGCCTAAATAACAAAAATCTGACATTTTTCTAAAACATTCCAAAATATCTATAAATAATTTTCAATTTCTCGTTAAATAGGTAAACTGTTTCGCAACAGAACTTCTGGTAAGGGAAATTTAGAAGATAGAGTTGTTGAATCTAGCTCATGGCTTCAGCTTCAGAACCGCAAAGTTCGAGTTTGAGTTCCCGAAGGATACTAGGTAGATAAAGTTTCCCTGGAATTCCATGGCGGTCAAATCAAAAGTTACACAAAATTACAGAACAGAGAAATAATTTACACATTTTAAATTGCGTGCTCCACGCCAGAAAGAAATCGAAAGAAAGGAATTTCGTATAGTATAGAACATCACCCAAATACCGTAACTTAAATTATAATATTTTTAATATTTTATTACAATTTCTAAACTTACATCAATTAAATTTACTTATGACATCGAAAATTATTAATAATTACATTCTTTATATTAGTTTATTGATACTATTTGCGGTCGGTAATTATGGCTATTATTCTCTATTACAAATGAATTGTTTATTTCAATAAGGGGATAAGTAAAAAAAATTTAAAGTTTTCAGGAACTTGGAAAAACTGTCTAGGACTCACCATTAAGGACAATATACTTAAACAACTTGCGTAAACGCATTAATAAAATGATAGCTTGGGGTGAAGACTTGTGTCATTATAATACAAAAAGGGGTATAATACAAATGATATATATAACTAAAATTTTACTCATTTCTTGACTGAACCCTTTTCAAAATAAACTATTCAAATATACCTTCAACAAGTAAATCAATTCGACTTCAAACTATTGGTCCAAATTACTTATTTATGTACTTTCAGTTAGTTCATTTAAAAAAAAATCTTATCTAATTTTTGCCGCAACAAGGTTGGTATTCAGTGTTCAGTTCAGGTATAATGTATTAGGGGTGTACAAAGTAGAATATAAATTGCGATACAAAGGGTGGGTTTACCTAAAGGGACTAGTATATTACTATAAAATTTCCTATCTCGTATACAGGATCATATTTTACTCTACGCTCGTGTGTGCAATTTTTGTTAAATGTTATAAGTAGTATGTTCGTTTTTCCCGACTGTCATTAATCACAGTAATTAGAAAAATCGTCAAAAAAAATCGTCCTGCTCTTTAACGTCAAATACTGTCTTTTCGTCCACATATCTTTCCTTCATTTCGTTTGTCAAACATTAACAAATAATATTTGTCGGGTTGATTGTGATGGACAAATTTTAATTGAAAAAAAATTGCAGAATTGCCGAATTTCATGCAGACAAGTTAAAAAGGAGTTAGGATTAAGGAACACTTCAAAATTTGTCATATTTAGTAAAAGCGTCGAAATAAATTAAATATTTGTGAAGTAATCTTTTATAAAACTCAAGCTTTACTGACAACAAAATTTATTATATTGTCGTTGCTAGTTTTTTAAAGAACTAATGTTTCATTTTGTTAATTAATGCACATCCTGCATTATTTTACACTCAGTAATGAAAGATCAATATATATTTTCTTCAAGCCATTTCCAAAAGAGAAATGTCTGTCAACGTATATGAAAACAAACTCGCTTAAAAAATCGAAAAAATCGATTTAATATTTCGCATTTATATAAAGTCGGCCATTCGAAAATCTGCATATTTTTATACGAATCTACAAATTACATAAACTTCTATTGAGAAGATTACATATTACTTAAAATTACATAATTACATACTAATTACACAATTACATAATCTAGTGACGTGACGTGAATTGACATGTATTTGTTGTTCAATTTCTGCTATCTAAAATTTTTTTAAATTATGCAAGTCTTTGCAATTGAAAATTGATTCATTTATTAGCTTATATAAAATGATATTTGCTAAAAGAGGCATCAATAAAATATCTGCGCCACCAATAAACTTTTGCCCGCTTATGCCTGGGCTATATAATTGAGTTAAGTTGTTTTTATATTCATTTATTTTTTCTTATCGAATGTCAAATAATTTTTTATCAAGAACAAGGGTACGCACTGAAAAAAGTGATGTCCTGTATTTAGTGCTGCCTATGGCTGCAAGTCGATGTGTGCACAAGAGTAGCAAAGAAGCGTTCCACAGAGGAAATAGGAGTTGGTATAAGATAGGAGGATAGTGGTAAAGCCACCGCCACCGCCGCCACCGCCTCCGAATTTGAGAACACGATAAATGATTTATGTATCACGGGAGATTGTAGATTAGAATTACATGTGGACGGACAGCGTGAAGAAGTAATACAGAGAGACCACAAATTTTACACAGTTCAGATTGTAAGAGCAGAAAACGTAATTTAAGATTAATGCCACGTTCGTATTTACGTTTTATTTAAACGAACAAAAAAATTAATTGTCAAGATGTGGCGTAAAGGTAAATTAAATACACATTCAACATGATAAAAGAACTTGACGTTCTTCGGCAAACCAATATATTGGTATATGGGTAATAAATTTATTTTTTTAATATCCATGTTTCAACGGTAGCCCGCTTTCTTCGGGATGTTTGATTTTCAACCGTTTGGTTTAAGTTAAGTTAAATTTTCAACCGTTAAGTTTCAACCAAAGTAATAAAAATAATCGCGAAATAGATTCCAGATAATTTTATAGAATAATATTTGGAACTGGTGTAAATTAGATATAAAAAAAGGATTTTTAATTAGCCATATCCTAACATCTTGTTATGCTGAAGATCTTTTATTTTAATTGGCTAAAGACAAGAGTTTTAATCCACTAACAGTTATTGAAATAAGGAACAAACAAATTTGTTAAAGAAGCATCATTTGCCACGATGTAATCATTTATTGCTCTCTATAATAAGAGCAATATTATATATTTATATATATTTTTTTGACGAACAGCTGACGAGTCATAATTTTTGATAGTTAAAGATTATAATAGACCAAAATAGTTCCCATTGTAAAATGTGCGAGGGTGATTGTGTAAGTTTTCTAGATGTTATTCCTCTAGCAAATAATTAAAAAATATATATATATTATTAAATTATACCCCGTGAATAAACGATATAAAGAATACTGCTTGATAATAATATTTCTTTAAATAAATAATTGTTTTAATAAGGTATATAGACTACCTAGGGGCTGTTACTAAAAATTGGTTGTATTAATTTTTATTATTAAATTAAATCTTTCTGGCTCAATTTTTAGAAAAATTTTCATTGGAGACGTAGGTATAAGAAAAAATAAATTATTTACACATTGTACAGAACGAGTTCTTTGCCGAATATTTTCACTATTTTTTTTTTTGTAAATCTCATCAGGATTTACTTGAACAAAAAAAACGTTTTGCAACGAAAATTATAATTTGCAAAATCATAATTTTCACAAAACAGAAGTTGGCAAATATTGAGGGTATTCAAAAAATGTAGATACCAATATATTTGTATAGAATATCACCCAAATACCGTTACTTAAAGCATTAGGTATTTTCAATAATTGTTTAAGTCGATTTATTGCTAATTTATTTATGAGTTATTTTGAAACTAAATTAAAGGAAACTGAAATTTATTTTCATAAAGTTTGGATTAGATATCTAGATTAGACAACTTTGCGGTTTTTTATACTAAAAAATCTAATATTGCTAGAAAAAGCTAGAAATACGGACTGCTATATAAAAAACGATCATTGTTTTTTTTTTATTGGATTGTAGAATTTGGTTAATAGAAAAACTGAAAATTTAGCGCGACAAAAAGATTTCCCGCGCTAAATGCTATTAAAAAAATTCATACGGTATCTAGTATTAAAAAAAAATGGTATTGCCATATGTGTACAAATACTGTTAGAATAATTTTTTAACGGAAAAATATATACTTACATTTATAAATAAAATAGTATATTTTTATGAATTGCGAAAATATATATTTCAAAAAATTGTACGTATCCAATTGACGTATAATTTTTGAACACTTCGATCAGCGGTTCATAAACCGGTGACGTAACATTTTTCGCCCAGAAAAAGTCGAGGTGACCAAATGTTTCAACAGGCCACCTCGTATATTTACACCTCGAACTATTACAAACCGATTAAATTCGTTAAATTATTCGACATCAAGAGAAACACATGCTAAAATAAAATAAAATTTATACATTATATATATAATGTGTAAAAACGATTAAAAAATATATATATATTGATATTTCCTTCTTCTAGAAATAAATAATAAAGCATCGTATTCTTAAATTTCCGATAACTTTCAATAAAACTTCAATGGATGTTTTTTCAGGACAATTGTATTTTATATTCCATGCCGAATATATCTGGCTTTCATTTATTTAAATTACTCTGACTATCTCATCCAATTCTGTTGTACGTACGAATAGTGACATACAACACAGTAAGACAGAGTGTCTGACAGTGACAGGTCGTGCAGAATTTACAACATCAGCTCTTGTAAATAACGTATGCACGTCTGAAAACGAGGCCGCATATTTTCTCACATAAGAGATCCTATACTAGTTAGGAAACTGAAGAGCTATAGTGGTATATAGGACTAATAAGTTAGAATGCAAAAGGACACTAGTTCCTTAGAAGAAAATATATTTTTTCATGTATTCGAAGTATCAAACAAATTTTATTCAATAAACTACCTCAGGATTGATGATTTAACTTCTTCATCCTAGCATTCTAACCTGAATACCCTAGTCTGAACGTATACATACACTTTCTTTCTTCTTTACACATCTTCAGCTAATTATATAATATCTCCGTATCTAAGAATATGATTTACAAAACGATTTCTTCTCCTATCAAATGCCTTTATTTTCCTTTATCATTTTTAGTTATCACATTACCTAACCATCTACTTCTTAGTACATCTGAAATACTTCCATGATCAATTTGTCCTCTTTTCGTAATATAAGAAAAGGTAATTGTATTCGTTAAATTGAAAATGTTATGCAAAATATTTTCACGCATCCGGCAATATTCGGCGAAAAGTGTTTCGTCAGCTAATCAGTCTCTTGTGACCATGTTAATGACACAATCGCTCGAATTCCATAATTAACTTACCAGCTGGAAAATTTTCATTACATTCAACGGACCATCCAACAATGATTTGACCGCCGTCTGTATTGGGCTAAATATTAGATACAGAATTATACACTCCTTGACAATTTTTATAACGAAAATTATGATAATATTAATATTCAAGTTGCGTTTTCTTTTCTGCGACAGAACACAGTCACAAAGAAATTGATATGTATAATCTGCTCTCAAAATTGGATTTGTGTAAGTGGATAGTAATTTATCTAAACGCACGTCGTTCGGTAATTTATAAAAATTTCGTAGAAGTTGTATAAAGCTTTAATATTCCGCTGTTTAAAAATTTAAGAAGATTTAAGAAAAATGAATAGCCATATATAAGAAACAAGATTGGAAGTTAATGTTGCGAGAAATAAATGAGTTTTCCAATTTGCATTCTCTTGGATTAACGAAAATTCAACTAGGGAAAACTTGTAAAACGATAAACTTTTATTTTAAATATTATAACTACGGTAACAAGCACTAAGTAGCTAGATGTACAGTTCAAGCGTTACGCGCCCATCTTCAGTAGCATAAGATAAAACTAAATAAAATACCTCTTTTATGTTGTGCTACTGAAGATGGGCGCATAGCGCTTGAAATGTACATCTAGCTACTTAATGCTTGTTACAGTATTTGGGCGATATTGTATACTAATAAACTTTTAATTTATTCATTGCCTTTTTTATATGTAAGCTTAAAAGTCATCCTCATGAGCCACACGACATGTACAAATGTCGCATTTTAGTTCATTTCTAAAAGAAAGATCAAAGGAATTTTTCTTACTATAAGTACGCATGCGGATATAAGATGCTTATAAATAATTTTTGCGACTGCATAGTATAACATCCTTAGTTTTCCTTCTTTCATAGTTATATCTTTCAAATAATATTTGATACCAATTTAAGGATATCAATTTAGGATAGTTCAATCGCATGGTATAAATCGAGGACAAAGCTACGGCCTGTCATATGGTGAATCGTCAAATCACTCCACATTCAACATAACGCTGATTAAATGACGGATCCAAACGAACGACCAGCGCATAATACAACTAAACAACAGATTTCTGCTTCACATTGCCGCTGACTACAGCTGCAGCTGGCAATGCAGCTGTAGGGACCGCGTCGACAAGCCATTGTACCATAATGAATTGTGTATGGAATAATGCATTGAAACTGAAGAGATTAGAATGGTACAGGGATTAGTTAGAGAATAATGGCGTAACGAAAGGAGCATACCACCAGTGATTCTACTCACCAGTGGTGACATCTTGCAGAAAATATCAATATATTACTAGTATACTTCAGCAAAATTGAATCTTTCGAATAAAGTTTGAAAACGTGCTAATTAATTAATACAAAATTAAATATATGTATTATAAGATTGCGTTTATCTTATTTTAATGTCCAATTTTACACAAATAATTGGGGAGAGCTAAGAAAAGATGGACAGAAATTGGTGCTTTCTTTGATATGACCCGTGCATTTGATATAATTGACCATAATCTTTTGTTAACTGAACTAGATAGGCTTGGTATAAGAGGGCCTGTAAATCTGATACATATACAAAGAGAAATCTGATACATATGAACAAAATATAGGAGTACCACAAGGAAGTATCCTGGGCCCACTGCGTTTCATTTTGTTTCTCAACGATCTTCCGACACACAATTGATGGGAAAGTCTGTATATTTGCCGAAGACACGTCAATCGTTGTAAATGACATTGATACTGAAGCTTGTAACAGTTAAACTAAATTTGATCATGAACGAGTTCAGTTCTTGGTGCAAAAAATATGTTTCTGCGTCTGCCTAAGAATTACAAATAAACAATATTAACATAAAAGTCTCGGGTGAAACAAAATTTCTAGGCATTACTATTGATAAAAATTTATCCTGGGAAAGCCACATCCAAAAGTTGTAACTAAAGCTAAACTCTTCATATTATGCTATAAGCACATTAAAGCAAATTCTAGACATAAAAGGCTTGATGATGGTGCACAGTGGTATCTGTTTTGCTTTAAATTACGGAATACTTGTCTGGGACTCGCGCAATAATATAAATAAAGTTCTAGTTGCGCAAAATCGAAACATCAGGAACATATTTAACGTTCAGTCTCGAGAATCTTGTAGACAGATATTTAGATTTTCCCGGTTTGATACATCCGTCCCAGCGTCCCAGCCGGTTAGCATTTTGTCCCGGTTAAAAAAGAAATTTTAAGCAAGTATGGAAAACAAATTTGTTCCACAAGGAGCGAAACAACTATTAAGCACATTTGATTCAGAAACTTTCCAAATCGAAGCTTCTGGTTTTTATGAACGTTGCAGTTCATGTATTAAACTATAGAAAAATATTTTTGATGAAGCTGGACAATTTACCTGGATCTGTCTGGAAGAAGAATTACATTGGAGGGAGAATGAACTCACGGCTGAGAGCGTAAACAAAATGTTCAAATCGCAAGCGCATCATCGAAATAAAATCGACATAGATCAGCTCTTTGATGAGATATCGTTGGCGAAAACGTATCTTCTTAAGAATCTAAGTGGAAAAATGAGTCCAGCTCTTCAACAATTTCCAATTTCCATATATACTAATATTTAATATTAAATATAACATTTTAAATGCAAATTGTTGGATCCTATTGCATAAATAAATATTTTTATCACTTTTTATAAATATGACGTGCAGCGGCATATTATAACGTGCGATGATTTTATTTCTAGTTTTATCGAGTAAATTTGAAGACCAATTTGAGAAATAAATTGATTCGAACAGAGAACAGTTCATATATTATTATCGCTCTAATAAAATACACGGAATATAAATTTCAAAATTTATTATTATGTTCTAAACCATACTGGACGCTTCAAATTACGCAGATTCTCTAAGAACAAATCACTCGCAAATACAATTGCGTCCTGTTCTCTCTCTACTATCCTTTGGTAGGAAGATGGAGAGTTGGACAGACAATTATCCCTCAATATAATGGATATCGATATATTGGCCTTGTTACACGATTGCTATACGCAAACTATTGATTTTGATTTGGTATATAAATTGGCATTATTATAATTAGAATATGTTAATTGTTGGTTTACCATATGGCAGGCGAACCGATGGCACGCGTGCCACTATAGTATTAATTTTATTCTCACAAAATGGCTGCAATTTTATAAAAGCCACTTTCAGTATCGTAGCCGTGAATTGAGTATGTATAAAGATATTGTAAATTGGTGTGGAAATTTTGGAAGATAAAACGAAATTCTTGAGGAATTATTTCGTTAATCGATATCTCCTTAAACGAATTAAAGCCATATATTTAAATCGGTATATTGTTATATTTTATGTTAGTTAAAAAATTATTTTAGCTTCACTAAAAAGGTCGAACGGAGCACCATAAAAACATCTGGATGACGAAAAGTCATCAGATGAATGATGTATCATAACTTGTGAAATTGCTCCACATGCTTGGGTACATTGAATAATTGTACGCGCAAAGATATTCCTGACTGCTTCACTTATTACAGACTTCCTGTACTATATATTGATGCAAGAACATGTTTCCTAATGTTATTACTTTGAGTTTCTTACTTGTAAAATAAAAAAAGCATGTGTTGGTGGTAGTGTTGTAAGGGATGGTAGACACTACAATTCGGATATTCATGTCTGATGGTCTTATATTACGAATACGTGCTGGATATTTTGTTTAAAAATGCAACAGACATGTTCCATGCGCAAAAGAGGAAGAAATATGTTAGAACAAGAACTAGTAGTATGTTACAGGAATAATAGCATTATATTTTGAAGCAAAGGAAATGTGTCACCTGGTGTAATTATTTAATTGGGTGTATGAAATTTGTATGAAGGAGCGGAGGACGCAATATCATTTCCAATTGACTGAAAATTGGCACGTGAAAATACAATTACGTTTTGATATATGTTGATCGATATATTTAGAAATTTGAGGTATATAAAAACATCCAATCTAATATTATCAATAGATTTGTTAATGGCCTTAACTGATTTTGATGATTATTTGATGTTATTTTTGTAAATAGAAGCAGTAGACTTAAAAATTTGTAGCTACGTATTGCAAAATAATATTCTACAATATATTTGAATAACAACGTTTGATTTTCTTTGTTTTTGCATTTTCGTGTGTTTGTACTATCATTTAATTTATGGTTAACACAACATAAATTAAAATAATTTATTTTTTTAAATCTGTCCATTGATATAGCGAGAGATAATGAAAATTCTTCCTTATATGAGATATTTTCAACATTATCGAATAATATTTGTATTTTATGTATTTAAAAGCCAAAATACCAGAAAATAGTTGTTGTATTTAATTGTAATGCAGAACTAATGTGCTACACATTTTTGAAATCGTCGAAACAAAAACGAAATGAGCATAAAATCATTATCATTAATTTTAATTTTATATTCACTTACATACGCAGCCACGATCTCTTCAGTTATTCAAAATTGTCAGCCTCAAACATGTTCATTTATCAATGCTCGTAGCCAGAATATTTCACCATTTATGTCTTTGGTTACTCGCGTTTAGACCGTTCGAAAATACTCTTGTGCGCGCTGGAGTATGGATGCACATATTGCGGTGCAATTTATCTAGTAATAACCACCAGCCGTTGTTCTGGTACTTCTCACAAGTTGCCGTACGTGTCATTTCTCTTGCCTGCGCTGTGCGTTCTCTCTGTAAAAGAGAAAAGAAGCTGAAGTAGCAATAAGCAAAACCACTCGCTGGGAAAAACGTATATAACTGACTCTAAGTGTTAATCAAAACATGCTCTTATCAGTGGTAATACGCAAGAGGTTAAATTTGATGGGATATGTAATTTGTCAATCGTCACATTTGTCACATCATCAATCAAGAGATTGAAATTTTTTTTCGAAAATCTTATCATTACGAATAAATCTTACAGCAATTAAAATTGGCATATAAAAATTTGCTTAATACCATTTTGTTAATTTGATATTTTATTTAAACAAATATCAATGCCGCAGACGTTCTCAAAGAGCAATCCCAAATAATTTATAATACTATCCTAATGTTTTCGATAAAAAATAATAAATTTCAATATAACTTTCTTATAACAAAAGCTTGCAATTTGAGTGACAATAAGTACTTATGGATGTTGTGTTCGTGTAACTTCTTTTCTGGAACTTTTATAGGAAAATCTGTAAAGGAATTATTTTCAAGAATGTTAAATTCATCGAGCAGTTGGTAATTGAAAGAGACTGCTTTAAATATTATAATCCTCGTACAAATTCAGGATTGCTTCGTAAAAATGTTAAGTAATTGTTTTTCTTATTTACCGGTTATATTCTGACGCCAAGAGTAGCGCACCTTATGCATATTAAAATTTCAGCCGTTACGTGAAAAGGTCCAGCTTGTAATATAGGGTGTTTAAAATGTTCGCTATATTCTTATAATATATAGAAAAATATATATTTCAAAAATAATCGCAAAAAACTAACAGAAACAATCGTTCAGGAAAAAGAGGACATTTCTTACGTCTTCCAAAATGTTAATTTTATTTCAAAATATTTATTAAAATTTTGATAAAGCCTAGACCTGAAGAGGTACACTTAAAGGCCTCACAATCGTTTATACCGCTTAAAATTGGAAATGTAGTTTCTACATGACATAATGTTTTAAGCGAATTAAATATTCTAACTTCGACTACATTATATTTCTTCACAATTTTGCTTGTAGTAAACAATGCATTTGATATTTTTCAAAAAATTGTGGAAATCATGATTAGTTATTATATACTCGCCTTAACATAAAAATAAAAAATATTAATAATTTATAAATATTAATATAATATAAATATTAATGCATCTAATGCAACTAATTTAGGCTTCACTCTGTATTTGACCGTATTTACATACTTCGAGAAAAATGCTGTTTTTTTGGCCGCCTTCTTTCGTACGATATTTTTTTTTAGATCATTTTTTATAGCGTATGTGAGCCCCATTTTATTGAAATTTATTAAAGCGCAATAGAGAATGCCGACTTTATTACATCTTTCCTTCAGCAATTTTTCCTTTATCATATAGAACACGTCCTGCTTATATATATGATTTTTATTTATATATAATTTTATTAGTAGAATACGCCAATTATATATTGTACTAAGAAAAAAGACTACAGATTAAGAAACACAAATTATATATTTAATAATCGATTAATTGCTAAAATAATATCTAACACCTTTTCCTATCGCGCAATTCAATTTGTTTCATATTTACATTTAATTTGTTGAATTTAACAAATTTAAATGCACTAAACATAGTCCTGTGTGTAAAATAGGTTAGCCCAGCTAATTTTAAGATAATTCGAACTTGATTAAAAAAAAATTATCAATTTTTGTTTATAAGTAGTATTTTATGTATTATATATATATATATATACTCGTATATATTATTATTTATTAATTCGATGGTTTATTTATTTATTTGTACCATTTGGCTATGAATAACATAAATTTTTAATTTAGTAAATAATTACGATAAAAAATAAACACAATAAACACAAAACCTATCAATTGTGTGTGCTAATATTGTAAATATTCAAATCTAAAGTATCTTGTATATAATAGTAAAGAATATCACCCAAATACCGTAACCTTAACCATTAAGTAGCTAGATGCGCATTTCGAAGGCTATGCCAACATCTTCAGTAGCATAAGATAAAAGCTAAATAAAATATCTCTGTCATGAATCGTGATTGATATACTATTAAATAAATAAGACAACATGACAGAAGTATTTCAAAAATGGCATATAATATGACCTATGACCTTTTAAAAGAATATAAACTAATAATTAACGAAACTAACAAGTAACAACAATAAACATTGATATATACCGTACATTTGTGAAATAGTCTGCAGTGTAAAATCACTCAGTCTAATGTAATAAAACTAAATTGATACGATAATAGTATATCAAAATATTTGCAATTTAAAATTTGCAGACCAGAGGTGGACATCACTGACTTATTCAGGTTGGCGTTTTGAACCGTCATGGTCTTTTTGGAACCCATAATCTTGTTTGCTATTTCTTTATTATTTTCTAAAGAACTCTCAACATATCCCTCTGCAGTAGCAGAGGATTTCCACCGTCCGTGACGCTTAAGCATTTGCATATCCGCCTCACCATCTACCAGCATGGAAGCAGAGGACCTCCGAAAACAGTTCCCCGTATATTTTTCGGGTCTCTTCAAGACCAACTGCTTTGCAATTAATTTTGGTATATTTCCAAAGGTATTGATCCGAACAAGCTGCGAGCTACATTTTCCTTGCTTATAGAAGATTTAAAAAACGCCTGTGAGTAGCACTAGGAGGACGAAGCTCAGCATATTTTCGAAAAATGGTTAAGCAGCTAATACCTGACAGGTATCCCTCGGTAACTATAAATTCTCGTACGATTTACGTTTTTGTAGATGGGATCACGATTTTAACATATGATACTTTGTCTTCAATGTGATCTGACGTTAACTTCGTAAGTTCGTCTAGTCGACAAGTCCCAAAAATGCCAACGATCATCACAACTTTCATAAGCAAAAACAATTCATCCTCTGTTGTGCCCAAAAACTTACATACTTCTTTAGAAAAAATGCTAGACTTTTTTTCCGTGTTTCCATCTGAACTTCTCTTGAGAAAAGCAACTAGCTGTATAAATTTGCTTATATCTTGATTTTTTCTTACGGAAATCATGGTTCTTAACATAGAATAGTGCGTTCAAAGCGTTGACGGCTTTTGTGATTGTTTTTCGGCGAAATACGCAAACAAATTTTTTTCCGATACTTCTTTTACTCTTCTTGAATCACACCATTTTTCAAATTTCTGGTATTCAACGTCATATCGTGCCTTTGATTTTTCGGGAATTAGACTTGAAATTACTCCATTTGCAGCTTCCTCTACTACCCAGGGCCAACTTTCTTCAGAATCAGACATTTTAAAACAGTACTTTTTTCGCAAACTTTTGCTATAAATATGGCGTGTTTAACAGTAACCAAGACAACTCAGAAATAACAAACAGTTCAAGACTACTTAGGAAACTTAAATCCTTATAACATTTTTGTTTAGGACATAACATCATTTTTAAAATTATTTTGACAACTCTTGTCAAATATTTTTTTTTGTAATTTTCGGATTATTTTACGAAAGTAAATAAAATTTCGTACAATATTCGAGTTGTAAATTCATATTACGACAAGCTTTACAACACTTATATTGTAAATAACTAATACTTATTTCAAATGTATATATATTTTTGATCGTAGAAAAATATGAAAATAACATCAAATATATTCCAAGTTAGTTAGTTAAAGAGTCCGCAATCCTAAAGATTGGTTGGAAACAGCACGCCATGCCGATCTATCCTGAGCTAATCCCTTCATCTCCCTATAGCTATTCATCTCAACGTCTTCAACTATCTGACTCACATACTCCAATTTAGGCCTACCTACCCCTCTCTTTCCTTCCACTCTACCTTCTATGATCAATTGCATAATCCCCCCATGCCTAAGGATATGCCCTACTAATCTGTCTCTCCTACGCTGTAACACTCTCCAAATACTTCTCTTCTCCCCTACTAACTCTAGTACAGCTTCATTTGTTACTTTATCTTCCCAACCAATCCTCATCATCCTCCTATAACACCACATTTCGAATGCTTGTAATCTACGCTTCTCTTCCTTTCCTATAGTCCACGCCTCACACCCGTACAGTGCTACACTCCAAACATATACCTTCAGTAATCTTTTTCTAATACCCAAGTCAATATTTGATCTTAAAATCTGTTCTTTTTCTACGAATGCCTTCCTACCCTGTGCTATCCTACACTTTATATCTACCTTGCTTCGATTATCTTTTGTGATTCTACTGCCTAAATAACAAAAATCTGACACTTCTTCGATTCTATTATCTCCTATTGTGATCCTCATTTTTCTACTGCATTCCTTTTTGTCACACCTCATCACTTTAGTTTTACCTATATTTATTTTCATGTTAAAATCCCTAGTCAATACTGCCTGCATACCATTCAATACCCTTTCTAAATTCTTTTCGCTTTCTTCCAATATAGCTATATTCCAAGTAAATCAAAAATTAACAAGTGAAAGACAATGCAAAAATTCTTAGAAAATATAGAACGCGGATCGGTAATACGTTTTTTTATAGACTGATGGCAGAACGCGCTTTTAAAGTTCAAAAACCGGTTTTCGAATTTAATATATTTAGTCAAAAAATCTGTTTTTAAATGTGACATACCCTAAGTATAACCAAGGTAAAACATACTTTATACGAATAATATAAAAATTGATACGCTTTTGAATAAACGATTTTAACGCATTTTTAATCTGGCAATTACATGATGGCTTCTACACGATGGTTTCTATTTAAGACCATGTTGGATATTATGTGGTATGACCTTTAAATATCCATCACCGGCACACATACAGAATATAACGTGCGCAACATAACAACAACACAAAAAGAGCCCCATGAGAAAATCGCGTATGCAAATTCTTTCTTCCGCATGACGAGCGCTTTCAGCTTTTCCCCGCTAATATTTATGCCGGCCGCAATTTCGATTGGAGGCGCCACAGTCGCGCTCGATACACCAAATTGTGATTTATTTTTAGGTACACCACACCACCGGTAACTATACACAGTGTGCCAAAAAAACATAATTTATTTAAATTATCGTTTGTTCCATTACACAAAAACGATATTAAAAAATTATGTACAAATTCAATAAAACGGAAGATATATGAAAAAAATGAATTAAATGTGAAACGGAAATACAATTTACGATAATTATAATTTTACTAATTTTATATGGCACATTGGACGTGGACAACGCATACATTCTACGAATAAAATAAAATTTATATATTACAAAAAATATGAATTTTTGACGGTCTTGATAAGAGTTTAATCGATATTTATTAGAATTTTTGAGGATGTAAGTTAAAATGAAATAACATAACGACGATCATGATAAATTGTCGTTTCAAGAACACGAACAAGAGTAGTATGGAAATAGGAAAAGTAAATACAATAAAATTATACCGTTGTTTTTCCGCAACCACAAGCAATGAAAAATATTTTAAAGTTCTACATATTTACGTTATATTTAATGTATATCTATAAAATTAGATTTTAAAACTTTTTATATTGGCTATATTAATCTCACGTATCTGAGATTAATATAGCCAATATAAAAATCGCTCTTTGTATCGCTGCAGCGTACATCGAATACGAAATTGCTTTTATTGTTGGGCATAATTTCGACAGTATAAAATTCAAATGTTATACATCAACAAGATTCGAAATTTTTAGATATACGGTAAAGACTTCAAAATGATATATTTCGTATATTGATTGATATAAATTATAACGAATTATAGTTTGAAAATTAGTAACGCAGTACTATTGAGGCGTTTATTTTTTAAATTGAAACTCTTGGTGCAAAAAGTGTTAACCATAAATTTGTCCATTTGATTAATTTGACTTTATATATAAGAATTTTTTTTTAGTAATTCTTACGTTCGACTGGGATTTATGTAACGCAGCGACGATATCGACTATAACCGTCAAAAGAGATCGTTAGTTCGAATCCTCATTAAAGAAGAATTCCTTTTGGAACACGAAAAATTCATTTGTATAGGTTCAGTAATGTCCTTTCCGTAGTCATTCAACTCCTATCTTTGAAAAAAAATTAAAACTTTCCAAACGTATGTTCTATATTTCATTGTGATATATTATAAAAATATAGTAAACGAAACCGGATACTAAATGTATTTCAAATATATCTTTTTCTTGATCTTCCTGTATGTTTAATAGGTAAAATTGTACATATTCACTAAACAACGCTTTGCGAGAAAAGTTGAAATTTTCTTTACTAAGAATTGTTTGTGTTATTTAATACTATGAGAAAAAAACATTTGTATAATATTTAGCAGCAAAGAAATATATAAAATTTAACAGATTCAAGATGAATAAGAACGAAAACAAAACATTTATTAAAAATATATAAAAAATCATCCACTTATTCGCACAATTAATCATCCAAGTGTCATTTTTAGCTCTTTAATAAATTCAAAAACGTCCAGCAATCTGGTTGACGTTCCACTAAATAGAGATCGATGGAAGGATGTACAAAGAACAACAGCCATCATCTTCAAAGCGTATGTACAAGACAGGAAATCTCGAAGAACATACGTAAACGGAACCAGCAGTGAACCGTCAGTTATAACTACGGGAGTGCCTCAAGGGTCCGTTTGGGACCAATGTCGTATCTACTCTACATACAAGATATGCAAGAAATTTGACTGAGAAAGAACATACAGCATTTTCGCAGACGATACTTCTGTACAATGGAAAAGACCAAGTGAAATAGAAAATGTGATCAACTTTAACATCTTAAAAAACACCGTGAGTGGCTACAGGAAAAACTACAGTTTTTATCTTGTGCTACTGAAAATGGAGGCATAGCCTTCGAAATGCGCATCTAGCTACTTAATGCTTTAAGTTACGATATTTGAGTGATATTCTATACTATTATTTAACACCGTAGTGATCATTTTTTAAATATATATTATATTAACAAAAAATTAATAAATAAAATAAAACACGGTGTACGGTGATAAGAGAACACGATTTTCAAAAGTTAAGTGAACGTATTGTATTTAAAATTAAACTGCACCGTATAATAGATAAAATTTTGAACAATTTGAGTAACAGTGCATCGCTGTACAATAAGTTATTAAACATAAATTTATTGAATAATAAAAAAAAATTTGAAATCTAAAACTTGAAATCACATATCTATTGATTTAAAGCAATTTAAACCGATTTTAAAGCAAAACGCACTTCAGCTTGAAGCATGAATCAAATATCGCCGCAATAGGCTATTAATCAAAGACCCATCAATAACGCCAAGGGTCCGATATTGAAGATATCATGTCCACTGCCACTCAGTTGGTCGTTCGATCGCACGGCTTTAGCAAGCACTAAACAGGGTGTTTATCTAATATAAAAATTAAAATTCTAGAACATAATGAAATGACAAATGAAATGAATTATGAAACGATTTTGAAAATATATGCATAGAGTGCACCATCGCAGGACGTTGAAATAAAATGGATGAAAACACGTCTTAACTTCTATAGAAAATTTCCAACTTAGATTTTTCCTAGTCCTGCATTACCGCGAAAAAACGGCCGTGTCAATATTTATTTTCCAATAAAAACATGGGGTATACACAAACAAGGTCGTATAATGAGCGCAATCCATATCGTGTATCGTCCAATAAAACCCTGTGGAAATGACCATGTGAAAGCGAGATATAATGAAATTTTTGTGAATTGTACGCTAAAGCTGCTTGTTGTCTACTCGCCCCAGAGAATAGAGGTTTAATTTAAGTTGATGGATTAGTTCGTCCCATGAAGAATAGAACAATAACAAGGTCGCTGCGAATATGGCTATATTGGATTTTAAAAGGTGCGCTATATAAAGTGTAAATTAATTGGATATATGTCCAGCAACATTTTATATAGTTGAAGTGTATAACCTTAATTGGTTATTTAAAAAGTTAAAATATATATTGAAGCTACACACACACACACACACACACACACACACAGACACACACATACACACACACATATATATATATATATATATATGTACCTTGGAACAAAAAGGGCCAATTTTGCATGAAAACATTAAAAAGCAAACAAATTTGAGAAAAAATCCATTATTCATCAAATCTCTTGTTCTATAGTTATCTTAGGAGTATTTACAGATTAGTATTAAGGAGCACTTGGATTAAAGAGGACAGTTTTCGACCGACCAAATTTTTGATACATTTTATCCTGTTAAAACAAATTTTGTAAATTAGAATAAATTAATGCGTTCTATTTAATTTCGTATTAAATTAATTACGATTATGTGTCATATTATTGTGTTACCTAAGATGGGTGATTAGTCTTCAAAATGCGCATCTTGTTTAGAAATGCCTCGAGTTACGATTTTCTTGTTGTAAGTTAATCATGTATTCTAAGCAATCACATGCATATATATATATATATTAATGTTAATAAGTGAAACAACTTGGCAAAGCTTGTGTTTAATCTAAAATACGAGCTACAGCTACCTGTAAGAGTATTATTAATAGATTGTATGGGGATAAGGCATAAGACACGATAAGCTTCTGCGTGGAACTTACCATTGCGAAAATGGGCGAATCGAAACAACTCGCGGTCATGTATGTTATGCTTTCCTAAATATAGTGTATATAAGCGCAATGTTCCATACTTAAGAGATAGTGTGCAGGCTATAATATTTTCAATGAATCATTGTACGTTTCGTTTGATTCAAGTTTGTATTTGCTACAAGTTCAACAATCCGGTGTAAGTATAGAATCTGGACGTCTTATCCGATATTTCGCAGTGTATTATAAATTTCCTTCTGAACCGAGGTATAATTATCCAAATACAAAGGTACACAACTCTTATAGTAGGTTTTGTGTCAGGTCTATACTTAGTGACTGTATACTACCGTAGATTCCGTATATAAATCAAGTTCGTTATCGTGTTGGAATAGAACGACTTGAGCCAGGAAAATCTGACACGTGTTAATAATCCCCGCCACATCGTTCGCTTGCTCAAAATTCTCTTCGAACTAGCGCATGAAAAAGGAAGATGAAGGTTCTCTGCTTGAATGATACGCCCCTAGTTGCGGATGTAAAAAATAATGAAGTGCTTCTCATCAGGCGAAAGAAAATCGAAACCAATTCTGCGTAGGTATATGTGTAGAATAGGTGGCATTATACCAGCTGATATATGGGAAGAATCGTGTTTAAAACAAGTTGGTCTAGCATGTTTTTTTTTGTCATTTTAAAGGTACTCATCGACTGTGAACACATTTATACATTAAAAAATCTAAATAAATAGGAAAAGTTTTTATCATCATGCAAAAATGCAAAGCAAAATAACACCGTCTGCCTTACCAGATGATAATGAGACAGTAGAATTGGTAAATAGATATTACAAAGGAATAGAATGCAAATTAAATAAATTTGATCCAGCAACAGACAATGAATTAGTAGCTTGAAATATAGTAGCGCATCTGGCCATGACCAGATATCAGCTAGAATAATAAAAGACAACTATCTGGTTTTATTGAATCCAATTAAACATATAATTAATCTTGTATTCAAAACTAGTAAGGTGCCGATTGAGATGAAACAATCTAAAATTGTCCCTATTCATAAAGCTGGAGACAGATCATGTAAGAAATATTATAGACCCATTAGTTTAATAACAAATTTGACCAAATTACTTGAAAAATCCATAAAATCTAGACTGGTTTCATATGTAGAATCAAATAATATATTAGATGATAGTCTCAATTGTCACAAAAGTACAAATAATACCATTTGTGAACATTTTACAAAAATCTTTTAAGAATAATAAAACAATCTTAGTTGTGTGTTTAGACGTTGCAAAGGCTTTTTACATCATACCACACTTTGAATTAATTCAACGATTAAATAACGTTGGAATTGGTGGAGCGGTGTTGGATCTCTTAGAAGACTATTTATTACAAGATAAGCAGCAGTTTGTGGAGATAAACCAAATCGCGAGTTGTAGTTGGTGCGCCACAAGGTAGTGTACTAGGCCCTATGCTCTTTAATCTATATATATTTGGAATTTCTACTCTCTTGCCTAGGGCAAAGTTATGCAGATGATACTTCGATTATATTTTGTAATGATACATGGGAAGAATGTAAAAAGAGTGCGGAGGATAGTATGAGTATAGTTGGATTATAGCAAGTTGAGTTTATATATTGACAAAACAATTTGTTTTCACTTTTTCTATAAAAATATTAGACCCTCCCATACTTACATTAAAGTTTAATAAAGAAATTATAGAATATTTATGCAACAAGTATTAAATATCTAGGCGTAATTTTACATGGAAATCTGAAGTGGAAATTACATATTAGTTACTTATGCTCCAAACTTAAGAATATAATCTACAAAATTTACCAATTACAATCTATTTTACCTGTCAGTGAAAAATGAAAAATCTATCAAGCTCCGGCAAAATCTAGTTTTAGATATCGTTTGTTTTGTTGGCGAAGCTCATATGATAGTGCATTACGATCGGTAGAATGACTACAGAAATGAATATATTAAAGATTCTTTACAATAAGCCAAAGTTACCAAAGTATTAACAATTAACCTACTATATGCGCATGTTAGTGTGGAAGTGCAAGTTTAATTTTGGAAAAATTCGATTTCAGAAATTTAAAATATATACAATTAAATAAAAGGATTTTATTTTGAAAGGATTTAAATAATGAACCTATTTAATTTTTTCAATCTGTCAGCTGTAGCAATATATGACAAGTAAGGTATCTATAATATCTGGTGTGTAAAATACCACGTCATTTTTACGATGGAAAACGACTAGAAGAGAATCTGCAGGCGACCATGCGGAAAATTCCGCGTCATTTGTGGCAGCTTAGATTTATGATAAGGTCCACACATGAACGTGTCTCTAGCGGCCGTCATCTAGAGCCCTATCACAATATCGAAGCAGTACATACAACATGATCCTCCGCACTAACCAACAGCTCAAGTACCGTGTCAATAGTTTGACTCGACCGGTTTAAAGGTCGTATAGGTAAGAAAGAAGTGACGCGTGTGGCAAAAGCACACGCGAAAAGTACGGCAGACCAGAGCAAATTGTGTAATAATATTGAAAAATGATGTAATCCCAGGAGGAAGGCCGCTACTACTCGGTGGCAATATACTGCATCTGTGGAGCTAAGAGGCGGTTTACGGTGAATTACATCTCCGCCGCCGCCGCCGCCGCCGCCGCCGCCGCCACCGCCAACAGATGCTGATATCAAACCGTCTAGCCAACTACTCAGATTTCCACATTTACTAAAATAATGTTCATGCTTTACTAAGAGGGCTTTAGGCATCAAGAGCACTGCGTTTAGATACAGTTTATGATATTTGCAGAATTTAAATGAAAAACGTCGGCAAGAGGAACTAGTAAATTGAAAAGGTTGAACCAATTTGCTATGAAATTGTGCAATCTACAATTACATTTAAAAAATTATCACTACGGTGTTAAATAATAGTATAGAATATCATCCAAATACCGTAACTTAAAGCATTAAGTAGATGGATGCGCATTTCGAATGCTATGCCCCATCTACAGTAGCATAAGCTAAAACTAATACGAAACGTGACTGATATACTATTAAATATAATATAATCTAAAGTAACCAAAAATAAATACACAAAATAAAAATATATTTAAAAATAGTTCTTATTAAATTTTATTTATCTACTTTCATTCAGTAAGGTAAAGATTACAGTTTAACGAAAGTTTTGTAATGATGACCATTACAGCACTAGTGCTGTAATGAGTTTTTGATTAATAGAGTAATATTTTTAAATTATTTATTATATACATTTCTAACACATTTTTTGCAATTTGAAATTTGCAGACCAGAGGTGGACATCACTGAGTTATTCAGGGTGGCGTCTTGAACCGTCATGGTCTTTTTGGAACCCATAATCTTGTTTGCTATTTCTTTATTATTTTCTAAAGAACTCTCAACATATCCCTCTGCAGTAGCAGAGGATTTCCACCCTCCGTGACGCTTAAGCATTTGCATATCCGTCTCATCATCTACCAGCATGGAAGCAGAGGACCTCCGAAAACGGTGCCCCGTATATTTTTCGGGTCTCTTCAAGCCCAACTGCTTTGCAATTTATTTTGGTATATTACCAAAGGTATTGATCCCAACAGGCTGCGAGCTACATTTTCCTTGCTTATAGAAGACAAAAAAACGCCTGTAACTAGCACTAGGAGGACGAAGCTCAGCATATTTTCGAAAAATGGTTAAGCAGTTAATACCTGGCAGGTTTCCCTCGGTAACTATAAATTCTCGTACGATTTTCGTTTTTGTAGATGCGATCACGTTTTTACCATATGATACTTTGTCTTCAATGTGATCTAACATTAACTTCGTAAGTTCGTCTCGTCAACAGGCCCCAAAAATGCCAACGATCATCACAACTTTCATAAGCAAAAACAATCCATCCTCTGCTGTGCCCAAAAACTTACATACTTCTTTAGAAAAAATGCTAGACTTTTTTGTCGTGTATCCGTCTGAACTTTTCTTGAGAAAAGCAACTAGCTGTATAAATTTGCTTATAACTTGATTTTTTCTTACGGAAATCATGGTTCTTAACATGGAATAGTGCGTCCAAAGCGTTGACAGCTTTTGTGGTTGTTGCTTTTCGGCGAAATACGCCAACAAATTTTTTCCGACACTTGTTTTATTCTTTTTGAATCACACCATTTTTCAAATTTCTGGTATTCAAGTTCATATCGTGCCTTTGATTTTGCGGGAATTCGTCTTGAAATTGCTCCATTTGCAGCGTCCTCTAATTCAGAGGGTAAACTTTCTTCAGAATCACACATTATAAAAAGAGTACTTTTTTTGCAAACTTTCGCTATAAATCGCACGTGTTTAACAGTAACCAAGACAACTCAGAAATAACAAACAGTTCAAGACTACTTAGAAAACTTAAATCCTTATAACAGCAGGTGTCATTTTTGTTTAGGACATAACATCATTTTAAAATTTATTTTGACAAATCTTGTCAAATATTTTTTTTGTAATTTTCGGATTACTTACGAAAGTAGATAAAATTTCGTACAATATTCGAGTTAAATTCATATTATCACACTCGACATCTCAACATCTCGTGTCGTAATATGAATCTTTACAACACGTATATTGTAAATAACTATTATTTTAGATTTCACAAAACAATATTTTCGTTAGTTGTTAATTTATATTGTTTCAAAAGTTTTATAGGTAATATTATATGCCGTTTTTCAAATACTTTTCTCTCGTTGACTTATTTATTTAATAGTATATCAATCACGATTCGTGACACAGGTATTTTTTTTTGTTTTTAGCTTGTACTACTGAAGATGGGGGCATAGCCCTCGAAATGTACATCTAGCTACTTAATGCTTGTTACGGTATTTGGCTGATATTCTATATTAATATCCGGTATGTTAAAAATGAATATATTCAGGGAAATGGGGTAATATAAAATTTAACTTTGACTTACTAATATCACATCGTCCTATTTCACATTGCTTTCTCTATTCGTTTCAAATTCAAATACTACGATTATTTACTATATCTTTTGTCCGCATTTGAGCTTGAGCAAGCACGTATATTGACTATATAAACAAAGTTCCGAATCGATATGTATGCAGAATACCTGGCAATCATGTGCTAATAGAACTGATTTATTTATAAGGCAGGGTTCTCGGCAACGATATTGTAAGCCGTAAGTGAAGTATAACCGACCTACACCCGGTATTTACTATTTACCCAGCGTTTGCGTTTCCATTGCTCGTTTCCGCATCCATATTATACATGCGGGGTATCCTAAGGATACTCATTGTTGATATAGGTTCTATAAAAATAGATTTGACATACATTTTTTTAATTCAAAAAATTATGTATACCAGTTGAAAATGTCTTCGTATAAAAATTTAAAAACAACGTATTTCTGAGTATAGTTAATAAGATTAATATTCGTGAAATGAAATCTTGTTTTATAACAAATAAAATAATCGATTTATTGCCCTGAAAAGAAATTATGCATAGAGCTATGTAATTTCCTAATTACCATATCTAATTATTCTGCTGTTGAACGTCGATTTCAATTGTTTTGTAAAATGAATTGTTTTGTAAACATGACAGCAACTATTTTGGATTTACATTTTTATTATAAATTAAATACCTTAGAATTTTAGGCAGTAGCAATGAAATTAATTTGAATTCAAGTAATCATTTGTGGAATTTAATTATATTAAATATTTATTGTGAGTAATTTTCATTGTTTTCATTATATATGCGTTAATTTTAATTCAATTCAACTTCTAGTTGTATAAATATAAATTAAAAATTAATTAAAATGAAAATATTCATTTATTATATAAAGGCATTTATAAATAGAGAATGTTGCATAGAACAAATTGGAATCACTTTTTAATACTTCCAATATAAATAATAAAAAATACAAATAAACGAATCTATTTGTCTTAAAAGGCAATATTTGAATAAAACTGCCATACATTTTTAATAATTTTAATAAAGCGATTGTCAATATCCCCCATATCGTTTATCCCAAATAACATAATTAAACAGTTGTAATGGATTTGGCTCAACTGTGTAACCTTTTCTTTGACCCATTTGTGTTCTGTCCTCCCGTTTTGGTCCCATTGTCAACATCGTTTCGTACTGTCAAATACTGTACAGTGTATATTTACCCCGTGATTGATTGGCAAATTATTATACGTACAGGAATCCCATTGAATTGTTCCCATATATAAGGTCTGGGAACCCATAGCGAATAAAAATCAAATAACAAAATCGCCGTTGAGCATAAAGTCACTGAGCCTAATATTTATTCGGTGTAACAGACATTAGGTTGTGAAACGTTGTAGAGAACTGCCTTTATGCCTCCTTTTTTATGTTTTTAAATTAAAAACTACAGAAACAAAACAGTAAATTTTATTAGGACCGGTTTCGAGAGTATCAGTTACCTCTCATCATCAGCCATAAATTTAAGTATATTTGTGTTTAATATATCAAACTAAATTAGTCCATTTATAATAAAACTGTGATAGGAACGAAATTTATGTGTTTCATCTTTACAATTAGATAATAAAATGCCACCCTATACTGTTTGGAAGCATGTGCATTATGACCACCGTGAATCACCAAGACTAATGAACATTTTAATCACTAATTAGATAATATTAAATCATAAATAAGTTAAATCAGGGACTAATAATGTTAATATTATCCCATGCCAAAGTCAAACTATTTGCACCAAATAAATGAAATTTCAACGGAAATAAAATTGGTCCTTTCCACATAGAAATACATAGAAAAAATCCTATTATCTTCGTATAATTAAAAGATAATTGACTTTGAATATAACACCATTTTGCAGTAACTTCGTGACGTTCGCCCTTAATAATTTTTATTTCGATAATTTCGCTGTAAAAAATTCTTTACAATTCATTAATAACGTTAAAGATTTAACACTATCAAATAATGAAATACTTATTTCATTTGATGTTTGCTCATTATTTCCAAGTGTTCCTATATTCCTGAAACAATTCTTTCTCTTGAAGATATGCTATATTATCTTGTGCTAGTGAAGATAGGGGCATAGCCTTCGAAATGTACATCTACATACTTAATGCTTTAAGTTACGGTATTTGGGTGATATGCTATACTACTATACGTTTATACGTTTCTGCATGGGCTTTGTAGAGTCAAAAAGATTTGACAACATTGTGCAAAGATTCCCGGTAAGAGAACATCAAATTTGACCTTTTTAAACAACGTATTAAGAAAGTCGATCGCATTTATCATCCGATAGAGCTAATAGTTAATTCGAAGGTGAACTGAAAACATAACAGACTTCAACAAGTGGTGGCCCAATGTATATTAAAAGAATACATTGTCAATACAGTTATTTGGCAGAAATGTCCCCAGGCATAAAAAAACAATCAATCACAACAGGAGTGTAAATATCTTGCTTCAGGAAACTTGCAGACGTTAATATATATTGGAGGTCTTGAGGATCATTTTAATTTAAAGCAACCTGGACTTCTAGACCACAGTCCTCAAAAATCCTCAATTCTTTGGTATGTGCCTATCCTGAAGGAAAAGTACCAATCAATAAATTTAAAGTAAGAGATCTACTGAAGCATATTCCGGAGGAAAATAGAAGAAATCGACAATTTTACGAAGATCACTTGCAATGACCCACCAACCAAGAATAATTAAAATGTTACATTTTGACATCAGAAAGTTTGAACTTGTAGAAAACTAAACAAACCTATTATATATCAAAGCAAATTGTATAATTATTTCTCCGAAAATTCAACTAGAATTAAAAGGAACTAATTGCGTCTTCATTTTATGCCAATTGCTTAATTATTAGTACATTAATCGAATAAGTAGCGGGTATTTTTAGTTGCTCTCGGACATAAGTTATATCAGCCAAAACGAATTTTGCTTAGAATTGTTAATAATGCTTTTTTTGCGATTTTCCACAACTTTACTTTTCTCGAGTTAGTTCCTTTCAATTGTCACCGATTCAATTTATACCTAGTGTCCATTAAATCCTACGATTTTATCAGTAGTGATGTGCTTCAGAGTAACTGATGTCCACTGTGTCTTTGTTTGCGGTTAAGTACATACACTATACATTGTATCGAATCGATATGTTTAGGTCTATGTGCGTACGAGCTATCTGTTGCTAATTAATGACGATTGGTAAAAGCGTGTTTGTTATAGGAATTAATTTATTTCGGTATTCAAGCTGCGTGAAAGCTTCCTCGCTATACCATACACAGAAGCACATTCGACTATTAACATGTGCGGCAATAAATATAATGGATATAACAATTTCCACGGAATTTAATTTCATTTATTTGTAAACTTCATTTTCGACAGTTTGTAATTTTCCTTCGGTATAATAATGAAATCAAATCGATTAAACATGGAACAACGTCACGTTGCTGTAGCATAGCAGCCATTAAAGAAATTCATTTTATGTGTTATTAATTGAAAGTGCTTTAGTCATAGCAATATAAAATAAGCAAAAAACAAAATATAAAAGACTCAAAAAACATTTGAATCAAATCAAAGAAAATCATCACGTGAACGTTCGGACAAAATATGAACATTATAGAACTGATTTTCATTTTATTCTATACTCGGTTTAATATGAAAACATTTTTCTTTGTATAGTGGTTTAAATTGTTTAGAAATGAATATCTACTTAGTATGGTATCGTTTACTCTGGTGGTGTATTATAAATTATTAGCAAATTGAAAAGGAAATACGATCCACTGTGCGCAATTGATAATCCAAATTGCTATTATAAACTATGTTCAATGCTCAGTAATAATCGCTGATTTGTTCAATAAAGCTCGGCAGCGAAAATATACCATATTGCATTTTAATGACAACAAAGTGGCCATGTCAAATAATTCATTTGAATGTATAATTTCGTTTTAAAATAATGAAATACTTATTTCATTTGATGTTCGCTCATTATTTCCAAGTGTTCCTATTCCTGAAACAATTCTTTTTCTTGAAGATATGCTATATTATCTTGTGCTAGTGAAGATAGGGGCATAGCCTTCGAAATGTACATCTACCTACTTAATTAGAAATTATAATATATTAGAATTTTATATATATAGAAAAGCTACAAATACGGACTGCTATATACAGAACGATTCAAATCATTGTCGTCAACATAAATATGCTGCTTTTAATTTTTTAATTAACCGCTTATTAAATTTTCTTTATGTAATGATAAATATAACATTGAATTAAATAACATCCGAAATATAGCAGTGTAAAATGGATATTCTTATAAAATTATAAATAACATATTACGAAAATTTAAAAGAACAAGAGATATTACAAATATTAGTAGTTGAGAAGAAAGTAATAATTCAACTCCAAAATTTGTTAAATTACAATTTGATCCTATAATTGCACGTGGTTTAGATAGTATTTTAAATAAATATAATTTTAAAGTAGTTCTAATAGTCTTGCTAATTTTTGAGAAATGTTTCTAGGAATTTCTAGAGCATTTCTTAGCGTAATGAACTGTTCAGAAAATATACGTATCGCCTTGTATTTTGCACTCCACTGAGTTTCAGATAAAAGAGAAATGTGTGGTACACAGTTTCTTCTTTTTGGGCTCTCTATAAAGAATTTAATAACCTCTTTTATAGTACCAATAGAGTTCTGAATCTGTTGTACTGCGTCAAGATCATTTACCACTAAGTTCAATCTGTGAGAAGTGCAATGGAAAAATGCTTCGAGCGGATATTGATATCGTATACGTTTTTGTACACTGTAATTATGATTAGACCAACCATTTTGTTTAAATTGAGCCCATATGTATTTAGAGATTTCACTATAGCATCGGCGATTGATTTCGCATCCATAGACTGCAAGTCTACGAAACGAAGGAATTCATCTCCTAGAGCATGTGCTTTGTCCACAAATCTGACACCTAACGACGATTGCTCAATGCTAGCTATATCAACAGATTCGTCTGCTAATACCGAAAAAGCTTCAGAATCATTCGCTTCCTTAACAATTTTTTGTCTAATAACGTTGCCACAAATATCAATGAGTTGGTTCTGTATTTGGGCAGAGGTATATTTTTGTTTGGTGTGACAGGTTCGTAAATGAATCTCCAAATCATTATCGCCACTTTCCACTCTAAATTTTAATAAGTCGTTGAAATTCCGTTCATTTGAATACTTTCCCCTTAGGGGAATGTCGTGAGAACCACAAAAGCAAATTGTGGATATTACATAGGCATAATTTTTTTACGATTTTAATCTATGAGCTAACTTTCTTCATTATTGATTTGATCGAAAACACTGACCATTGTACCATATGCAACTTTTATAAAATTGCTCGACTTGCATAGTGATGCCATTCCGAGTTTTGATGAGACCTAGCGCTTTCATTAAGTTTTTTATAATTGCTGAATTATTTGACTATAAATAATCCAAACTTGCCCGTCTTTATAATAGGCTTAAACAGTACACAAAACTTGCATAAAACAGGTTTTAGTTTCGGGGAATACACCATTCATTTATATTCTTCCAACCATGAGATTTTGAAACATCGATTATTCGTTGTAATTATATCGTTTTTTAAATCATATTGAGCGCTTCGCTTGAATACGTTTTTTAACAGATCGTACCCCCGAATGTCCGGTATTATCGATTTATTTATGAACAAGCCTAAATCATTGTCAAAACAAGCTGGTTCAGGAACTTTGGAAGTCCCAGATAATGGATTATCGCCCGGACTATTATTAGGTTTTTTAGTTGGCGCTGCATCCTCTGCATTCACACGATGATGTTTTTCACATTCACACCTCTACTGTTTTGAAAAAACGTCTGATATCTATTTCTGTAAAATTACATATTGTATTAAACTTGATTAGATTAAATTTGTAATAATATTTACCTTTGTTAATGTAGGAAAAAATGCAGACACTATAATAGCACTGACTGAAGAAAATTCAAAGGTACACGTCAAAACACTTTTATATATTTGATTTCCTCAAGTAGGTTTAAGTTCTAATATAGCTAAACTAAGAATTAGATGTATTAATAAATATTCAATTGATATTCCCATTTGCACTACAAAGATTTGTTTCATTAATATATAAAGATTCCTCGTAGTGTTGCACATGAGACAGCAGCCGCTATCTTGTATCACAATACTACAGTTGTATGAGTATAGGCATTAGACCAAGAATTCCACGAATGCTCGCAAGACTAACGTTTATAATAAAAATAAACATAGAAATGAAGTGAATTTCAATAGAATTTTACATTTGCATGTTTTAGATACAGGAAAGAAGATATCGAATTGCATCACAATATTATTATAGCATATAATAAAGGAAATTTAATATCTAGTAATACAGTAGTGAACTTCCAAGGGGGGGGGGGGGGGGGGCAAGTGCCCCCACTTGCCCCTCCCAAACGATGCCACTGGCCAGAATTATGCTGGAGCTGATGCACAACTGAAATTGTTTGACTACTACTAACAAACTAAGCAAAATCATTAGACAAGAATAAACTGAAAACAGATGGACATGCCATTTAAATTGACCCTTCAAACATTTTACATTTTATACGTTATTAAAATTTTATAAGTTGTTAAGACATGATAAAATAAATTCACCATATTTCGCGAAAGACAAAGCGGATTTTTTTTTATATGTGTGTGTAAAAACTAATATATTCGGAACTAGAAAAATGTTTACCTTATTAATCTTTGCCATATAAGCCTTTTTTCCTTGATACACAAAATTTTCACTTGGTGGTTTTGTTCAAAAGGTTCGGATTATTTATTAAAATTTCATAAAACTTTGGCCACGAATTTGTTCCATATTATTTTACATTCATTACACATTTTATATATTTACCAAGTTTTCTATATTTAACTACAATTAGAACCGTCACATCAAAAATTGTCCATTCAATCATTTTTTCACGTCAAATTAAAATTGTAAATTTTTACACGGCACGTCCATATAAAAATCTTTCTACTTGCTCACTTGTGTAACTCAAATGTGTAACTTTTGAAATTGGAGAGGCAATGAACAGCGCGGGTTAATTCGAAGACGTAATAGTTCGCACTGACCGAGTAGTGTCTGCAAATTCTAGTATTAGCTGTGTGTGACAACGACGATGGACATATACACTTTTTCACAATCAGTTCGATAGAGTTTAGAAATATTTTACGATAGTCAAACGTTCAGAGCGCTCAATTCAAGCTTAGTATACATTTTTACGTAAACGCAATCTCTTATCTGCACACGCTATTTTAAATGAACAGTTTCAATGTTACTTTGTCTAATAGTTGAAGCGAGACTACCTTCGCTACGACAAGAACACCTGCAGCCAGCAACTCTCGAGTATTCGTTATCAACAAATCCTATACGTGTTTATATTAACAGAATATTATGTAAACACATTTTATGTGAATCTATTGCCAAAGTATGGCAAATGAGACGTAAATGTATCGTTTAAAAACTTCAATATTAAAACATTTTTCGAAATGTACAAAAATAAATGTTAAAAATAGTGCAAATTATTTTTTACTCGGATAAATTTGTAATAATTGAAAAAATCCTTTGCTGCAAATTTTAATATAATCTTTTTATGTAGATTCCAAAAACGAATTCCAAAAATATTTTTCACGTATCTACTACGCCAGACTTTATCATTACAATGCTTATTTTATACATATAATTCATTTTTAATTTTATAATTTATAATTAATAATTTATAATTTTATATAAATTATCTATTTGTACATTGAAAAATATTGGCGAAAATGTTCATTCCTACACGGTTTTATTTCGTAACCTTCCCTTCAATTTTAATGGTAGCCAATTAATTCTTTTACAAATAAATAGTTATAAAAGGTGGTTTAAAGAATTAGTACCAAAGAATGAAAGATATAAACCAATTAGATGGTTTTCGAACATCATATGGTGCAAATGTTGTCTTCTGCCATCAAAGAATAATCTTAATATATGTTCATTTTTTATACCTGACAATGAAGAAAACAATGGATGTTAGCGTTATATAATTTCCCCTTCATGTCTTTATTTATTCACAGCAATTTCTTGTACCCTAAGCATGTACAGCAGATTTTATTAATGAATTCCAGTGGTGTATCAGCTATTAAGCAGCGTGTTCCCTGTTTCTTAATTCGGTTGCCGGAAACAACAACGTATTTATTGGCCTCGTGCAGAACTCTGTTGCAATTTATGTTAAAATCAAGTTAATTCAGATTTCTTTTATGCAATCATCCATTTTTTCATCGGCTATTCAATTATAATCAAACTAAAATTTCCATAACAAGCATTTTTTTCGACCAAAAATTTATGAATATTATTAAAAAGGCTCTGTAGCACTGTTGATCCCATAGGGGATTAACTTGGAAAATATGGATGATTTTAACAGGAAACATAATCTGCACTAACTTAGTACAGACAAATATTTGTTTCTGTGCGAAAAAGGACTTGTGCCTCCAAACTTCTTCGCCATTTCGCCATATATGTATAAGAGGAAATCAAAGCTCTTCTCGTACATACAGAAGAACGAACAAGCGTCAACCGAAACAAAGGGGTGACCCTAATTAAGAACCAAATTAGAAAATATAACAACACGAGTATAGGGGAATCAGTTTTGGGGAGACTACTAATAAAGATCGTGCATGGCAAAGAATAAGTTTGTGCTTCGGTGTTTTTGTTGGAAGATTGGTTTTGCTGGGACTATAGTGGATAAATTGGGAAGATGGATGCGACAAAGCAAATAATCCCATTAATAAGTCAGATCTAATGTATCTTACGAATTGTGGTTTATAGATAATTTAGCGCTTCATTAATTTTGCAAGCTTTTATTAACTCTACCACCAAAACAATAGTGAAAAATATGATTATACGCGGGGGGATTTTTAATTACCACCCCCGACATAGAAGACGAAGAGGTAGAGCGTTACCCTTTGGCAAAAGTAATTGGAATATTATTGGATGCTTAAGTATCAAATATGACAACTAAATGTCTCTCCTGTCAGTCACTGCTTAAATTTAAAGTTGATGACATCGTTCTTCTAAAAAAAAAAAAAACGAACAGTATGCGGTGATAAAGTACCTCCAGAAGAAAGGGTTGCCCAAAAAGAAATCCATGCTGTTATGGTAAGCGTATTAAGGTAAAGTACTGCCTCATATGACGTGATTAAGAGGATATCCCGTGATGTTTGATAGCCACCCTATCAAGTTCAAGGTGGCTGCATCAGCCGGTAAGGTTATGGCCACTGTTTTCCGGGATGCGGAGGGAATTCTTTTGATCGACTACTTGCCACATGGCCAGACGATTACAGGTGCCTATTACGCAAACTCAATCGGAAAATTGCGTGAAGAAATCATGATCGAAAGGAGGGGAAAGTTGAAAGCTGGAGTGCTATTTCACCAGGACAATGCGCCCGCTCATAAAAGTTACATTGCGATGACAGCCATTCACAATGCGGGCTTTGAATTGCTTCCTCACTCCCCACATTCTCCAGATTTTGCTCCTAGTGACTACTATCTGTTTCGCAAACTCAAATCGGATCTCCGCGGGAATTTTTATGGCGACGACAATGCCATCATGTACGCCGTAAACGGATGGTTTGAGGAGCAGCCAACAGAATTCTTCCTAGACGGCATCAAAGTCCTGGAGCATCGCCTAGCCAAGTGCATTTCACTTCAAGGGGACTATGTCGAAAAATAAAATACAGCAAGTTTTTCTTAGACATCGCCTTCTAGGTCAGTGGCGGTAATTAAAAATTTCCCCTCGTATTTACCTAAGAGATAATATAGATCGAAATAATTATTTTTATAGCAAATTACTTCAATTGCTTGCGATACGTTAATAAGATGCTTCATCCGTAATCTTTGAATTGGAAAATCCTTTATGCTGACTAAAAGATTCTTCACAAAGATACTATTAATTGAGTTTGTTTTAGTTTTAATATTAATTAAATATTTACTTGAATACAAGTGCTTCAAAATACTATATGGACTTTTTGATACACTGATTAATATGTTTTTCCATGGTTAGATCGTCATCAAGTAAGATTCCAAATTTTTTTACACTATTAGTTACATTTAGCTTTACATTATTTCTTTTAATATGAACTAATGGCTTTGCTGAATTGCGAGAATTTTTCCTACCAAACAATATAACGGATGATTTTGTTTCATTTATTTTTAAAGCGTGGTCACCAGCCAAATTTACAAAACGTTAAATCTCGTCACCCAGTATTTTCTTTGCTAATACTATATCTTTAATTGGAAATGAGAAATAAATTTGAGTATCGGCCGCATAAAAGTGTGCCCTGCAACTTTGTAGATTCGATGTGTAGATGGCGAAAAATAATGGGCCCAGTATGGATCCCTGAGGAATGCCGCGTAGCACTATGTCTAGAATCCGAGGGACATTTGTCAATAACTACTTTTTGTGTGCGACCCAATTATATAACCTTATTGCATGTTCACCAAAGCCAACAAAATGTAATATACCAAAAAGTAAGTTATGATCTATGCTGTCGGAAGCCTTAGAGAAATCTAATAAAGCTAAAATTGTAAGCATATTATCGTCATTGCTTTTAAGAACGTCATCAACAATATTTAAAACAGCTGTACTATAACTTTGACTCTTTTTAAACCTCTGGTAATATTTTATACGTCGATAAATGTTCTCTTATCTGAATATTCATCACTGCTTCTAGTATTTTGGAGAATGTTGGCAAGAGACTGATTTGTCTGAGTTCATTTAAAGTTTTTGGATCATCTATTTTGGGCAATGGAATAATATGCGAATACTTCCACGTTGTAGGTAAGGTATTTCTTTTTATATTTGAATTGATTAAATGTTAATCAATTCAAAGTATGAAAGCCTCTAATGTGTGTTTTATATTTTAAAATCATAAAATAGTTTCTGAGTTTATTCATACCCTTGGAAAATTATTTTCTTACAATCTACTGCTAAAATCATGTACATTTCAATCTTACTACTGATATTTTCATGTCCAGCGTTGCCGGTAAGATTTTTGGTAATATTTTTTAATCGAGTGTCAAACAATGTTAAGTGTTCATCGACATGTATCAAACTGGCACTCTCCCATTTGCGATTTACATCGAAATGAATGTAACGTGTGCGAATACAGTAATAATGTGTGTAGGTATATGCACTGGGGCTAGGCGGAGGCTTAGAGGTTGCAATCAGCCAGGAGCGAGAGTTGTGGGATATATGCAGACCTAGGGAGCGTTTCGAAATTTTCCAACCGCATTCCGTGATTCAATCGAAATCGAGTTAAGCGAGCGCGAAATGATTTACTATCGAGGCGTCGCTGTTTAAGGGGACCTGATATTCACGCAAGCAAAACTGCAAAAACCCACCACCACTTTTTATTAGAGTCCTTTTAATAGGAATAGAATGTATTTTTTTCTTCAATTTTTGCAATTATATTATGCATTGAATCAGAATAAAGTTGTTTAAAAATGATCACTACGGTGTTAAATAATAGTATAGAATATCATTCAAATACCGTAACTGAACTAGCTAGATGCGCATTTCGAAGGCTATGCCCCCATCTTCAGTAGCACAAATAAAGACATCTGTTTTTGGTGTCACTCAATGAGATTGCTACATATATATAGCTCTTCGAGGGACATAAATGTGTTCTTGGTTTAATTATTATGCTACTAGAGATACGATATTCTATATAATTTTTCACTACGGTAATAATTATTGGAATTAAATAGTAGAAAAGCATGATTAAATAATATGAAATGCACAATTCTTGAAAATGATATCAATCAAATATAAATCTTAGTATATTTGAGTACACGTGATTTAGATAAATGTGGAGACATATATTTTTGTAATAATGTCTCTCTCCTTCCTGTGTATTATACAAATAGCTCAATTCGTTTAAAGTGCTGCATTAATTTAAGTTAGGTCGCTTCTATCCATCAGTTTCTACTACTACTAAATCGAAATCAATAGCAATACCAAATGCATGTCATTACGATTCCAGCATATATGACAATGACTAAAGATGGGAATTACTTAAATGAATAACTTAAAACCAATCATAAGCTCTATTACCCAAGTATATTCAATTAATAATATTTCCGCATGAATATATCGTGCAAGGATTACTTGAAGCGCCTCCACTAAGGCTACAAATAATGCAAGCAAAAGATGAAAAGAAAAGAAAGGAATTTTCCATTTGACCACCTTCATCTCTACTTCACACTTCCGGATAGTATGGCTACCGGACGTTTTCCGCTTTCGATGGTGGCCACTAACACTATATGTAATGCGGGGGAGGAAAAAAGAAAAAGGCGACATGTAAATGACCGACCCGCGGGTCGCGTTGTCGACATCGCTCAGTGCCACAGGACGCAGGATACAGGACGAAGGACTGTTTGCAGCGAGCGCGAACACGTATAATTTCCGCCTGGAGCGGGTTTTTATTTCAGCACGAATGACGGTTTCTTATCTTAGATCCACATAAATGTATGTTCCTACTTTTATAAATAAAATAACCATGTATACGTGTATCGATAATATAGCTTCATTTGTACCTAGTCAATAAATTTTAATGAATTTTTGTAAAAAATCTACATATTATGAACAGAACTGAAAAATATTGCAATGTATCATTTAATAAGATGTATGAAAATGCTATCTATATTTAGTATTCTGACTTGAAACTGATTTATTTTAAATTGATGATACAAAAAATTAAGTTTTTATACATTGTATAACATATTTTATAAAATTTATTATATGGAATGATGAGCTCTCATTTTTTTATACCAACAAAATTCATTTAGTATATGTACATATGTAATAATTATATACAATATAAGTGTTGTAAAGATTCATATTACGACACGAGATGTTGAGATGTCAAGTGTCATAATATGAACGTGCAACTCGAATATTGTACGAAATTTTATCTACTTTCGTAAGTAATCCGAAAATTACAAAAAAAAATATTTGACAAGAGTTTTCGAAATAAATTTTTAAATGATGTTATGTCCTAAACAAAAATGATACCTGCTGTTATAAGGATTTAAGTTTTCTAAGTAGTCTTGAACTGTTTGTTGTTTCTGAGTTGTCTTGGTTACTATTAAACACGTGCGATTTATAGCGAAAATTTGCAAACAAAGTATTCTTTGAAAATGTGTGATTCTGAAGAAAGTTTACCCTCGGAATTAGAGGAAGCTGCAAATGGAGCAATTTGAAGTTTAATTCCGCAAAATCAAAGTTACGATATGAACTTGAATACCAGAAATTTGAAAAATGGTGTGATTCAAAAAGAATAAAACAAGTGTCGGAAAAAAATTGTTGGCGTGTTTCGCCGAAAAGCAACAACCACAAAAGCTGTCAACGCTTTGGACGCACTATTCCATGTTAAGAACCATGATTTCCGTAAGAAAAAATCAAGATATAAGCAAATTTATACATCTAGTTGCTTTTCTCAAGAGAAGTTCAGACGGATGCACGGCAAAAAAGTCTAGCATTTTTTCTAAAGAAGTATGTAAGTTTTTGGGCACAGCAGAGGATGAATTGTGTTTGCTTATGAAAGTTGTGATGATTGTTGGCATTTTTGGGACTTGTCGACTAGACGAACTTACGAAGTTAACGTTAGATCACATTGAAGACAAAGTATCATATGTTAAAATCGTGATCCCATCTACAAAAACGTAAATCGTACGAGAATTTATAGTTACTGAGGGAAACCTGCCAGGTATTAACTGCTTAACCATTTTTCGAAAATATGCTGAGCTTCGTCCTCCTAGTGCTACTCACAGGCGTTTTTTTTTATCTTCTATAAGTAAGGAAAATGTAACTCGCAGCCTGTTGGGATCAATACCTTTGGAAATATACCAACATTAATTGCAAAGCAGTTGGGCTTGAAGAGACCCGAAAAATATATGGGGCACTGTTTTCGGAGGCCCTCTGCTTCCATGCTGGCAGATGGTGAGGCGGATATGCAAATGCTTAAGCGTCACGGAGGGTGGAAATCCTCTGCTACTGCAGAGGGGTATGTTGAGAGTTCTTTAGAAAATAAGAGAGAAATAGCAAACAAGATTATGGGTTCCAAAAAAACCATAACGGTTCAAAACGCCAACCTGAATAACTCAGTGATGTCCACCTCTGGTCTGCAAACTTCTAATTGCAAAAAATGTGTTATAAATGTATATACCAAATAATTTTAAAATGTTACTCTATTAATCAAAAACTCATTACAGCACTAGTGCTGCAATGGTCATCATTACAAAACTTTTTTTTAAACTGTAATATTTACTTTACTGAATGAAAGTAGATAAATATTATGATTTTACGTAATTTTAAAGTTCTATTTAATATGAGCATAGATAAAATTTTTAAAAGTCAGATCAGGTGAAAATCACACGGTTGTGATTTTAGTTCCAAACAAGAAACTACTCATTTATTCTAATATACGTTACAAAAAATGTTCCTTCTAAATTCCCCATTACCATGAAAGTAAAAAAAGGAAAATTTCTTACAATCAACGCTATTAAATCACATACGTCCATTAACACACACTTGCTTAGTTGGGCATTCAAGTCATTACATTACGCTGCATATCTATTAGCTGCTGGCCATATTACACGCTCTATATCAAGTTGCAAATGAAGACAATTTATGACTCTATAAATGTCCCCAGTCTCTGAGGACATGGCGACCCATCCCCGAATTATTACACTTCTGGACGATAAATCTCCAGAATTGTAGGCAACGGTTGCACGATGGCGGTGTCCATTGCGGCGGAGAACTGCTACCAGCCCTCCCTAAAAAAGGGCACGCATCCGGTGCTATAACAGGGACCCAGGTATTGGTATAGAACGACGGTATAACTGTCTCGGTAGCCCGCGCATTGACCAGCAGAACTACAGGACTAACCACTTCATTACCTACTGTACTGATGCACTTTCTACAGTTCTATATTCTACTCGTGTTTATTGGAAGAATATCCCCCCATAAGAGAAACCTAGGCTATTTTTTGTTACGCATATTAACACATATCTTACACATATCCCTAAAAAAGATAGAATTTAAGGTAACATTGGGTGCACTCCTTTTCGTTTACAAACCGAGTTGTAGAATAGTACTGATTAGAAAGGTAATCTAAGAAGACGGTCAAATTTTAAATTAAGAAATGTCTAAAGTGATATATATATAGAGTGCTAATCATAATATGGCTCAGATGCGAGGACAAAATAAAGGTGAGATAAAAGATAAAAGAATTTGTAAATGATGGAAGGATTTGAGATGATTTTGCAGTAGCGCAATGATAAGGTTCAACCAAAAAATACAAAATGAGAAAGGCATGTTAGAAATGTAGTGAGTATTACGAATATAAAAGTTAGAAATTGTTGAGAAAATGATAAAAAATTGGAAATTGTTATAGTTCTGGAGAAATAGACCAGGTAACATATTCTTGGAAACAAATATATTGTTGAGTTAGTTATAGAAGGTTGGGTGGAGAAAAGTTCAAATAGCACATAATATTTGAAATAGTAATTGACCAAGTTGAGAATGAGAATGAGAATTGACCGAGAAAAAAAAATGTTTAAAGGAGTGTTAGAAGCTAGTTGAATGAAAGAGTATATTATAATATAAGGAACTTCCACGAATCTGTTGTTCGCTTAAAGTAATTAGAACTATTTATTTATCATTTAATAACAAGTACATATTTTAAAGCTATTTTTACACAAGCTTGTTATCTATACAATATTAATGTATTCCGACTCTTTTTTTATATTTAAAATCGCTGTAGTTTCGGTTTGATTTTAAGAAGAACTCTTTTAATATTTCAAAACAAATATCTAATGCTTTTAAATTAAGTAATAATTGACTTAACTTGGATATAAATAATAACTAGCGATATAAGTTATTCAAATTTTGAAGCTATAAAAAGCGCATGTCTTGGTTTAAATTATTTTATCGCTCATAGTGAAAATTGTGGAATTTATTTAATACAAGAAAATATATTTACTTGCGTAAATATTTACTCGCAATCAAAGTCATTTACTTTGGTACAAGTAATCTTTGCTCTGTATGTAGTATATGTTTCTACAATTATATAGTGAAGTACTATTTTTTCAAATTGCAAATTTATTATGACATGGTAAAATTTTAGACCGCGAAAGACTTAAATGAATGAAGTTTTATAAGTCAACGTTAATGAAATTCTTACATTTTTACGGGCATTTACTAACTGACTTACTTTTACATTTATCTTACATTTAAAAACGTAAGAATCAGAGATGATGTGAAACTTCTCTTACTTACGTCCCCGGATTATAGTAAGAAATTAAAAATTACATTAGAAATATTTATTATGATGGTAATAAATATTTGTCCATTATCAACTATGTTATATATAATTATTAACCTTTAAATGCTTGTTATGGTATTTGGGTGATATTCTACACTATTATTAACTTTAATAAAACATTTACTTTCACGTGATTATTATTTTCTCTTTCCACTGTAGTTAAAAGTGTCTTTACCTAAAGATCTACTTTAACGAAACTGTTCTCAGTCAGGTCCTTGGTCTATATCAAGCTAATGATTATTATTGCGCGAGGACAATCGGACCGGCACCGGTTGGTCCAACCGTTAATTATGATTTATGACATGGAGATGCATTGTAATGTTACACTATGTTAAGGTATATATACTAACCGTGGTATTGGAATTCAGAACAGGAGTATGTATATCCCCATTTGGGTTTCTCAGCTTTTCCTATACTCTACTGGCTTTTAAATGAATTTGTGTTCCGCGAAATAATTATATTTTTTGTTTTATTATATTGTATAAGACTATTATATATATTATGGTTATAGAATTGTGATTTGAGCTTCCGTAACATTTTTCAGCAATTGAAGAATCAATATACAAGTTCTTATGAGTATATACTATCATAGGCCGCGCAGTACTTTAAGGTGTAGAGAAAACAATGAAACAATATATTTTTTAACGAACTCAATTTTTGGAAGAGAACAAACATATTTTTTGTATATGCCGTATAATAATTTATTGTTGTTCCTTTATGCGATATTTATAGCATTATTAAAAAAAATGTACTTGGCTCTACTATGAAAACTAATTTGCTTCTTTAGTCATACCTTTGAAAATGATACCCCGACTGTATAATGTATGGTAGGTTTTCCTGTATTTCCTACAGGAATCCTACAACAGGATATGAGATGGTTGAAGCGATAGTGCTCTTGGGTGAGAGGAAGGTGATCAAATATAGATTATATTTGGTGGTAATGAGATTCTAAATTTATCTTGTAAGTTATGATTTCATTAATGTTGTTATTAATTTAGATTTAATGGAATTAATACTAAATATTATTTTAGTTCGAGTTAGATAAATTTGCTTGTCTCTGACCTTTATACATACCGCAACTATAAGGATTATTTTTGACAACTGATATCATATGTCCTTCAGAGTTTGAAAAATTAAATTAAAATAATTCGAGAACATTCTACCAACAGTTGTTTGTGTCCAGGGGCGTCATTTGGGAGGAGTAATTGGTTTCGATGTTTCAAAATCTCATGGCTGGAAGAATATGAATGGATGGTGTATTCCCCGAAACAACAATGTGTTTTATACAAGTTTTGTGTACTGTTTAAGCCTATTATAAAGAGGGGCAAGTTTGGATCATTTATAATCAAAGAATTCTGCAATTATAAAAACTTCATGAAAGCGCTGGGTCTCATCAAATCTCGGAATGGCATCAGCAGTCAGTATGCAAGTCGAACAATTTTAGAAAAGTTGCATCTGGTACAATGGTCAGTGTTTTCGAACAAATCAATAATGAAGAAAGATAGCTCATAGATCAAAATCGTAAAAAATTGATGCCTATATAATATCCACAATTCTCTTTTGTGGTTCTCACGACATTCCCCTAAGGGGGAAGTATTCAAATGAACGGAATTTCAACGACTTATTAAAATTTAGAGTGGAAAATGGCGATGATGATTTGGAGACTCATTTACGAACCTGTCACACGAAACAAAAATTTACCCCTGTCCAAATACAGAACCAGCTCATTGATATTTCTGGCAACGTTATTAGGCAAAAAATTGTTAAGGAATCGAATGATTCTGAAGCTTTTTCGGTATTAGCAGACGAATCTGTTGATATAGCTAGCATCGAGAGGTTGTCGTTAAGTGTCAGATTTGTGGACAAAGCAAATGCTCTAGGAGAAGAATTCCTTGGTTTCGTAGACTTGCAGTCTATGGATGCGAAATGAATCGCCGATGCTATAGTGAAATCTCTAAATACATATGGGCTCAATTTAAACAAAATGGTTGGTCTAATCACCTAATCTTTACGGTGTACAAAAACGTATACGAGATCAATATCCGCTCGAAGCATTTTTCCATTGCACTTCTCACAGATTGAACTTAGTGGTAAATGATCTTGACGCAGTACAACAGATTCAGAACTCTATTGGTACTATAAAAGAGGTTATTAAATTCTTTAGACAGAGCCCAAAAAGAAGAAGCTGTGTACCACACATTTCTCTTTTATCTGAAACTCGGTGGAGTGCAAAATACAAGGCGATACGTATATTTTCTGAACAGTTCATTACGCTATGAAATGCTCTAGAGGACATGTCGTTTAATGAAGGTTTCAACTCACAGACACGTACGCGGGCAAATCATTTTCTTAATGCTATATCATGTCCAACTTTTATCATATGTTTAAACGATATTCTTCTGCGCTTGAACCTGTCACTAATACAATGCAAGGTATTTCAGTCAATCTTTTGTCCATAAAACATCACATTGAGAAACTGACTCCAAATTTTCAATGCGAAAATCGAGATAATGCAGAGAAAGTTTTTTTCTGATATATTCAAATGTATAGAAGAATTATCAAAAACGATGGACATAGCAATAAAGCTACCACGGTTCACTGGACGGCAATCTCATCGAACTAATATTCCTACAAAATCAGCTAAAGAGTATTTTAGAACAGCTATGTTTAACCCATACTTGGATTCATTAATTACATCACTTCAAACTAGATTTTCCAAAGATACTAGTGTTGCATTTTCGTTAAGTTTAGTGCATCCAATAAAAGTTCGAAACAATGATCTGTTGAAATCAGATGATATTGAAAATATAACAACGAAAAATGCAATAAACAATTTTGAAGCAGAATATTTAACGTGGGTGTCAGCTTGGAAAGAGAGGTAAGTGGCAGAAGACTTAGACTGTGTAGAGCTGCTGAACCAAGAGTGTGAGTTCTTTTCCCGCTATAAAAAAGCTATAATAATCTTCTTAGCTTTGCCACCAACAACTTGTACTATTAAGCGATCTTTCAGCACACTAAGACGGGTAAAAACATGGCGTAGGTCTACAATGAGTCAAGCCAGATTTTATCGGGTCTTTGTATGGTCAGTGTGCATAGAAAGTTGGTGGAAGCAGACAAGCAAAACATAATTGCTGCTGTTATTGATGTTTTCGGTGCTGACCGAAGGAACATAAAATTATAGTTTTCTTAATTGATAGCTATTAAATTTAATATTTTTGTAATGTATGTATGTATTTTATTATATTATTGTTAATTATACGTGTTTATATGTTTAGCCCACCCCCCCCCCCTGACAATATGTGTAACGACGCCTATGTTTGTGTCATGATGAAATAATCTAATTCTTTTCAAATTGAAATTATGTTTGTATAAAAAGACAACAACTAATAACTAAATTACAAAAGCCTTAGACGTGCCGACCAACCGAACAATTCTAATTCAATTGTGGTAATCTAATAATAATACATTGCATAGCGCACACATTGTACGTTATTTGATTAACTAATCTAGTTGCGGCTATATTTGTCCACCGACTTACTACCGACATACCTGAGAAAGGACCTTTATTAAATACGGTGGTCAACTCAGAATCGCATATGCTCGTACAAACCAGAGATAAACACACAAATGAATAACAGCGTAGAGATGCAGACAAAAAGATATTCCGCTATCCTGCCAAATGTGAGGCCAGCAGAAAAACAAAAACGAGAAATAGTGAGCATTTTATTCGGACATTTAGCTGTTCATTTTTCTTCGTCCGGCACCTTCGTGGATGTGCTTAGAAAAGAGAAAGGGAGAAATAGGACAAGTGTAATAAAAATGCGTTCTAAGCAATAAAAAAAACTCGGCAGGCATCGAGAGAAGTGACAACAGGGTCACAAGTCTGTGACTTGCGAACGCGTCGAAATGTATGAGCAATTGCATAGAACTCAAGCCGTTATTTTTTATTGTGTGGTGAATATATGCATGTGTGCAGATTTGCAAGTTTTTGTGTGCTTGGTATAATTATGTTCGTGCGAAAATGTACGTACATATGTTTTTTGGACAATATACAAAGTAATTTGACCAAAAGTTAGTTGGGCCTTATGATATATATTATAACATAAATTGCAAAAATTGAAAGTAGATTATCTATAATCTTTTAAATAATCTTGCCATTTTTAAAGAAATGCTAAAGAATGAATTGGTTTTAGTACAAAAATAATTGTCTGAAGAAATTGATTGATAGGTTACATTATTACATTCATTTTCTCCAAAATGGATCTCAAATCTCATTGTAGCTCGTTTCCTAAATATTACTAATGACTGGATTTACGAAAAAATACTATTTTCAAATCAAAATTTCAGAGAAGAATTAGCACAGAATCTATTTATACAACTTCTATTAAATTTGATACATTTTTCTATAACAGTAACTGTGTACCTTTTTGTTAGACAATAACAATAGCTGGTTAAATCACGACCGCGTTGCATTCGCAACACATGAACCCATACTATATATGTGGATATATGTGTTGTATGTTGCATGTAGATGTTTTATTGTACGCTAACTCTATTATGAGCAAAGGGCACAATTGTTTTTGCAGTCATAGGCGTGATGCCGTGCGTCGGGACGCAGGGGCGTTGACGTGAGCGTCGCGTTGCATATGTACGCCTTGTGTATTTGTGCCTACACCATGTTATTTCATGTAAAAATACAAAAGGGACTGTCGCCCCCCCCCCCCCCCCCCTGAACATTGAGCGCATCACCGTAGATTTATAATTGTATTGTGATATTTTACCTAGGCATTATTTTTCCTACAAGATAAAGCTTGCGTCGCGATAGCACTCAACACGGCGTGGCAGCGAGCAAGTATGACTTAAGTGCATATGCACTCATCCTATCTATTGCAAGCTATAGAGTGAGAGCGACCGATGCAGTATATCATCTGTTTCTTTGGTTCGCGTATCGTATGCGTCGCAAACAAACTAGCGGCCCGGCTTGCTATGGTAACGTGACAGTACGCCGCTGCTTCTACAGCTAAAAATATATCGTTGTTTTAAGTTATTCCGGGCCGCGATTCTTTAGCGTCCCAACAGAGAAGCCTAGGCTACTATACAGAAAAATTGATATAAAATAGCCAGATAAGACAGTGCATTGTTCTGTGTAGTTACGTATGTACGATTTTACCACGTGTTTCTCCAAGAATATATTTAATAGAAATAATTTAATAAAATGAATAGTGTTAGTTCTTTATTGAAAATAGAGTTTTGTAGACTTTGTCTTGTGGACAAAGTAAAAATTAAAGAATTAGGTAGGCCATTGCCTGATATAAATTTATCGCAAACTTGTGCAAGGAGTGCACAAAACAAGACATTTACGCCGCGTTTTTCAAGAGACATTTACAAAAAAAATACTTGGATATGTGGTTGTGAAGTTTCCAACTTATTGTACTGCTTTCCATGTATATTAAATTGCAACCCTGCAGCAACTGGAATGGATCGGAATTGGGCCAGAATAGGTATGAAAGATTTGCATCACCTTCCTGATCAAATAAGAAAGCATGAATCATCTCGAGTCCATATCAGTTCATGCGCACAGTTGGCTGGCTTTACTTGGCAAAGTAAACAACATGACTCAGCTTAGTTCTGCATATCGCAAACATGTAATAGAATATAACGAAGAAGTGAGCAAGAATCGGTATATTTTAAAACTCATTATTTGTTGCGTGAAATTTTGCAGTGGTTTTGAGTTAGCTCTCAGAAGTCACCGCGATAATGAAGAAACAGGAAATCGTGGAATATTTAGAGAATCGGTCGATTTTCCTGCAGAATTAGATTTTACATTGCGAGAACATCTGCAAGATGCTACGGTTTTCAAGGGGACCTCCAAAACAATACAAAATGATATTTTAGATAGTATGCTTGCAGTATGCAAAGAGGAAATTTGTAGTCAAATTAAAAATTCCGATTTTTTTGCAATTTTGTGCGACGAAACTACAGATGTTACGAATTGGTGCCAAACGGTATTGATATTTAGATATGTTTTTGATGGAACTGTTGTGAGAATTTTTGGAGCTTTATTAGAATCCATGATAAATCAGCAGGAGGCATACAAAAATGTATTCAAGAAGAAATTGATCCTCTAAATCTGAAAATACCTCGAAAGTTAATCGCCCAAACGTACGATGGTGCGAATGTTATGAGTGGTGCTACAGGTGGTGTTCAAAGTGACATAAAGAAAAAATATCCTTGTGCTCATTATATACATTGCTATGCTCACCAACTAAATCTTCTAATGCAGAAAGCAAAATCACAACATGTTAAAGTGAGGGTATTTTTTAATAATCTATCGGCAATTCCCGTTTTTTTTTCACACTCCTCGAACAAATACGATGTTTTAGAGGAAATAGTCAGCCGCAGGTTACCGAAATCAGCTGCAACAAGATGGAATTATAACATCATAACTGTTAATATTGTGTATGAAAATCGAGAAAAAGCTAATAGAAGTATTTGAAGAAATTGAAAAAAAAGCTTAAGATGTGTAACTTCTAATGAAGCTTGTGGTCTCCGACGAGCTCGAGAAGACCCAGAATTTTTGTTTTGGTTGTCATTTTTCCACAAAATTATGCCACATGTGGATATATTGTATAATCAAATCGAGTCAAGAGATAAGAATAGTATCCAACTTCAAACTTTTATACAACATTTTGAAGTGTATTAGAAACATTAGATGTGAAACTGATGCTATTCAAAGTGACACTGAAGAAAATTTTCATTCAACAAAGAGGAGAAGAAAACATGATCACTTAGAAAGAAGTGTATATGCCAAAGAAGTGCTTATTAGAAGTGTAATTATAACACAGATGAAGGACAGATTCTCATATCGTGGCCATCTACAAGCTGCTGAGTTATTTAACACGAAATCGATGCCAACATTTTCTAAACAATTTCCAGTGGACCTTTTGGAAACCGTGTGTCATGCATATCCATTTTTGAATAAAACCACATTAAAAACAGAATTAGAAGTCATTTACTCACGTCCGGATTTTTATCAAATAATTGGAGCCACAAATTTTCTTTCGTTATTGCTACAAAATAATCTCAGTGAAACTTTCCCGGAAACTGTAAAAATACTTAAAATTATTTTAATACCCCGATGACCACTGCTGAATCAGAGCGTTGTTTTTCAACACTTAAAAGAATCAAGACTTTTCTGCGAAATACTATGGCTAATGATCGTTTAAGCGCGTTGGCGATGATGAAAAAGTTTTGGAAAAGTTTATATCAATGAAAGATTCACTTTCAAGGAATGATTGAATTTAATTTTAGGTAAGATTTCTCACTATTATGTTATTTTTTTAAGAAATGCGCCCCCCTCGATTGAAATGTCAAGAGGCGCCACTGGTGAGGTCACGCAGCATCAATTTATCCAAAATTAAATGGGGGGATTTTACCGATCAGACAATTTTAAGAATCAATTTTTATTGATTCTACATCACACGAGGATACTATCAAACTGGTTCAAATGGCACATTTGAATTCAAACCACTAATAGCTATGAAACTTTATCGCTGTTGGCCATTTTACGCTATGCAACAATAAAATAATCTTTTACGAGCGCATTTCACTCTATAATGCATGCGCACATCGTTGCATTAAATTGGTGGCATTTGTTGTGTAAAAGACACACAGAGATGGTGTGGTTTTTATATTCGCTTCGATGGTAACCATCCTACCATCGGGTACCATAAAATGCAACGAGCTTGTTCGATACGTATAGTGCATATCAATATTATGGATGTAAGAGATTTTTTGTTCTATTCTTTAATAAATATACGATGTAAGTCCAAGAAATTGCAAACTGTTTCGATTATATTTTAGTTTAGAGAATTCATGATTATTGGTTTTTTTTTTATATAGACTTCGATGAAAGTACAAAACTAGCTCTGGTACATATCACTATCCTAGATATATTTAATTAAAGTGAAATATTGTATTTCTCTACAAGAGGGTATACAAAAACAAGATTTTCTTTCGAGATTTTGTCTTTTTAAAATATGAAACAGTGCATGTAACAGTGTCGAAGTAATTATTAATTATCATGCCATTTTCTCTCATTACACTGCACTTTTTCACTTAATTATCGTACAAAAATTGAATTAATGAACCTCGATTTATTTGATTGAAACTTCACACTATCTCATTATGGACTAGTTAATCAAAAATAGCTACTCAAATGAAGTACGATCTTCAGATTACAAAATGGTTTTTTAATGCTAGGTTTAACAGGACTCTATCGTAGACAGTCTGGCAATTATTAAAATAACGAAATATTTCCTTTTAATCTGGGTTAAAGGCGCGAAAGAAATTTCAGAGGCGATTTTGAGAAAACGATTTGAAGTTTTTTAAAGTTTTAGTTGTCGTATTTCTAAAATTGATTGATATGAACAAAGAAGCCGTGTAAAAATATTTTTTTCGGTGGAAAATTTTCAGGTAATTGAATGTAGAATACTATAAACATTATATAGATTAGACAGAGTATTTATTTATATTTATTTACATGCATAAATCTAAATCTAATTTAATAAATTTAGATTTAGGCTCAATTTAATCTTGTCTATTTAATTTATTTGATAACAACTATTTTTATTTTATTTATTTTTGGTTATTTTAGGTTTGACAAATCAATTTTTATTGTGGTTATTTGTTAGTTTCAGTTATTTATTTAATCACGATTCGTGACAAAAGTATTTTATTTTGTTTTTTATCTTGTGCTACTGAAGATGGGGGCATAGCCTTCGAAATGCGCATATAGCTACTTAATGCTTTAAGTTAGGGTATTTGGGTGATATTCTATACTATTATTTAAAATTGTTTTAGCAAATTAGTAATTCCATTGATTTTCTAAGATTGTTCATGATATGTTTCCAATTATCAGTAGACTAAAGAATGCTCATTAAATGCACCTTGGTCGTATTGAATGTGTATAACGATTGCCCTAATAAATTACTAAAAAACTTGCAAAAGCGAACTTTTTTTTAAAAGTGAAACCGTGTATATAATTGTTATTGAAATCATGTAGATGAAGTTTTAATATCGCCACCCTATATACATATATATATATATGTATTTAATTTTTCAGCTGATTCTGAACATGGTGTAATGGATTAATACATAATGCGTCACGTGCATGACTTTCTGCACTAAACCTACCGGAAAAACAACACAGATCACTAACCCAATTAATTCCGTTACATTAGCATTTTAAATTCATTCAAACGTATAATAAAATGAAAATATTTAGTTGATGAATTATTTATGCAAAAAATATGTTCTATAATATATTATTCCTTATTTATATCTTTTATTTTAAAAGTTATCACTACGGTGTTAAATAATTAATATAGAATATCACCCAAATACGGTTAACTCAAAGCATTAAGTAGCTAGATGCGCATTTCGAAGGCTATGCCCCCATCTTCACTAGCACAAGATAATAACTAAATAAAATAACTCTGTCACGAATCGTGATTGATATACTACCAATAGTGTATATATATATATATATCGATAGTATATCAATCACGATTCGTGACAGAGGTATTTTATTTTGTTTTATCTTGTGCTACTGAAGATGGGCGCATAGCGCTTGAAATGTACATCTAGCTACTTAATGCTTGTTACGGTATTTGGGTGATATTCTATATTATGACAGAAGTATTTAAAAAATTGTATATAATATGACCTATAAATCTTTTGAAACAATATAAATTAATAAGTAACCAAACTAACAAGTAACAATAATAAACATTGGTTTGCCAAACCTAAAATAACAAAAATAATAAATTTAAAAATAGTTGTTCTTATTAAATAAATTAGACAAGATGAAATTGGGCCTGAATCTAATTAAATTTGATTTAGATGTATGCATGTATATACTTTCATAAGCCATTTACTCGGAATAATTCAAAACACTTTTAAGTGAACTAATTTAAATAGGATGACCTGAGATAGTCAAAAATATGCTCGGCTACAGCACTTTTAGCTTTCTATTTAATCTGAAATGAGCTAAATGCTCCTTAAATCTAGTTTCAATTGGTCTACGTGTTTGTCCTCCTATATATACTATAGGACAACTAGAACAAGATATTTCATAAATACCAGATTTTTTATTGAAATCAATCAAATCTTTGGGATTTCCTAGAAAATTAGCAAGACTATTATAAGTATTATTTAACTATCTAAACCACGTGCTTTAAGTTACAGTATTTGTGTGATATTCTATTGTATATTAAAACAATATAATATTAAAATACGTTACATTTAACTTTAAATCAATTATAAGGTTGGGAGTTTCGAAAAAATCAGGTATTCCTGTACAGGTTAGGATTTATAAAAAGTATGTTTAATAAAATTGTCCGCGCGCATTTAATTTAATTATAAATTGCGAATATTCAGCGATAAAAATACAGCGATTTAAAACTAGCTCAAATGCACAACAATGCTTTGCGTTAGATTTAATCCTTCACTAGGACTAAAGAGCATCAAATTAAAAATCAGAATTTCGAATAATAAAACAATTGCAAACAGTGTTGAAAATAGATAAACAATTCGATATCGAAATACGCATATAAATGCTTTAATTTGCGCATTTTGGGTAGATATCCTCTACAAGCATAGCGGGATATTTTGTCGTCTTGCGCGTACGGAGTAAATAAGCGAAATTGTGGATAAGCCATGGGTGTGACAGGGAAAGCCTTTCGGTAGTCTTCATTAATGTAGAAATATGAGGAGAACGGCTCCGTGGATTTTACCGTCAGATACTGGCGTACAGATCCCGACGTTTCGGCCCAAAGGTAATCATCTAATACCGTAATCCGGATGATGAGCGTAAGCGCGTACTGCGTGAAATATTAGTTTGGCAAAATAGTGCCGGGAATATACAATGAAATAAGCTTAGCGCCAAAGCCGATTAGGAACCCTCAAAAATCACGAATATGGAAATTATATCAAAAACGCTAGAAAATAAGCTGATTAATATAATGATATTAATAAATTACTAGCTAAATCATCAAATACGTGCTATATCTTATTAGGGTAGGCAAAGGTTTTGAAATCCCCAATAATTCTCATTGAAACATGGAAATGTTTAACACTAAACAAATGTAAATTTATGGGTTGTTCGGAAAAATATACTTCCTTGTATGATTTTGTTTATTTAAATTGTCTATCGGTTTCGCATAAGCATATTCAGGACAGGATTGTCAAGTTATTAAATTTAGTATATAAGATTCTTTAGTTTAATGCTTTCTTGTTGTTTTTTATACATATTATAATAAAGGTGCTATTTACATATGATTTTTTACAATTAAAAATCACAATTTAAACTTATAAAAAAAAAATTGTTTAATAAATTACGTTTATCGCATTGTTTTTGGTTACAGATTTTGTTTTGTTATAAATATATATATCACAAGGAAGTATACTTTTCTCAACAATCCATACTTTCCCACCTTATAATGGATACAACAATTAAATGTAAAATTGTTGAATAAAAGTTGAATAAATATCTTCTTCTAGTTGTCCTAAAGTATATATAGGAGGACAAACACGTAGGCCAATTGAAACTAGATTTAAGGAGCATTTCAGATTAAACAGAACAGATAAGTGCTGTAGCCGAGCATATTTGTGACTAACTCAGGTCATCCTATTCAAATTAGTTCACTTAAATGACTTAAAATATTGTTTTTAAAAGATTTATAGTGCATATTATATGCCATTTTTTAAAAACTTCTGTCTTGTTGACTTATTTATTTAATAGTATATCAATCACGATTCGTGACAGAGGTATTTTATTATCTTGTGCTACTGAAGATTGGTGCATAGCCTTCGAAATGCGCACCTAATGCTTTGAGTTACGGTATTTGGGTGATATTCTATACTATTATTTAACACCGTAGTGAAAATTTTTTAAATATACCATATTAAAATTATTGTTATTTGATGGCTGCTTTCGTTTCTAAAAATATATTCTTAGTCTTGTTTCGTTGCTAATTAACGCATTATATATAACGCGAAATGTTACACGTTGTAGCACAATAAAATTGTTAAGCATTCGTTCTTTCGTTTACAATTCAGTCACCAATTAGCAAGCTATTTCATTTTATGCAATTTCGCTCTGCATAATTTCAAGATTTATTCGTCCATAGAGCTCATAAAAAAATAAATGTGAAAAACGACACATAACTCAATGTTCGTAACATTATATATAATAAGGTATACTTTTCTTTATCTAACACTTGCGAATAATTATTCATGTGCCGCCTTTGCAACAAAAGCAATTTCCGCTTAAATTTGTACAAAAAATAAATTCAAGAGTCAAAAAGATTTAAAGGTCTATTATTAAAAAAAAAAACAATTGTGTAGCAATCTCAGCGAGTGACAGAATTGAAATAAATGTTGTGCACGGATGATGGAAGCTTCGATTTCGACATGCCCATTAAAAATTAAAAAATAAGTTGTATTATTTAAAATCATATTACATTAACCAATAAATATTTTTATTAAAAACGACAAAAAAAAAATCGCTTGTCTGCTTGTAATGCTAATATGTAAATGCCGATTGTCTCCCGACCTTTAATCAAGTCAGTATCCGCATCATTACATTACATTGCATCCCCATTTCAGTACAAGAGGACAAGTCACCCCTGACGGCAGTCATCCCCAAATAATCCCCCACGTGGCCATCATTCTATGTACTGTATATAGTTGTACCCCACCGACAGACAACATGATGTTAGAGCATCTGCGCTACGCATCTTAACATCATCTAGATCTAGCCGCAGCTCAAGTGGTATTGGTCGCGTCCTGTCATCCTCTGAATACTCTAATGCGTCGGCATCAGAAGAGGTTTTCGTATTCCAGCTTCGTATTCGAATTACCATCTGCTGCCCGTCCGTTAAGCATTGCTAATCACACACACAAAGCGGTGGCAAGTCATCAACCACACAGCCGCAATCAAACTGTTGCATTATTAATATGGGTCATGCAGAAATTAGATGAATTATACCACAGAGCATACATGCACTATGCACCGATAATATCCATGCACTGCTAAGCAAAGAGATTGCTTTGCTGCAGGTGCGCACAAGTCAAATATATACGGTGCGAAGAATTGGTGATGTTGCAAAGCGAATGTTAGTTGAAACTGTGAATGTTAAGTGTATGTTGGCAGATAAAATCTCTGCAAATAATTATAGAACATCCTCGGTGTAATACAATGACATATTGAGCAATAGCGTTAATTTATTTACTAAGTATGTTATTATGTCTGTCAACAAACAGTTGCTCCAGTTTTAAGAAATCAATGGTTAATTTACTGATATTTTTTCGCTAGTATGAAATTGGTTTTTGTAGCATTACCATCTTGTTATTTATCTATCTTAGAATTTAAAAAGAAACCATTTATGCTTATATTAAAGCAAAAAAAGAAAAGGAAAAACAAAATATTCATTCCATGGTGTCATTCGTAGAGAATGAATTACCTTACCTACGATACAGGACCAGACCTGGGATAAAAGGGAGTTACTGATATAAATATATTGATTTCTTTTTCAGGATTAACTACAGAAAAAAGATCGTGGATGTGTGACTTTTATTTTTATTGTATATTTACAGTATGAAAATGGAAAAGTAATTTATTCTGTAAATATATTTTTTTTCTAGAAGAGATCGTAAAATTGTAGAATATGCTACATTTTTTTAAGATTATAAGTGGTTTTTATAACTGGATTACAACTTTGCCCATCGGCAAAGACTTGACGGTGATATATTTAAGAACTGTTCTGAAAATGATGATTGTACCCAAAGGTATTTTCATACTTTAAATATATAGATGTAAAGCTGTAGAAGAATGCAGATCTAATCATGAAATTATTCCCTTTAAATATTTATATCATAAAAAGGAGGAGATCATTAATTTAGCATGGTAATTGCCTTTTAGCCTGTGACGGCTCGTGCCCTTTCAATCTGGGGGGCGCGTTTCTTAAAAAATAACATAATAGTGAGAAATCTGACCTAAAATGGATGCAAAATGATTAAATACAATCATTTCTTGATAGTGGTATTCTACTCTTCTATCTTTCATTGAAATAAACTTTTCCAAAATTTTTCGTTCAAATTGTAAATATCTCGCACCACATTTTTATTAATACCCATCATCGCCAACGCGTTTAAACGATCATTACCCATAGCATTTCGCAAAAAAGTCTTCATTCTTTTAAGTGTTGAAAAACAACGTTCTCATTCAGCAGTGGTCATCGGGGTATTAAAATAATTTTAAGTATTTTTATAGTTTCCGGGAAAGTTTCACTGGGATTATTTTGTAGCAATAATGAAAGAAAATTTGTGGCTCCAATTATTTGATAAAAATCCGGACGCGAGTAAATGACTTCTAATTCTGTTTTTAATCTGGTTTTATTCAAAAATGGATATGCATGACACACGGTTTCCAAAAGGTCCACTGGAAATTGTTTAGAAAATGTTGGCATCGATTTCGTGTTAAATAACTCAGCAGCTTGTAGATGGCCACGATATGAGAATCTGTCCTTCATCTGTGTTATAATTACACTTCTAATAAACACTTCTTTGGCATATACACTTCTTTGTAAGTTATCTTGTTTTCTTCTCCTCTTTGTTGAATGAAAATTTTCTTCAGTGTCACTTTGAATAGCATCAGTTTCACATCTAATGTTTCTAATACACTTCAAAATTTTGTATATCAGTTTGAAGTTGGATACTATCCTTATCTCTTGACTGAATTTGATTATACAATATTCCACATGTGGCATAATTTTGTGGAAAAATGACAACCAAAAACAAAAATTCTGGGTCTTCTCGAGCTCGCCGGAGACCACAAGCTTCATTAGAAGTTACACATCTTAAGCTTTTTTTTTCAATTTCTTCAAATACTTCTATTAGCTTTTTCTCGATTTTCATACACAATATTAACAGTTATGATGTTATAATTCCATCTTGTTGCAGCTGATTTCGGTAACCTGCGGCTGACTATTTCGTCTAAAACATCGTATTTGTTCGAGGAGTGTGAAAAAAAAAACGGGAATTGCCGATAGATTGTTAAAAAATACCCTCACTTTAACATATTGTGATTTTGCTTTCTGCATTAGAAGATTTAGTTGGTGAGCATAGCAATGTATATAATGAGCACAAGGATATTTTTTCTTTATGTCACTTTGAACACCACCTGTAGCACCACTCATAACATTCGCGCCATCGTACGTTTGGGCGATTAACTTTCGAGGTATTTTCAGAATTAGAGGATCAATTTCCTATGGCCTATCTAATTCTTTAATTTTTACTTTGTCCACAAGAGAAAGTCTACAAAACTCTATTTTCAATAAAGAACTAACACTATTCATTTTTATTAAATTATTTCTATTAAATATATTCTTGGAGAAACACGTGGCAAAATCATACACATCGTACAAACACAGAACAAATGCTACTGTCTTATCTTGCTATTCTATATCAATTTATATACATACATACTAGACTACTCTGTTCTCTGAACTGTGGCTGTGGCTGTGGTTCTATGGCTGTTCGGCGCTAAAGTATCGTGGCATTCAATATTTTAAAACAACTATATATTAGCTTTGAAGCAGGATACCATCACGTTGCTATGACTCATCCCAAGACGCTGGAATTTATCGATAAATGGGACAAGCGAACCGAAGAAACAGAAGACATACTGCATACGGTCGCTCTCACTCTAGCGCTTGCAATAGATAGAGATGAGTGCATATGCATTTAACCCGTATGGGTAGCCTGGTGCCGCTGGAATGTGTGTTACATTAGTCGATAGATGTATGGCGACACGCGAACGATAGAAACAGATGCTATACTGCATACGGTCGCTCTGACTCTACCACTTGAAATAGATAGGATGAGTGCATATGCATTTGACTGGTACTTGCTAGCTGCCATATCGTGTTGAGTCATGAGTGTTATGTATATTCGCGGCGCAAGCTTTATATTTTAGGAAAAATAATGCCGAGATAAAATATCGCAATACAATTATATATCTACGGTGACGCGCTCAATGTTCAGGAGGGTCGCGCGGCCCTGCGGCTTGCATAAGGAACCGCCACTGCATTTAGCATTAATGAAGAAGAATAAATTTTCTGTACCATTATTGATTTAAATTTACAAAAATTTCACATAGTCACACATATAGAAATTTTGTAAATATCTTTATACTTAATTCGATTTCGTTATATATGTGAGATTTACACCCTACGTCAATTTTGCAGAAATAATGTTAAAGTTTGGCAGATTTTCAGTTTTCTGATTTTGAACTGTGATCTAACATTTAAACATCAGCTACAACATAAACATATTTTCTGTACCATATATACATTTTTTGTTGACTTTATACTACCGCCTATCTGTCAATAAAGCTATACGGTCGAGAAACATCAGCAAAGCATTGCATTTATTCCAATTCCCGTGAGACTGAGAGTGGAGATAAAAATGCAAACTATCACTACACGAACTGCAGTCAAAGTGCACCGAATCGTATATTGAAATTGATTCCTGAAAGAGTAAAATTGAAATAGGGGAGACTCCTGTGTTTACGTATGTACATTATATGAATTTGGTACGTAAATTCTAAGATAATGCATTCCTAGAGAGAATTGCCTCAGTCTACGATTGGAGTCCACATTATCTATACCTTTGTTTCAAAAGAGTTACGAAGGAACACTAACAAAGGGAATATAATATTTTATATAACATTATATAATATTATATAAAAAAAAATGTCAACAAACTATACTAATAGTATAGAATATCACCCAAATACCGTATTTTAAAGCATTAAGTAGCTCGGTGCGCATTTCGAAGGCTATGCCCCCATCTTCAGTAGCACAAGATAAAAACCTAAATAATTTAAGTAATTTCGTATCTTGATTGATCTTCCTTTCTAGTTATAATATATAATAAAATGTGTTTATTGTAATATCGCACGCAAGCTATATTGAATAGCTTAAGCGGTATGTCATAGTTGTATAAGTAAATTAAATGTATTATTTTAAGTTCGTAAAAAGTAAAAAAACATTTTTATTTAATATATTTAATGTATGTTAGATATATGTATGGTTATAGGAATAAAAAGATTACAGATTATGTTAAAGACATAATTTCACTCACGATGAGACTTTTAACGAACAAACGTAAATACAAAAAAATTTCATCTTATTGGCATTTAGGAAACTCTTATACTACTATCAGGGAAAAAACGTATATATTTAATAATACCCACAATTCTACCATTCCCCCGATTTTCGTTTTTAATAATATAGCATAATAATACTTCTAATAAAAGATGATGGCCACCAACATACAATGTAATGGTGATTGTTCCGCGGTTTCCTTTGATGATGGATGCTGCAGAATACGAACATTGAGAAGGAAGGTAGAACGCATACGCGGCAATATCGGAAAAGAAGCCGATTGGAATAAGAATACCAAGTTATGTGCTCATGAAGGGTATAGACTTTGAGAGACCGTAACAAAGAAATGTCTATAGCACTATCTATATGCTAAATTATATATTGAATATATGAATGTTGAAAGCGACTATTTGAAATAAATTTTCGGTACAGATATAATTTTTTTCTGGGCCCTAGAATAAAACAAATTTAAATCGTATATGAAAAGGGGTATTTTAAAAAATCGATGCAAATGCAGCTGAGTTATATTTCGCTCAAAGCCCGAATTTTGACAAACAAAATGCTAAGTCTTTTCGGACGATACTTATATGTACTAATAAGCTATAGATGAAGACAATTTTAGAAGAGAGTAATCTGAGATAATTGATCAATTCAATTAGATGCAGAAAAGTGATAAGGTGTGATAAAAAGGAATGCAGTAGAAAAATGAGGACCTCAATAGGAGATAATAGAATCGAAGAAGTGTCAGATTTTTGTTATTTAGGCAGTAGAATCACAAAAGTTAATCGAAGCAAGGTAGATATAAAGTGTAGGATAGCACAGGGTAGGAAGGCATTCGTAGAAAAAGAACAGATTTTAAGATCAAATATTGACTTGGGTATTAGAAAAAGATTACTGAAGGTATATGTTTGGAGTGTAGCACTGTACGGGTGTGAGGCGTGGACTATAGGAAAGGAAGAGAAGCGTAGATTACAAGCATTCGAAATGTGGTGTTATAGGAGGATGATGAGGATTGGTTGGGAAGATAAAGTAACAAATGAAGCTGTACTAGAGTTAGTAGGGGAGAAGAGAAGTATTTGGAGAGTGTTACAGCGTAGGAGAGACAGATTAGTAGGGCATATCCTTAGGCATGGGGGGATTATGCAATTGATCATAGAAGGTAGAGTGGAGGGAAAGAGAGGGGTGGGTAGGCCTAGATTGGAGTATGTGAGTCAGATAGTTGAAGACGTTGAGATGAATAGCTATAGGGAGATGAAGGGATTAGCTCAGGATAGATCGGCATGGCGTGCTGTTTCCAACCAATCTTTAGGATTGCGGACTCTTTAACTAGCAGAAATTCCAAGAAACTTGTGAAATTAAAAAATGTAAGTGCCACAAAATTTTCGCAAAAATATGGGAATAGGTACTACCTGATAAAAAAATATTGGAATTTTTGGATTAGACATTTAACCTGAGTTAATGCCAACCCTTGCATTATCCACATACTTCAAGATTTAAATTTTTGACAAGGATAAACTGTGATATTCTTTAGTGTACTAACTTTAACAGCATTTTGATAATAATAGTTTCTCAAAATAAGTGAAATACAATCTAGGTTCTTTTGATTGAAGTGGATTAATTATTTCTCCCATTATTTCGAAGCAATGAATATATTTGTCTGCAAGCATTTCAGAAATGTCTCGAGTTCTTATGGATATTTGAATGAAAAATATATATCTTATAATTCAGACGAACAATGTATATTTCCAAATATTGAGGGTACGAAATATTCTTGCAATTTTGGTATGATAAATAATAAACGAGGGAAGGAGGAGATCTTTAAAAAGGGTCTATTTTCTTTCTATAGGGGTACATAAATTGTTAAAAATATGCACATTTGTATTCACATATATTTGCAATTCGTTTCCAAAGTGCTTCAATTCAAAGTAATATTTTCGATACGAAACAAAAATGTAATACATTCCAGTGAGAATTCCATAAAGACTAAACGTTTATTAGTTTATATAAACGACTGATTTGAATTCTAAGTTTACCTATCACTATCTAACGTTGTTTCATCATTTTCACAAAATTAGAAATAATTAGATGTCTATGTTAAATAGCCACAAATTAGTGGTTTATTCCTTCCGTTCTCATTATGTTACACGGTTCCTTTAGCACAGGGGTGGCCAACAAGTCAATCGCGAACAGTTGGATACAAAAACTGATTCTTTCGAATGTGGCGCTAGTAAAATGAGATAAAAAACACGAAATAAGGCGAAGATAAGTTGGCTCGGTGATTTAGCTTTTCTAGCAGATTTTACATCCAAGTTAAGCGATTTGAATTTAAGTTACAACGAAAAAACAAGGCAATAAATTACATAATTAGTTGCATTAACGGTTATAAACGTCAGTTTGTAATGTTGATTGAAGATCGCCAATAAAAAAAATGTTGATCATTTTCCAAATATGAATGACCATTTACAAAAACATCCCAAGAGGATAAAACATCCAAGAGGATATGAAAAACATCATTTCATATCATCCTCTTGGCTCATTTCATCACAATCACATCAGACTTGGTGGCCTTCTAGATGCCTAAATCCTATGTTCATGCAATCATGCATACAGCTACACCAGCTAATGACACGGTGCAGATCCGACACGTCCGGCCATAACCGTAAAAACTTTTTGAATCGGGAACGATGATCGGGCGGTTTACGGTGTACATATATGCTCCGAAATTCGGTTTGATACGATGAATCTAGGCAAAGCGGTATCGTGTGCAATATTCCTTCGTCCTTCGTCCTGGCGCAGGAAACGGAAAACGACAATGTGATAGCCGATGTCACCATAGCCGCCTAATAGGACGGTAGTTAATATGAATACGCGCTTGCCGAGATTGCGACGATCAACATTCTTAACATTGGCGGAACAATATTGTAGATAAAAATTTCCTAAACATTATTTTGTCTATCTTCCATAATTCATACAAGAAATTTAGCCAGATCAGAAAAAAACGTATTTTCAAGTTATTACATTTAAAATTAACGATATCAGTCTTATTTTCAATCGGTTTTACGTCTTTAGTGTAATTTTTCAGTAATTTAAGTGAACTAATTTGAATAGGATGACCTGAGTTAGTCAAAAATATGCTCGGCTACAGCACTTTTATCGGTTAAAAAGACAGTCTTAAAAAAATCGCTAAAACGAAACGTGCCCGTCGTAGAGATCCCCTTTCCAGAACTCGAAGAAGAGCAAATGAATGGTTTTTGACGCAACGACAAGAAGGCATTATAGTAACAAGAAATGCAATTCGTACAACTCAAGAATGTTAAATTCAAGGAGACACCAGGTATTTTGTCTTTTCATGCTTCGCCTGGGTGGTGCAACAGATTTATGGAACGCAAAGCATTAACATTACGACACCGAACAAAAATTGCGCAGAAGTTACCAAAGCAGCTTGCAGAAAACGTGGAGTCCTTCCCTAAATTTATTATGAAATTACGGAAGTGTCACGAATATGAACTTACTTTCCCAAATAGGCAATATAGATGAGACGCCCATGTACTTTGATATGCCTGGGAAGCGAACAGTTGGTGAAGACTCATAAAAACAACGGGACAGGAAAGAACGCATTTTACCGTTGTTCATGGCAGACCGAACCAAATTAAAACCGACAGTGATATTTAAAAGAACAAAATTCCGAAGGATATGAAATTTCCACCAGGTGTCATTGTACGCACCAATCAGAAAGGTTGGATGGATGAAGAAGGTGTACAATTGTGGCTGGATCAGGTATGGTACATGCGTCCAGGCAGCTTGTTACGTCAACAAAGAATGCTAGTTTTGGATATGTTCCGGGCGCATGTAACGGAGGTAAGCAAAGAGAAAGTTACGTACAGACCTAGCAGTCATACCGGGTGGTCTAACTTCCGCTTGACGTCAGCTTGAATAAGCCGTTTAAATTTCACTTACGTGAAAATTTGAGAGAATGGATGTCATCTGGTTTGATGAAGATGACAAAGTGTGGGAATTTTCAGAAGCTTGAGGTCACCCTAGTCACCAGCTGGGTTAAAGAGGCACGGGATTCGATACCATCTGAAATGATTCAACGCTGATTTCTTAAATATGCTCGGCTACAGCACTTTTATCAGTTAAACAGACAGTCTTACAAAAATCGCCAAAACGTGCCCGTCGTAGAGATGTAGCATCCTTTCCAGAACTCGAAGAAGAGCAAATGAATGGTAAAAGCAATAAATAATTCAATGGATGGTTCCGAAGATACAAAAGCAAACATGACACACATCAAAATTGAGAGCATGATGACGATGACGACATCTGCTACAATCATGACGCAATGCCTACAGATCAATTTATAAATGAAATGTTTGATGACTCAAAAGATGAGGAAGAATTTAAAGGATTTGACATTTTGTTTTAAAATAAATATTTTCTTCGTTAATTCGTTTTGCATTTTGACATATTGTTAAAAAAAAATATTAACAGATTGCATTATACGTGGACATGGCATTTTTTAGGGCTAGTTTTCAAACAAAATTTCTTAGTTCGCATTATACGCGATAATATACGATATATGTAACTTTAAAATTATATTTATTTAAAATGCTATCTAAACCACGTGCAATTATAGGATCAAATGGTAATTTAACAAAATTTGGAATTCAATTATTACTTTGTTCTAAACTACTAATATTTCTGATATCTGATATTCAAAAATATGCTCGGCTACAGCACTTTTATCTTTTCTCTTTAATCTGAAATGCTCCTTAAATCTAGTTTCAATTAGTCTTGGCATTTGGGTGATATTCTATACTATGAAATATGTTACATTAGAAAATATTTTTCCAAAAAAAAAGAAATCTAGGCAGAAATCTAAAATTTAAGTGCGATCACCGATATTTAAATTTATTTGTTTATTTTTAAAAGCCGCTTAGTTAGTTAAAGAGTCCGCAATCCTAAAGATTGGTTGGAAACAGCACGCCATGCCGATCTATCCTGAGCTAATCCCTTCATCTCCCTATAGCTATTCATCTCAACGTCTTCAACTATCTGACTCACATACTCCAATTTAGGCCTACCTACCCCTCTCTTTCCCTCCACTCTACCTTCTATGATCAATTGCATAATCCCCCCATGCCTAAGAATATGCCCTACTAATCTGTCTCTCCTACGCTGTAACACTCTCCAAATACTTCTCTTCTCCCCTACTAACTCTAGTACAGCTTCATTTGTTACTTTATCTTCCCAACCAATCCTCATCATCCTCTTATAACACCACATTTCGTATGCTTGTAATCTACGCTTCTCTTCCTTTCCTATAGTCCACGCCTCACACCCGTACAGTGCTATACTCCAAACATATACCTTCAGTAATCTTTTTCTAATACCCAAGTCAATATTTGATCTTAAAATCTGTTCATTTTCTACGAATGCCTTCCTACCCTGTGCTATCCTACACTTTATATCTACCTTGCTTCGATTATCTTTTGTGATTCTACTGCCTAAATAACAAAAATCTGACACTTCTTCGATTCTATTATCTCCTATTGTGATCCTCATTTTTCTACTGCATTCCTTTTTGTCACACCTCATCACTTTAGTTTTACCTATATTTATTTTCATGTTAAAATCCCTAGTCAAATCCCATTCAATACCCTTTCTAAATTTTTTTCGCTTTCTTCCAATATAGCTATATCGTCGGCGAATCTCAACATATATATTTTCTCTCCCTGTACATTCACACCTACACTATACTCTTCTTTTACTTTGTTTATTGCATCTTCTATATATAGATTAAATAATAACGGTGAAAGTGTACATCCCTGCCGAACTCCCTTCCCTATTTTTGCTACCTCTTCTTCCCCCTCAATTCTAACTAAGGCAGTTTGGTGTTTATATAAATTAAAAATTATTCTCCTATCCTTATAATCTATACCCGTTTCTTTTAAAATTCTAAACATTATGTCCCAATCTACATTATCAAATGCCTTTTCTAAATCTACAAAAGCTATGCAAGTTACCTTTCCTACCCTATTTCTTTTTTCTACTACCGTTCTTAGTGCTAAAATCGCCTCCCTCGTCCCTCTGTTTTTCCTAAAACCAAACTGATCTTCTCCTAGCCTTTCGCTTAGCAAAATTAATTTCAATGATGGTAAATAATTATGAAGAATGTAAGTAAATACATATTTTTGCTAAATTTTGACGATTAGCATAAGCGTTACTTATCTGATTATAATTTTTTATTCAAAATGAAAAGTAATTTCTTAAACGTACATATAATTTTACAAACGCTTTCAATTAGAGTTTATCGTGATATATCATACTAATATTTAGTTTCTTATTAAAAATAAATAGAATTGGCCTTCGATTAACAACAAATTACATTGGGTTTTTTTTTGTTTTAGACATATAATGAATATTATTTAAATTTCTTACATGGATTAATAGAAATTTCAGTTATAATTATCTCATAACGTGTACGTATTATTTTCATTTTCCTTTGCTCAGATGCCATTATCGAAAGCTATAGCGCTTTTGTATAGATTCTTGAGAACCATTTAAACTTTGCATAAATTCAGCACAACGGTCAAAACGGCACTGTTGTTGAATCCCAAGCGCAACGTTTCGTATTTTCCAACTTGATCCTGAGAGAATGGATACCATGAGTCAAATTATGGACTATCATTTCAAACTCTAATTGTAGTTCAAGCGGTTATGAACGAAAATATATTGCAGATTTGTATGTAAATATCAAGAAATTGTGTGGGTAATGTACTGCGTCGCTGATTTGGAATGTAGTTCTTGCTCAGGGAGGTAGAAATAGCTATCTTTCGCACGTGTGACTTTGGCATAATGAAATTCGCCCGTGAATACTCAATTGGACAAACTTGGAATAATAGGAATGGCATAAACAGAAAGTTCTATCCAATACATTTGCGGAAAATTGGTTTATCCTATATCTACATACGTTTGAAGAGAAATAGATAAATTCAATGGGGAAGCAAATAACTTTATAGAAGAACAGTTGAATTTGACGAGAAGTAAAGTTATAATTACTTACAAAATTGTTGCGCAGATTAAATAACCGTCGAAACAATCGTGACTGAGATTTATTTCAGTTATTATTCTCCCTTAGATTAATCTTCACATAATACATTTCAAATATCCAGCTTTAGTACTTTTCTACATTTCTAGATGTGTGTAAATCGAGCACATGCAGATGAGAAGCAGAATATAGAACCATGAGTACGATTCCAGAAATAAAGGATAAATGGAACAAAACGAAAACGAACGGGAACGCATTCAAATATAAATCCATATAAAAAGCAGAACTGTCGAGTTATTTATTTATATATATATATATAAATATATGCGTACGTCTTTATGCAACAGTCAACGTTAAAAAAGAGATATTCTGACAATCTACAACGGATGCCTAGCTGATGCTGAAGACTGTTGCATCTTCCTCCCTTTTAGAAGAATATTTCAAGAGAGAATATTTGAAAATACTCACAACTGTATTGAAAAAACACTATAATGTTTTAGCAATTCAAGAAACGTTCAAAATTGTAAATTAATCAATTATTAATTATTTTTTATGACTAGAATAATAATAAAAATTGTTTACAGATTATCTTTTATCCCCTATTTTCTAAAATATATTATAAACACATGCGCTTAGAGGTGTTTTCATTTTCCGCTGTTTTGCACACTTAATTTTAATTTTTCTTCATTACGTTACAAATTAGAGTTACCATCTATTATTTATATATCTTTGTATATTTATAACGTAGACCAATTTAATAAAATTGTACAAACATTTTCGGGGTGTTAAGTAAATGACCATTTTCCATAGTAATAATACCATCCATTCCGTTACCATTTCAGCATAGAACTACCTTCAGTTTCATTCAGGAATTGAAGCAATAACTGTTTTAATTAGCCGTATACTCGGCTCTATTTATATGCAACATCTCAACACAATTAATTATACGGGTTTCCTCATTTTGCATTTCCACATACAAAAGCGCTATAAATTAATAAGACAAAATTTAGTTCAAATTAATTTGTTGCATTTACGGAAAATAATTCAATGAATGTGTCCGTCTACTAATTATTTTAAGTATAAAGAAATGGAATAGCTCATTCGTTTATTTTTTTAATAAAAAAAAAAAACTAGTAACAATTTTAAATTTATTGAAATTTTGTTTTTTTCGTTACAAGGTATGAGCTTTTATAACTTTGATTTTTTAACATTCGCCTTTTCATTATTACATACTTTTACAATTAAATTTTGTATACCGACTTCTGCTATATTTTAATATATATTTATATATAATTATGTTAAAATCTCAAAATCTGACTAAATTCTTCATATTTATCTATGAACGACTTATATCAGGGGGGCCAAGAAGTCGATCGAGAAGCGATCGCAAACAGTTGGACACAAAAACTGATTATTTCGAACATGGCGCTTAGTAAAATGAGACAAAAAATACGAGATAAGGCGAAGATAAGTTGGCTCAGTGATGTAGCGTTGCTGGCAGATTTTACATCTAAGTTAAACCATTGAATTTCAAGTTACAATGAAAAACGAAGTTACATGATTAGTTGTATTAATGCTTTTAAAAGTCAGTTTGTAATGTTGATTGAAGATCTCCAACTAAAAAATTTTGATCATTTTCCAAATATGAATGACCATTTAGAAAAATATCCCAATTTTAATTATAAGTTTGAAAAATACGTTGTAGAAATGTAAAAGTCATTGAGGATTTTGATGCAAGATTTGGTGATTTAAAAAAAATTGAGGATATTGTTCAATATTTAACTTTCTTGCATTTTTCTTGGAAATCACATATTTTAAGATGTATTTGATACTAAGAAGAAGTCACCTACATATTTATGAAATGCTTTATTCCAGTTGTCTTAATGATTATGTATGATAAAAACAAGACCAATATACAAAAAAAATTAAAATAAAAATAAAAAATCTGGTGTTGTATGGTAATTTAAAAATTCTTCAACGAAGCATAATTTTGATTCAGGTTATTTTGCTGAAATTAGTACATTTGGTTTAGATAACGTGTGTCAAGAATTGACTTGAGTGCTTATAAACAAATATAATATAATTTAATAAATATCGATTTAAGCTAACATTACGATTTGATCATTAAATTACAAAGTTACAGAGGAAAGTAATTTGACAACATATTTCCCATTTTCTCCATAAGTGGATATTGCTTTAAAAGAACGGAAAACGTATTCCATGTACATACAACAATGTATCACAGATATTTCATTCATTCTTTTGTCCTCATCCACTTTCTCATTTCCTCCTTCGCCATTGCGATGGCGCAATAGTTCTTTTGAACGAATCATATACTTAAAAAATTTTATCTTCGCTATATTACATTGTCTATTATGAAATCTTCTACAAAATGATAGACGATACATTTTCCATTTAAATTAATATTGCAAATACAATGCTGTGGTAAAAATTTATAATATCATTAACTGTATAACTACGTCACGTCTGTCTTATGGGCTGTAAAGTGGAAGATTCTTGTTAACATTTGAATTAATTTAAAAATTGTTGTCACATTTTAGCAAAGCCTCTCAATTCTTGCGAAGAATATGCACAGTTAATAAAAAAATTCTTGAAAACGAAGACAGAACTCATGCATGATAAATGCACCACAATCGCAAAATTACAACAATGTCAATATCTCATTTTTTAAATGGATATCAATATACGTGCTAAGAGCTCAGCGAACATTTGACAAGTTATGTAATATAATCATAGTCCGTAGCGTATCTTGTGATTCGAACATTTTTTTCGCAGATATGTGAACGCGTGTATATGTGTGCAAGTGGGAAGAAGAGAATTCGCTTCAACGGGGACGACAGATCACAAGGAAAAGGCAAAAGTTGAATCCAATTTTCCACATGGTCTGCGGCAAAAGTTTCGTCTTTTTTACACAACTTGCGCTTCCCGAAATAAAACAATTTGGGCCGTATTGTCGCATCAGAAGACGAATGTAATAAAGAAAATATCATAAATCGTATATATATAAAGTCACTCAGAAAATGAAATGGATTAAAAGCTACCCACATTAACTCAAACTATCTAATCTTTTTGAAATAATTATTTTGTGTAGTATGAAATATAAAGCATTTAAAAATGAAATAATTATATAGACCATGAAAATTATAAGGGTACGTTGACAGAATTCATAACGAAAATATATAAGTTGTTTTGACAGTAACAAGTTCAAAAAAATATTCTTACTTTGAGACATTATAAAGGTGTAAAAATTTTACAACTACGTTTATAACATTCACCTAGACCTACATGTGTATTTCTTCTAGTAGATTGTAAGATTTCAAGAAATGGTACACTTCTAACACAATTTCTAGCACTTCATTTTGAAATATACATTGTATTCCGAATTAGGTAAAGAATTCTCAAATAATATTTTATACTACAGATGAGAAATAATATTTTTCTTATTGTAAATGCGAAAACAATTATTTCAACTTCGTGTATTTAGGGGAAATCACAATTTTTAAAAGTTTCTTTTGTTACTTTTTAAACTTACCTCGTATATAGATATAAATCTATAGATCATTTGAGAAATAACTGAACATAAAGATTTTTTGCTTAGAATTTTGTCACCACAACTATTATACATATAGAAATCAAATGAAGATAAAACCACAATAAATATACAGGATAGAGGGAAAAGCATTGAGGATACTATAAGAATATCCTTATATAGAGTGTTTGGAAACTAAATAAAGCATCTTTAGAAAATGTAGTTACAAATATAAATTTTAACATTTTCCTATTGTTAACATTTTTCTTGAACGACGTTTTGTTCAGGAAATGAGAAGCATTTTAAAGGTGCTATAGGTGCGTAGAAAAATGTCTTGTGAAGCCATGTTTTGAGAAAGCGTTTGAAGTGCCTAATAATGTATAATATATATACTCAAGTGCTACAATTTATTATTCTTTTGAACGTCTGCGAAACTAATAGAATATAACTTACATTATAACATAATATAAGCTTCCCCACTAAGTAATGTATTAGAACTCGGTGTGCAAAGTTGTAACTTGTAACGTTGGCTGATGTTGCCGTTCAGCATTGCGCTTCTGCAACCTGAAATGTATTTCAGACACCATCGTCAACCAGGCACAAGTGCAATTTCCACCTGGACATGAACATCCATATATAAAGACAAGTTGTTGCCGTTGGAGTTGCGGTACATGTTTCGGCTAGAGAACTAGATGACCGACCATCACAATTTATTGTTCCCTTCTACCTTCAACTAAAATGCTTGAAGCAAAGTTTATGACTGATTCTGAACGTTCCGTTATTATATGTAAGTTTTGGCAACTATATGAAAGTCCGAGCAAAACTTGTTGGATAATGGGGACATTTTGCTTTTAATATATTTGTTTTAGCTATGAAACTATAATAATGGACGTAATAATAATATGTACTATAATGGTTTTAAAAATTATTACTACGGTGTTAAATAATTGTATAGAATATGGTAAGTAATATCGTAACTGACGACAAAAGAAATCATTTTATTCAGATGCGGCAATTCGTATCTATATAAGATAGAGAGTACTATTTAAACTGACTAGTAAAATTTTGTTCTTCAAAATAAGTACAGGTTCCTTAATCAGTTTTTATTTCATAGTTGATGACGTTAAAGTAAAACATAAGACTGGAAAGGCACAACATATTAAGAAGAGAAATATGTTGAGTTCTAATTTTTGACTCTTGTACAATTAATATGGTTGCACAAAAATGTATTGATTTATTATATTCAATAATTTGATGTAGTTAGTTCTGGCGTTAAATTTATTTATAGAGTTCTAATTAACCAGATGGAAGTTTATGGTGAAATAACCAATCAATGAAAATATTCTATTCTAAATTTCATTATATTTTTCTCTTATATTTTATAGATTCTTTAATAAACTTATACAGATCAGGGTAATATTGTTTGTATAAGTTCCACGACGCAGATTTTCAAATCACTGTTTCTCGAGTTCTGTTTTTGTTAGATAGAACCCTGTAATTCTGAAGTAGCGACATACGATTTGTATCGAGACATGACTATAATAAGTGGACTGTGTTGCCAATTTAGCGAATTTCTCGCTAGACGTAGCGAGATTTTAAAAACTAAATCAACTTTCTATTTTCCTTACTTTTCAGATTTAATTGTTTTGTTTTCGTTGATTTAACACTTTGTAGCGGGCGCGGGCACAGGGTTGGAAATCCCTGATCCACATCAACTCCAGTCCCATGACACTTATGATGATAAACTTTCCATCACGTCTTCTGTCGTCCCCCACGAAGGCGATGGGCGCAGCACACACATTCCATTGCTAAATTACTTTCAACATTTCCAGACGCAGGTATAGCTTCAACATATATATCTGTAGATAGTACGCAACTTAGTTTAACTGTCGGAAAAGTTAGCGACCAATCTATCCACATTTTGGACAAACTATAAGAACCTATATAACCAAGCGTCGTGTTAATGTAGTGGGTGGGTGGCATTGATGGGTAACAGCCTATGACGCTCACAATAGCACACGGGCACCTACCTATACACTGGCGAAGAACACCTGCCACCATTATCATGATTGCGAGGACAGAGATGTATTCTAAATTGAGGTGTTCTGGATGCTGATGTTTTATGTTGCATGGCAGATTTTGATCAATTTAAATCGGATAGCTTACAAAAATGGGACAAATATATCGATTGGCGTTTGGAAGTTCTCCCAGTTGCTTTTATCGATTTGATTGTCAAATAAGTGATCAATCGTAATATTTTGGGCAAAGGCTGCACTGGAAATGAAATGTCTTGGAGAAACGGCAACTGGTAGAAGTCACCTGGTTCTGATAAAACACTAGCGAAGTACAAGATCATCTAAATCTCATTTTAACGTAAAGAATATTTTTGATTAAATAAAATGATTTGGTTTTAATACACTTAAGCATTTGTGTAGTTCCAATTTCGGAATCTATTGCGTTAAAAGTAGTTACTAAAGTCAGATGGTTACTCAATTTTAGAGGATCAAATCAAAAGCTCTATGTAAATAGGTTCTACCGTAACTTAAAGCATTAAGTAGCTAGATGTACATTTCGAAGGCCATGCCCCCATCTTTAGTAGCACAACACTATACTTCTAATAGTCTTGCTAATTTTTTAGGAAATCCTAAAGACTTGATTGATTTCAATAAAAAATCTGGTATTTATGAAATATCTTGTTCTGGTTATCTTAAAGTATATATAGGACAAACACTTAGACCCATAGAAACTGGATTTAAGGAGCATTTATCTCATTTCAGATTAAATAATAAAGATAAAAGTGCTGTAGCTGAACATATTTTTTACTAACTTAGGTTCAATTAATCGATGAGAGTAACTCATGGACAAACCTGGCTTCAAACATTTTTATCGCCAGATCATATCTGTTGCACAAATTGTAAATTTCAAAAGGAAACATACAATAGATCAATGGATTGCAATCAATAGTCCAAACTGTCCTTCGTACCTGAAACAAATAGAAAACAATATTAATAACACGAACTATGAAGGGACCAATATATAGCACGTACCAAGCGAAGTCACACTTACCACACACTATTACAAAAATGAAACAAAAGCAAAATACTATTTTAACCTCTATAAATAAAATTATCTTTATGGAAAACGTTGAAACTAATATAAAAAATAAAGAACAATTTAATAAAACATAATATGGAAATACTAGAAAATTGTGTTGTGCATCAAATCAACACCAGACAAGAAGAAAATCTACACTTAGACGCTGTAAGGACAAACAGAGGAAGAAGAGCCGTAAAATTCGCAGCATTGAAACAATTCAACTTGTTTTTATAAAAAAAAAAAGTTTCATTTATAAAAAAAACTCACAAACTACAAAAAAAATTGTTACAAAAGTTAAAGAATATTTAGGTACATAAAAATACGAAATATATATTAACTATAGTAATTAGTATATTTATATTAAAACAAATATTTGCTTACATTGTTATTAATACTTATACTGTATAAACTTTTGATAGAAATTTGTAAAAAGAAATACTGTAAAAAAAGCAACCTCATATCTATATTTAGTATAGCGATGTGTAGTTCACTCGCGAACCGTTCATTCTGAACAGTTCAATCAAATGACGGGCGTACTATGACGATGTTTTGCAACTACCTATAGATTACTATGACCTAGTTCGTGAACTATGAACTACATGGTACGTATTGATGTACTTGTACTAGTTTCTGAACCCGTCATGTATTAAACCGTTCATGAATCACAACGGCTCGTAAACGATGCAGTATAGTATACATTACATATACAGTACCAATAGCAGTACTAACATTTATGTGATAAAAAGTATCGGTGAACGGAACGAAATTATATTTCCTTATATATATGTTTTGTATAAATTATAAACATTGTTGTTTTTTCTTCCTCATTCTTAATTCAAAATAAGTATTGTAATATTTCAATTTATTTATCGTTTACTATTCAATATTTTTATATTGAGAAAAAAAGAGATTATTTTCAGTATGTGCATGTATTTTATATAGGTGGTGAACTAGTTCCTTTTTACAAGATGTTAGTAGTTCACGACCTATAGTTCGTGAACGGTACATTGAAATGAACTATGAACTACGAACTAGGTCCTCAGAGTGAACTACAATTTGCCATCGCTAATCTAGTAGTCTGGTTGCATAGTAGAAAATAAATGATAACAATGAATCGTTATATGATATCAATGTTTAAAAATATATATATACTAACATAGGATTAGAGAAATTATGAATTTAGCAAAAAAACTTCTGTAAATTCTCTTGCAAAATCAGATTATTGAGTTTAAATGAATTTCAGAGTATTCGCCTAAATATCGTATAAATCCAAGCCATTATATTGCAATGGATTATTGAATTTGCTAACTTTTGTTGAATTGGAAACTATCAATGAACATATCCTGCAATTTTAAAACTAGCTATTTCTTCCACGTGAGATCTTCGAAAGAACCTTTTTCCCAGCTTGTTAGTTCGTCAAGCAGTCTTGTATATAGTCCTTGGCATTCTTATACATTTTCCGTAACCGCTTCTACACACATACATTCGTACACTTACACAAGTACGAACACACAGAACGACTGATTGATGGCCCTCTTAGCACTTACACGATTATTTCCGCCAAAGCAGAGTCGACTTCCGCCCGTGTCTCTGCTATTTCCCCATTCCCATTTCTAACCATAGTTGAAGACCTTCAAGCCTTTCCTCTTCTCTAATCTAACTTCTTATATCCTAAAGGTGAGTTCATATTACATATAAATTGCAAACTATTATACTATGGCTCGATATTTAGTCTATTATGTTAAAAGGAATCATGACACAAATTCTTATTTGATTGAATTTCGATTTAAGGTGACGGATTGCCTTGTTAATTTTCCATAATTAGAATAGTATATTTTGATTGAAGATATTTTTTTACAGAAACGTTGTGAGAACATAATATTTTTAACATACATAAAGGATGCTGCAGATTAGTGGATGAGAAGATGTTAATTGTATTAGCCATGTTCGTTACTATTTGCAAAAAAATCTCAAAATTAAAATTTTTCTAACGATTTTTTAAATATGTAGATTCTACCAAAACTGAACACACCATCGAATATTTTTGTCACACATGTAATATTTGAGTTGGAATATTTGCAACACCTGTGTGACAAATTTATATCAATGCAGCATATCAAAAAAATTCTTAACTCTTAATTACAAAACACACAAAATATAAAGTAAAAATTCTATACATTTTGATATACATTACGTCAAATATTTTGCCAAGGGTCAGTAGAAATAGTAACTTCAAGATGGAATAATTAGAATACATAAGAAACCTGGCTTCAATTATTATTAGGAAGTATTTTATCAACAATCGCCCCCTTAAACCATATTTTCTTCTACGCAGTCGTAATATTTAATGAGAACTAATTTCCACTAAGTATTTTATAATATTTTTATTTTACAAATTTTTGTTCAACTTTTCCTGATATATCATTATAGGCATGAGTAACAAAAAAACATTTATTTTAATTTCTTTTTCTTTATTTTATTCGGCTATCGGCGAAATTAAGACTTTATAAATTAGAAATGAATAAAAGTGAATAAAATGTAAAAATCAAAAAAAACATTTATAGGGTTTTTGTCTGCAATTAGATTCAATGAAAACTGTATTCAGTAATGATGGTATGTTTGATGTTTCTTTTTTAGTATATACACCGAGCCTGTTAAGAGTTTTCCACAAGCTACTTTTATTTTGTGTTAAATAAGAAGCTTTCTTTTCTTTTCTAGTGGTTAAGTTTCTATATAGTCTATAATTATCTATATTATTATATGTTCATGTTCTCATATTGAGTGATATTCTATACTAGCGCCACCAGTCGATGGTTCGAATCCCATTTCAGACAAAATATCTTTAAAACAGAAAAATTCTCTCCGCAATTCGAATGCTATGGCTTTTTAAATTATTCAACATAATCAGCCTTCTGAAGTAGACATCGTGTTCCTTAAACTGCACGCTCCTAGTAAGTCACCTAAATTATAATATCGGACCTGTATAATATAACTCGCATCGTATCGCATGTGATACGATGATACTATTCCCTGTTGTAATTTATCCCGACACCAACTTGGTATGTGTTGGATATGTGTGTTGACGTCAACCATCGGGCATGAGGCGACTGGAATAACTGGGGAATTCCTCTGGTCCCAAAGTATGTTTTCTGATATGACCCGAATAGCAACGCTCGCAGGGATAAGCCCTTCGTAACGTAGAAGCAACGAATACTAATTATATAACGAAGGCTAACGCTGTGTCATTTCTTCCGGCATATAAATTTCGACTGCGCGCGATGGCGACCTCTGTACAGTTGATCGAAGAACTAATGATTGGCAGATTTCTGCAGGTTTTACTGCTGGATCTTGTAATTGCGGCAGCCAGTGTTGTGACGTATTTTACTCACTTACTATCATTGTTTTCTTAATTACATGACAATCTATTATAGAGAAATAATTTAGTAGCAATAAATTTCGATATAACGGCAACAAAATTCTAAATTCGCTTTAATAAATCAAATTTCATAAATTATCAATAAATATCGTTTGTTTCATTGCAGACTTATATGAAACATTTTCCATTAACAGTCCTTGCTAAACTGAAAGACTCTTTTGTTTCATACTGATTAAAACACAATAAAGCTTTTATTAAAAGACATAAATCCGCTTAATGAGAATCACAGAAGGATGGTTGAGTGCATTAATGGAATTGAGTTTCAATGTACAATTCGCCAAGAGATAAGACGAAAAATAAATTTACTGTATAGTTCTGCAATAAGCAGTTAACCCACTTCCGTATGCTTATATCATTGTTTTTTCCTTGAGATCTCCTGAGAGACAAATGTGAACAACATCCTGATGACAAAGGCAGCGCACGTAACCAATCTATAGCTTCTTAAACAGGAAGTCAGCCTTAAAACCTAGCGATATATAATTTATGTCGAGAGTATTTATCTGATTGTTTGTACTACGAAATAAAGTTGCTTCCTTATCAAGGAAATTCAAGAGTAAATAGAAAACATCTACGAACTAAACTGTTAATAACGAAATCCCATTTGCGTTTTACAAAATGAAGATATAAAATCTGTGGAACGAACAAATTAAATACAATTATTTTTTACTCGGATAAAATGCATCAATATTTGGCATCAAATCAGGCGTTTATTTTTATGAGTACATAATATATATAAAAACTGCTTCTTGGATAAAAACTGATTTTTCTTTATTTGTTAAATACTTTCATATTAAAAATTTGGAGAACCAGAATTTTAAATAGCTCTAATCCATTCTGATGAAGTTCTAAGACATGTAATATAATATTCCTACAAAGAAACGAGTTGTGCACTTTAATTTGCATATACCGTTATTTCCAAAATTGTTAAAAAAATTGAAATATTTGTTTGTACAATGTTAGTTCTTAACCTGTGTGATTTGGTAACGATAAATAAAATAATAAATAAACAAATAACAATATTTTTTTAAATAATACAATTTAAGTAATACTGATCATTTTGCTTTAATTATTTTTATAAATACTACTATTATCTATTTTTGTCTCTTAATAGTTTATCTAATAATTAAGTATTGTAATTTTTATTGCAATAAATCATTACGTGAATCCAATTTTGTATTATTTAGCTATATGTTTATCAAAAACAAAAAAAAATCCGCATTTCTTTAAACCGATTTATTTATGCATGTTTTGAGTTCCAGGTTGGCCAGGCCTGCACTAGGAATATATCAGTAGCGTCATTATCCTCTTAGATATACGAGTTACAAGATGCTTTTGAAACAGCTCTTAAAATATTCTTGTAGGATTATATAATCTATGGTCAATTCATTTATTTTAGTTGAACATGCACCAGAAAAATATGATTAATATCCCAGGCAAAATATACTTATTACTTTATACATGAGTTATTATTAAATGAATATTAGGTAGTACTAGTTTTCGTTGTAAGCCAGTCTTGTTTGACTAATTTGGAAAAAATATCCGAATTTAGTTTTAAATTGCAATGATAAATCATTTGTGAAATGACCTCCCAAACATTTTGTATTCGTTCAAAAATCGTATTTAGTTTCAAGTATTGAAAGATCTGGTATGGTAAATCGTAGATGTAATAACTAAGATTATAAAAAAAAAATTCAGAATCCATTGAAATTGGTGATTTTGTCGGGCAATCGTATGGTAAAATTATTATCCCAAATTAAAAAAATGTTCAAAGTTTAAAAATTCAATTTAAGTATTTTTGGTTTTCCATCAATTCTCGTTTTTACAAAAGCTTGTTGAAGGATGAACAAGTTTATTAAAATTTTATGAAAAAGGAAAAAATATGGCAACGCATCTTGTTTCAAAATATTTTCTGCTTGTATAATCTTTGTTGATAAAAAGAAGTTTGAAAAACTGCGAAAAATTGTCCATAGAATTTCGATGTAGATATATCGACTATTTATATACCATTAGAGTCTACATAATAGCAAAGTTAATCTTGAAAAGTCTGCGTTTCTCCCTTTGTAATGAGATACTTTCTGAAATAATATTAAAATTTCCAAGAAATATGTATCATTAATTTATTTTATCACCATTCATTTTGAAAAATTATTTCCACGTATGTATTCTTCATTTTTACTAATTTTTATTTTTCTATTTAAACCTGACTATTCTATTGGGATATTCATTTTAAAATGTAATACTAAAATAATGATTGGCACCGAAATATAGTGATGGCACATTGGTGTAATAACGGCTTTAAATTGCAGGTTGTCTTCAGTCTACGATATAATTTTGCAACATTTCCTATACACAAAATGCATTATATAAAACAAACCGGTAACATTACAGTAATTTATATATGCGGCAGTAATTGTTATGATATCGATAAATTTGTAAAATGTGTTACGCGCTGTAACATATTATTGTTAAACTTTACGGATAATAATAATAAAGAGTCGTAAATTATGTTACATGTTTATAGCATTTCACCAACATATGAAAACTCCATAAACTCCACATATCGACATATATTATATATAAACGATATTTTAACGATAAAGTTGAAAAATGTCTGAAGCGAAATTTATTATACAAACGTTTCGAACCGAACTAAATACTATCAAGATTACAGATATATTTATACCATGATACAATTGAATGAGAGAATTTTATTTATTTTGTTATGAGAATCGTTATTAATTAAAATTGAAGTAAGAAATTGAAAGCTTTTTTTTATTTTAAATGTTCACGCTTATTTATTTAATACGGAGATTTCTAACAATATAACCTTCCAATTTACAAAAATATATATTCACATTAGTTTTATAAAATATATGAAAATGAATCTTATAAAATATATAAGCTAATATGACTATACAGGAATGTTATTTTAAGTATTTAAGAAAAAAAAGGAGTTAACAAAAAAGAATTTTAATTGCACATATATAAGCAGTTCAAAGGTGTCAAAGTTTATTTTATTTATATTAATTCATTCCTTTGTGTAGCTAATTATATATCGCAAGCTAGAAAATAAAGGATACGTTCTATATGGAATTATTGTTTCTTTATTGTCCTTTACAATATTTAACGGTTCTGCTAAATGTGTTCATTATCGCATATAACATCAATCATTCTACAATAAACTGCGCTATCTGCGCAGCCACTGACAAAGACAAACTATCTTGCTGTAATTTAATGGGTTAATTGTTTACTTTTGTCTGCGACAATAATCAGGCCCTCTGTTGATTTATGAGGGCAAATAACAGCAGTTATCTAAACTAAAATCTATAGTATATTCTATATAAAATATATTGTATCCTTGGTAAAGATATACAAGATATAAAGCTTACAATTTTATGGCGTGTTCATTGAAAGTATGAGGTTAATGGAATATCGGTCGCAATGTCCTTTTTAAATAATTGACCAGTTATTTTGTATTATATAAATATATTAAAATGAATTAAATGAAGCGAAATTGATAAGGACATTCGAAGAAAACTGGATATTGTAAATATATACTAACGCAGAATATAAGTAACCATTAATAAAAACGAAAGAAATTATAAATTCTGTTTTTAATTTTCAGAGCCTTTTCGGATTTGGAAAGCGTGTTGTGATGGGGGACCTGGTAGGACCTGTAAAATGGAGTTTTATGGAGCGTGGCGCTTCTTTCTCCTGGATTAGTTGTTTGGTTATACAGTTTGGCGTGAGTCATAGCTCTTGGGTTGTTAAGTAGGTTTAAGGTTAGTGGGTTGATGATAGTGCTGTGTTGTCATGTAATGTTATGACAGGATGAGTGAGGTTTTGTAGCATTTGTCTTGAGGTTTTGTAGCATTTGCCTTGAGGTTTTGTAGCATTTGTCTTGAGTATTTGTAGCATTTGTCTTGAGTATTTGTAGCATTTGTCTTGAGGTTTTATGTGTTCTGGGTATTGATTGTATGGTGAGTCGGGTTAGTGTTTCGTTGTCTATGCTTTTAATGTTTTTGTAAAATTTCAAGTTTAGTTTGTTAAGTCTTGTCTGTAGGTTTACCTGTGCGGTTTGCTGGTGTAGGGTTTTGATGCTTGTGTATTTTGGTAGTCTTGTGGCTAGTCTGAGTAGTCTGTTTTGTGTTATTTGTAGGCTTCTTAGGTTGGATTTACTTCTGGTAGTACAGACAGGAGATGAGTATGTTAGGATTGGTAGTATGTATATTTTGTAGAGTAGGGTGGTGTGTTCTTGAGTGGTAGAGGAGATTTGGACACCTCGAGATTTTGATATAAAACAATTTTGGATACGAAATTTTTAAAGGTACCACATATATAGTCGAACTCGGTTATAACGTCATTGCAGGGACCGAGCAATTTGGACTTACTAACCGAGGTGACTTATTATCCAAGGTAGGGAAGGGATACAAATTTAATGAATTAGATTTTTATTTGAAATTTATTTCAATAATACCTATCATTTAAATGTTTAAACATTAAACATAAAAAAAAACGGTTATCATTGTCTGCTTTTTTCTAATATTCCAAGTTTTTGTTTCTAAATCCTCTTCTATTTTATATAAATTGTGTAAATGTAGACTTTTTTCATCGGCTTCATAATATGTAATTAATTTACGAACCAGTAACTTCAGAGGTGGTAGATTTTGGGTCTGGCATTATTTCTTGTTCTTGTTCGTCGTCTGACTCTTCATTTATTGTCTGTATGTCTCTTACTAAATCGAGATCAGACATTTCTCCAGTCGTTGGAAGATCTTCATCCATTTCGATAAAATCTTCTAAATTATTTGAAGTAGGAATATCGAAAGATTGTAGCCAATGTTTCAGATGTAAATCATCTTCCTCGTCAAAATGATGGTCGCATAAACCCGTATGCCAGATGCAGTTCCTAATTGTAGCACCGGTGACATCCTTCCAGGCTTTATTCAGAATTTTCAGAGTATCAAGTACAGTTACTTTGCTCAAATTAAAGTTTGCGCCATCGGTTTCCATCATTTTGAAAACCAGTCTTATTCTGTACGCACATTTCAGGCTTCTTATTACTACTTGATCCATCGGCTCTAGAATACTGGTTGTGTTTGGAGGCAAAAACTTCAAAGGTATAAATTCCAATCCTAGTATGCGAGGATGAGCTGGACAATTATCCAAAAGTAGAACGATTTCTCTCTTTGCTTTTTTGCGGTCCTCTTCCCATCGTCGGATTTCTTTTGCAAATAACTCGCTTGTCATCCAAAACTTCTTATTGGCTTCATAGGTCACAGGCAAGCTTTTTACATTTTTGAAGCATCGTGGGGTTTTTTGATTTGCCGATCACTAACAAATCTTTTTTTTCAGTGCCACTTACATTAGCACAAACAAAAACAACAATCCTTTCTTTTGGCAGTTTTCTGCCAATGCATTTTTCATTTTTGAACTTTATGGTCTGGTGTCAGCTTGAAGAAGAGACCTGTCTCATCCCCTGTCTGTCTCTTGAAGATATCTTCGTCTTTAAATTTTTTCCGGAATTCTTCCCACTCATTTTGAATCCACGCACTGGTGATATTCAAATTGACGTCTTTGGCTTCGCCACTCATTTTTCCTAAATTGATTTCATGCCGTTTTTTAAAACGCTCTATCCATGCCGAGGAACATTCAAATTTTTCTATTCCCAACAATTCAGCCAATTTTCCAGCTATTACTTGGAGAATAGGTCCGCTTACCGGTAAATTGAGTAAATTGTTAAATTAAAAATAATGAATCATCGTTAGAAGTATTTAAGAAATGCTTTAGAATTTACTTTGAGCATAGAATGCTGTTTTTCTTAAAATTAGCAATGTCCTTTCCAGTACACAATAGTCATTATTCCCTAATTGTCATTGCGTCGCATTTTCTGTGCATTTTTCTAATACTGGACCATATATAATTGAAGAACAGGCGCTGGAATAAGCTCGGCAATCACATTAAAGCTATCGAAAGCTTCTCTAATACAAGACCCTCGATACTGTTTAGAAACGAATTGACAGTAGGTACACTTAAGCGCAAAGTGTGTTGAAGTATACGCTTACTGCCAATTTAGTTTGCGCACCTTTCGTCTATTCAGTGCCCGATCTATATGGACCGACTCGATTAAGCCACTCCAATTATTGCTTTTGACGCGTGTTCGTGCGAGGGGAAAAAGAATCTACACATACACTGGTAACTGGCACTGGCACTACCACCAATTTGTCTGATAACACATCGAGTATCGATGGGTATGGTTCGACGTGTTATCAAACAGTATTGCACTAGCCCAAAGGCCCCTTTCAGATACTTCATTATAGAATGTAAGCTCGAATCATTCGACATTTAAAAAATCATATTAGTTAATTTTTAAAACAAGATTTAATAGATTTAAATACAAATCCAGGGAGCAATTTAAACTTTTAACTATTTCAAAAATTCGTGTAATTGCCATTCTCAAATAATATCAAGTAAAATGCTGCTTGCAAAGGAATAAGTACCGTTTTTAAATAATCTAAATATTTATTTTACTATTATGAATTTTATATCGAATATAAAAAACAAACCTAAATAATTGAATTGATATAATGTAGAAATCAATACAAATATTTATATAGGCTCTATTATTTTATGTTTCAATATGATGATTGACTTCATATACAAAGCTATACAAATATCCATTTAACGTATGTTTTCATAGTGAATATTGTGAAAATAAATACAAATCGACGAGGAATTGGATTGTATTTACAATCCAATTTCACCATTAATCTGCACAATCCATTACATTTAAAAGCATAGATCTAATCACCTCTAGTTTCTCTATTTGAACATTTTTATTCACGTCGATTCGATTCGACGGTTTACATTCATCATCATTAATCACTCGCATAATATATAATATGCTGAAGCGTGCAGTAGTCCCATTGCATATTAATTCATCCCGAACAACATTCGTTCCATGTGTAAATTAACGCTTCTCCTACATTATTGTCCATCGAACCATCAGTCTGACACGTTAATGACAAGTACCATTATATTGGCGATTGTGGTTGTGTTAGATTTTACCATTACCGTTACATGACCCGGTCTTTGTATCGATACGAACTATAATTATACGGTTCATTTTTTCATCTTTTTCATCAAATTTCATGCCTTTCCAATTTTGTTAAAATATGTTTAGGTGAAAGATTATTGGTAGTTTCTAATTCTTAGTCATGCCTTAGTTTGCCACAGGCTTATGAAGCTTTGCTGCACAGAATACGCTATACATCGCTGACAACTCGGAACCATTCGGCTCTCGGGTTACTACTTCGTGTTTTCAGCTGTTTTGGTATACAAGGCGGGACATGGTTGTTTGAATATGTTTAAAAACTTTTTAGCGTCTGGCTGTTCAACTATAACTATCAAGAAATATTATTTCTAAGCCAACCATCTAGTCAATTTACTAATTTAGTAACTTCTATATTTCTTACATTTAAATTATATTATGATAAAAATAGAGCTATTGTAGATTTCCACAACAAAGCAATAGACTTTATATTTAAATCAATTAGCAATAACTCATTTTACGCAAGTTGTTGCAAAAACCATATAGATTTTATTATAAAACAATTAATAAAAGCAAAATTATACAAAACATTAAAATGGGAAGTAAAGAAACAAAAAGTAAACTTGGTGGCACTAGTGCATCTATTAAAAGCGCAAAATATAAGAAGTTTGTTATACTTTCTTGAAATAATAATATGTACTTTGGGTTGGTAAACTTTTAATTTATTTTTTAATTTAAAAAGGATGAATTGTGTTGTGATATTAGATTTTATAAAGAAATTAATATAAATTAAAATTAAAATAAAATAAAAATATATTATACTATTCGTTGGCTTCGCATCATGAACCAATATGTTAAAATATGTTACAAATATGTTAAAATCAATATTTTACTTTATCATTATCTAAATTTGGGCAACCATTGTAAAAGTAACATTGGAAAAGCGTGCGGTAGATTTACAATAAATATTACATAAATATCTCTTGACATCGCAATCATTATCTCTTGTAATTTGATCACATAAATAATGTTACACAAACTAAACACACTTATAATTTCGTACAACTTCCACTAACGGTATATTACGGTAGGCAACCTAACTTATTGCACGCCTAGCGTGTAATACACGTGTAATGTGCAATAGCAACCCCTGGGGGCTGCGGCCAATGATATCATCTGAGTCCTCAGTCAAATAAGTTCAGATATTTCATTGTTTTTATTAATATTGTACATATGGCAACGCTGTATTGATTCTCCTATTCACCACCACGAGCCAGCACTGTATGGATGTTGTTTTCTAATGAGTAAGACACGGACACCTAAAAATAACCTTCTATCCTTTAAGCTCGATTTGGCAGTATGCGTTAGCCTTCTTTATATAGTTAGTATTCATTGGTGACATGTTCCATTACCAGCTTGTTGGGGTACAAAGCCATTTTAACGACATACATTATAAATGTATGATTAAATTTGTGTTTACTAATGCAATGTTGCGTAATAATACAGAGGCATCCGAAAAATTGTGTTGAAAAAAAATATATATATAGAATTCGGTACTAAGTTGGCTCAGAGTTCATATATTTAAATCCTTATTGTTGTAACTCTTCAATACATTTTGTTCGCATGTGATATTACGTAATAATTTATATTTCAAACTTCCGAAAATGTTGGACATATTATTCGATATGCTACTTATTTAACTGATACAGGATCATTAAATTAATTAATATAAAATATATTTTCTAGTGATGTGCAATACGTTTAAGTTACCTGCAAGAATAAATAAATAAATACTATATCGGAAATAATTCTTGAAAAATATTACGAAACATTAAAAAAACGGTTTGCTTATCTAAAACACTAGGTATATTCTTGTATATGTATATGCGTATAAAATTCGATGAATGGTTTGAGGTGACACGGGTGACGACGAAAAAAAAATCGTTATGTGGCTTTTTGCACACAAAGTTCGCGTTCCTCGTCCACAACCTCTTCCCGCCAACCCCTAAATCACTCCCTGCCCCTATTCGAATAATGTACAAAGCCAAGAGATTCGCGTTGCTGATGGCTTGTATTGTCATCGCGTACATACATATCGACGTGCACTGGAAATTTCATCGCTAATTTTCAATATACGTTAAACATATTCATGCAATACCGCGTTTGTTTTTTACAACGCGAATTTTTTTGTATACCTGCACGCTTATGCAAAACTCGTTTAAAACGAAGTTTGACAAAATCGGATTAAAAGTTCGATGAAAGTAAATATGTGCGGATATAAATATTGTGTCAACCTGTATGCAAAGTCGTATTTTTTAAACACCTGTACTAATGCTATACGATTCCAAATATTTTTTAAAACTGAAGTATATATTTTTTTAATAATGACGTCGATATTGAAGAAAACTTATAAATATAGATGTACTTTTTTGAATCATATACTGAAAGGACCAAAGTCCCAATTATAATGGTAATAATTGTCCATGGCTTTTGTTCCGCTTAATTCTAATACTTAAAATAATACAAAATTGGACATTTTTGATAGCTAGTCTTTTTTTAAAGATACAACGTTTCATCCGCGAATTCCATTGAAAAAAATTAAAGGTTTAAAATTTTGCTGTAAAAAAACAAACACAAAAAAATGATTGCATTGGCATTCATGGTGGTACTGTTAACTAAATTGAATGAACCTTCTTAATGTAAAACGAACCTAATACAATCAACTGAAAGATTTTGTTTGGTATTTTGTTCGTTGTATACTTGTACCATTCTATTCAAAATGGCTTTCGTATTTTCCACTATTAGTACATATAACGCGGATATCAGCTGCTTTGGTGCGGCCATCATTGGGAAGTTTCCATTGTGTTTCCCACTCGAAGGACCACCACCTTAGGTGTGGAAATTTAATTTTGTGAGAGTTTTCACATGAAGCAAGTTACTTTCAGGGGAGCAGATGATGCAATTGGTTGGTATTGGCAATATGTAAATGGAAGGTGGCAAGAAGCAAACGTAATATAGAAAAAAAATGTTTCTTTGTTATGTTAAAGCACCTTAATTGACACGCTGAATGATTGTCGAAATACAATCGAAACTAGTCGGCTTAAGAAGAGTTATCTTACTCCCCCACTATAATACAGTGAAAAAACAAATAATATTATTAATTATATACCAATACAATATGAACAAATGTAATGTATAGATGGAAAGAAGCAAAATCCTCAATAAAGAAGAATAAATCTAATAGAAATTTACGTCTATTTCACGTAGAGCCCAGCTTTGGCTAATCAATTCGTTTTAATTACCCTAAATAAAATATGAATTTATTAAAAAATGTGTGGATTATTTAGACATTATAATTTTATTACAATATTTAGGCTGCAAATCCTTGAAGATTTTCATTATAAAGCAATGGAAAGCATTTGAAATTCGTCGATAGTAAGTCAAAGTTAAGTTTTATATTACCCCATTTCCCTGAATATATTCATTTTTAACATACCGGATATTAATATAGAATATCAGCCAAATACCGTAACAAGCATTAAGTAGCTAGATGTACATTTCGAGGGCTATGTCCCCATCTTCAGTAGTACAACCTAAAAACAAAAAAAAATACCTGTGTCACGAATCGTGATTGATATACTATTAAATAAATAAGTCAACGAGAGAAAAGTATTTCAAAAACGACATATAATATTACCTATAAAACTTTTGAAACAATATAAGTTAACAACTAACGAAAATATTGTTTTGTGAAATCTAAAATAATAGTTATTTACAATATAAGTGTTGTAAAGATTCATATTACGACAAGAGATGTTGAGATGTCGAATGTCATAATATGAACTTACAACTCGAATATTGTACGAAATTTTATCTACTTTCGTAAGTAATCCGAAAATTACAAAAAAAAAATATTTGACAAGAGTTGTCAAAATAAATTTTTAAATGATGTTATGTCCCAAACAAAAATGATACCTGCTGTTATAAGGATTTAAGTTTTCTAAGTAGTCTTGAACTGTTTGTTGTTTCCGAGTTGTCTTGGTTACTGTTAAACACGTGCGATTTATAGCAGAAGTTTGCAAAAAAAGTACTCTTTGAAAATGTCTGATTCTGAAGAAAGCTTACCCTCGGAGGTAGAGGAAGCTGCAAATGGAGCAATTTCAAGTTTAATTCCGCAAAATCAAAGTTACGATATGAACTTGAATACCAGAAATTTGAAAAATGGTGTGATTCAAAAAGAATAAAACAAGTGTCGGAAAAAAATTGTTGGCGTATTTCGCCGAAAAGCAACAATCACAAAAGCCGTCAACGCTTTGGACGCACTATTCCATGTTAAGAACCATGATTTCCGTAAGAAAAAATCAAGATATAAGCAAATTTAACAGCTAGTTGCTTTTCTCAAGAGAAGTTCAGATGGAAACACGGAAAAAAGTCTAGCATTTTTTCTAAAGAAGTATGTAAGTTTTTGGGCACAACAGAGGATGAATTATTTTTGCTTATGAAAGTTGTGACGATCGTTGGCATTTTTGGGGCCTGTCGACGAGACAAACTTACGAAGTTAATGTTAGATTACATTGAAGACAAAGTATCATATGTTAAAAACGTGATCCCATCTAGAAAAACGAAAATCGTACGAGAATTTATAGTTACCGAGGGAAACCTGCCAGGTATTAACTGCTTAACCATTTTTCGAAAATATGCTGAGCTTCGTCCTCCTAGTGCTACTCACAGGCGTTTTTTTTTATCTTCTATAAGTAAGGAAAATGTAACTCGCAGCCTGTTGGGATCAATACCTTTGGAAATATACCAAAATTAATTGCAAAGCAGTTGGGCTTGAAGAGACCCGAAAAATATACGGAGCACCGTTTTCGGAGGTCCTCTGCTTCCATGCTGGTAGATGGTGTGGCTGATATGCAAATGCTTAAGAGGCACGGATGGTGGAAATCCTCTGCTACTGCAGAGGGGTATGTTGAGAGTTCTTTAGAAAATAAGAGAGAAATAGCAAGCAAGATTATGGGTTCCAAAAAAACCATGACGGTTCAAAACGCCAACCTGAATAACTCAGTGATGTCCACCTCTGGTCTGCAAATTTCAAATTGCAAAAAATGTGTTGGAAATGTATATAATAAATAATTTTAAAATATTACTCTATTAATCAAAAACTCATTACAGCACGAGTGCTGCAATGACGACCTTTACAGCACTAGTGCTGTAATGGTCATTACAAAACTTTTTTTTAAACTGTAATATTTACTTTACTGAATAAAAGTAGATAAAGTACTATATACGATAATATATAATTTATATTCACGGAAAAGTTGCAATTTAGCTGCAATTTAGAAAAATTGTTTTCATTATTTAGTTTATATATGGATTAAATTAGTGAATCATTACGAAAATGTGGATTCATTATATTCATAGAGGAATTTTGGGTTAATTTTATTTAAATTTCGTTCTAATATACAGCAATGGAAGCCGATGATCATTCAGGATATATATGCACCATCAGCATGTTATTATTAGATATTGAACGTTGTTTATGTTGTATAATATTATACCATTTAATATGGAAACAAAATTACATACCTACCACTAAATTCGAAATTTGAGCATAAATTTATATATATATATAGTGTATAATCTACTAAAGGCTAAAATATATAACTATGATTATCATTAAAATTAATGTACATTTAAATTGATCAACAATCTAAAGTGCCTTTATAACATAATATATCACCATTTATAAAGCAAAATTACTATTGTGAGACTTGGCTAGTTTCTATAACGAGCAAATATTATTGGGAAATTTATTTACATTAGAATGTATAATATAGCGAAAGGCCACGGTCCCTAATCCAAATTACTTATTTAGCATACAATTTGAGCGGATGGGGAGGAATTAGCTGCGAAGCGTAATTAGTGGAAATGGACTAAATTTAATTTGCGACATATTTGCATAATCAAATGAACAATGTGTTTGAAAATTAATAGGCTTTTAATCGAAAAGAAACTTTAATCTAGTGTAAATTTATCAAGTTAATACTTGATAAATGTAATCAGTATAAATGACGGCGGTATTTTATTTAGTTTTTATCTTGTCCTACTGAAGATGGGGGCATAGCCTTCGAAATGCGCATCTAGCTACTTATGCTTTAAGTTACGGTATTTTGGTGATATTCTATACTATTATTTAACACCGTAGTGATCATTTTTAAAACAACATAGTTGCTTTAAGAATATTTATGTAATTTAAACAACTTCCGTTGTTTATTACGAAAATTAACATTTTCTTTTATGTGTGATGAGATTCCCAAGTTTCTCATAATTTATTAGTTTTCCTCATTGCTATTTTGAATGCATTCAGATCACCCTTTGTAAATTAATCTAGAAAGTTTCCAAAACGAACTTCTAGAATAGAAAAATGCAATCTGTTGGCTGGTAAGTGAAATCAATTTCATCATGCCGTTAGATGTTTGTCTTTTTGTTTGCGTATATTCACAGGACCGCATCCTATGTATATATATTGTTACGTATGCTTGAAATACAGATATATGGCGTAGTACCGAAGGGAGATACAAGTCAATTTTCTGGAAAAATGGTGGATTATTCTGGGGTGAAAAATTGGAACGGTAACAAATTTGAAACACATTGTTTGTCTTCTTTATTTACACATTCTCTTATACAAGCATTTCTGACGTACACGGGGTATCCAACAAATATGTAAAGAGAATTTAAAATAATTTAAATTTTGTTTTGACTTTCACTCTATTTTTTTCACTGATTAAGCTATCTTATTTTTATTGCATGATATATAATAAACAGATTAAATTTGAAGGTTGGTACAAAAAATTAAACTATTTTTAATTTTTTTCACATACCCAAATTATATAGGATTAATTATTCAAATTGTCTCTCTAAGTACCATTGATATTGGGAACTGAAGAAACGTTTTCACACATTGTGTGTATTTCGACAATAAAAAATAGTTAAAATCCTAACTGCATATCTGCATGTATAATTTCGAGGTTTTGCTATATTATTTCAAGCCACTGTATATATCTTCACTTTCTGAACCTCACATATAATAATGCTTACAAAATTCCCCATGATATACTCCAATATTGATATAAATGGTTACGCGAAACTTTGTCGATTTAAATTCATAAACAACTTTTACCGAACAAATACATTTTTCAATATATGCCCATAATGAGAAAAATATCACAAAAAATTGCAAAAAAACGAAGCGCGCTAATTCTAAGTATGTATCTTTTTTTTAATTTGACTAGCTGCTTTAGAAAACTTAATAATGATAAGTGGTAAATAAATATGACTCGAGTGGAAATGGGAAGGACTCAGTGTGTTGGAAATGTATTAATCTAATCTTTCCGCAATACGTATATTTTTGTTTCTGTATTAGTCACATCCAAACTAATTATATTATTATAATTATATTATTAATTATAATTTCTTATTATGCCTTTTTATTTAATTGAAATTTCAGTAACACCAAATTAAATTGTAAGTATTGAAAATAAAATTGCAATCGTTTAAATGTACATTTCTTAATGCAAATCGATTTATTAAAGAAGTATGTGGTGAGCTCGAAACACAAAAATGTCTATAAACGCTTGTTTTTTTTTAATGTGATCGCTTTTGGACGTTTCCAGGTCTTTGACGTTAATAAATTTATTTTCACACATAAAAAATCTGTTTTTGTCGTGCAAAATATATTTTTAATCCGCGAAGCACGAAAATAGCGATGGTAAACTGTAGGTCACTTTAAGGACCTAGTTCGTAGTTCATTTTAATGTACCGTTCACGAACTATAGGTCGTGAACTACTACATCTTTTTAAAATGAACTAGTTCACGGCCTATATGAAATACACGCACATACTGAATATAATCTCTTTTTTTCTCAATATAGAAATATTAAATGGTAAAAAATAAATAAATTAAAATATTACAATACTTATTTTGAATTAGGAATGAGGAAGAAAAGACAACAATGTTTATAATTTATACAAAACATATATAAGGAAATATAATCTTCTCTAGGTACTCACGATTATTTATTGGAAGTTCTAAAATATTTATTGGTAGTTACTGATGAAAATGTTTACTACTTTACTAACACTTGAAACTTAAATGTACAAACTATAATAAAATGAACTAGATAGAATCGTTTTGTTTGGCGACATATAATTTCTATTTTCTATTCTGAATCTTCTGTGTTCAAACTTCAAAGCTTTGATTTGATATTAAGTGATTGCATTGCACTCAGTATGAAATAGTAGAACTATAAGATTTAGATGTTTTTTTTGCATTATTGCAAAAATTTGCTATAGCATGACATATTTAAGAACATATTTAATCTTGCGAATATATTAATTATATTATTCCAAATGAAATCTGATACCATCATATAAATTGTGACTCAGCTCGGCAATGCTGCTGTTGCAATATTGCATTGAGTTTCCTATTTCGTTCCGTTCACTAACACACTTTATCACTAAATAAATGTTAGTACTGTATATGTAATGTATACTATACTGCAAGTATATATATAGTACAAGTACATCAATACGTACACCGTTCACTATGTAGTTCATAGTTCACGAACTAGGTCATAGTGACCTATAGGTCGTTGCAAAACATCGTCATCACAGTATTTGATTGAACCGTTCAGAGTGAACGGTTCGCGAATGAACTACACATCGCTACACGAAAATGTCGAAAAACGCTTGTTTTCTTTGAAAGTGATCGTTTTTAGACATTTTTGACCATACATGGTCAGTGAAAAAGTATCAATAATAAAAATTCGTTGTAATATATTAGTATAGAATATCACCCAAATACCGTAACTTAAAGCATTACGTAGCTAGATGCGCATTTCGATGGCTATGCCCGAATATTGAAATATTGTCGAATTTATAAAGCCACGAATCAGATAAGAATCGCAGAAGCTGTTATATATTTCTGACAATGGAAATTGCAGCTTCTAATAGAGATATATTAGTGACTGGAAAGATATTAAAATAAACAAGCTAAATTACGAATGTCCAAGTACACACATATTCTTATAAAAAAATAAACTAAACAAAAGAAAAAGATATCATGGACCATTAAATGCAATAATAAACGTAAACTAGTAAATGTTAATAGCAATAAAGACTTAGGTTTTTGCGAAAAACCCTGAGCAGACAAATCGTATGGCTATTTTTTATATTTATGGTATGTTGCAGTACGTCACTTTAATAACTTATTGTTATCTTAAGGGAAAACCACACATTTTTGGAGTATTTTGTATTTTGGAGTATTTTGTAAACAATATTAACCGGGTACAGTTTTACTCTGAAAGAATATACGTTAGACATATATACAAAAATAAGTCTTTCTATTCCAGTTATAAATACCAAGAGCTTTTCTGAATTATTACACGATTAAATTAATACACAATCGATTTATATTTGGATGTACAACATTATCTAAATATGATCGAATTTATCTCAGTTTTTCAAATTTTAAATTTAAATTTAAATACATAATATTCAAATATCGGCTCATTTTATCGGTGCAAATTTTTAAATGTGGTATCCCCTTAACAAAATGATTGTATACGGTTAAGTTCAGTGATTGATCTATTACCATAATACTATTCAATCTTTTATTACTTACTAGCAATTATTCATATAGCATATAATTATTTATTAGTTATTGTTATGTTTCGGTTTTTCCATATTACTTCTGCTATCAGAGTAGACATATCATTCATTGATAACCGGTTTCTCAAATGCATTAACTCTATATAATCTGCGAATAGAGTTATAACAGTTCAGGTCAAATGTACACTTCGTCAAAGATTCTGTTATGTAGCAAATAACTTCTAAAAATTTATTACGAAATTCTACACAATCAACATCTCGAAACCGATCTACGAGAATTTTATTAATTAAAACACGTGTCTATTTTGCATGGAAATAAAAATCGAAGAATACAAAAAAGTGATGAATTAATTAAAAAGTATTCCTGTGTACTAAATACGTCATTCCAGTGTTTTGAACCTTAATCGCGATGATTCTGAAGTTCTTAAATCTGACGCTGATAGTTTTATTCCTTCTTCACGCATCTTCTATAACAAATGCTTTCTATTTACTTCCTAAGCCCTTAATTCGAGTGTTTCGACCACGGGGTTTCGAAGTGAGCATTCCTCATGTTGTTGGTATGCAAAAATTTATGTTTTCCGCAAATGTGAATGCACCACTAAGGAACGAAATGGATCCACGTAAGATTGAATTCAATAAGTCAGTATTTGAAGCTGACCCTGCCGGTAGGATGACCGTACAAGACCGAGTGGCCAGAATTAGGCTTGGAGACAAATTCTATTATCGGTTAATAGTCACGAAAGATGACGAAGACTACTTTTTGACTGATCAGGTGTTTATTGTTCGAGGTGGGTATCAAACAAGTGATATATTAGTTTTTTATTGTTTAGTTTTTATCTTGTGCTACTGAAGATGGGGGCATGGCCTTCGAAATGTACATCTAGCTACTTAATGCTTTAAGTTACGGTATTTGGGTGATATTTTATACTATGATATATTAGTGGCAAAGAATATTTATACAAATTTACATAGTATCAAATAATTTGATATTTAACAAAATATTTTTAATTCAGTATAAGTAAATACGGCTACAAAATATTTAAAATTGTGTAACTGAAATTATATAGATCTTCATTATTTCTGAAATAATTTAATTATAAAAATAATCATAATATGATTATTATCGACATTAATTGGAAAGGTCATAAAGGATCAAGTAAATATTTTTAACTATTCATAATTTATTGAAGAAAATAACTTGTAAAGGATGATCTACGTGCCAAATAATGAAAATTTGTGGTTTTTTTTACTTAAAAAGGTTGTTATATGTCACCTAAAATATTTCTGAGTACATTGTCTCTTAAAATTAGAAGTTAGACTTGTGAATAAACTTTTAGAAGTGGATGAATTACGTATCATAAGTTTATTTCAAAATTGCAAAAGTCTGTTTTTATCGAATATCTCCAATGACGTTTTCGCTGCTTGAACCTTTAAAAAAAATTGTATTCGTGTTCTTTAATTATTGATACCACCATAAATTATTTTATAATTCTAATTTACTATAATAAAATACAAATTAATAATTAACGAAACCAACAAGTAACAACAATTGGTTTATCAATCCTAAAATAACCAAAAATAAATTAAATAAAAATAAATTAAAAAATAGTTCTTATTAAATAAATTAAATAGACCAGATGAAATTGGGCCTGAATCTAAATTCATTAAATTTGATTTAGATTTAGGAATAAATTTTATTTAGAACTAATTTTAATAGGATGACCTGAGTTAGTCAAAAATATGCTCGGCTACAGCACTTTTATATTTTATATTTAATCTGAAATGAGCTAAATGCTACTGAAGATGGGGGCATATCCTTCGAAATGCGCATTTAGCTACTTAATACTCTATATTGCGGTATTTGGGTGATTTTATATAGTATTATTTAACACCGTAGTGATCATTTTTAAAATAATAGGGTATAGTTTAGATTATTCAAAAAACAAAAATAGATACCCATTCGATACTTATACTACATATACGTAGTGATATTATATACGCAACACATCGTAATAAAATAATAGGTAAAAAGGAATGTTCCTAACTTTGTTTCTATGTTTTATTATAAAATAAGAATATTTTTTTGTTTAATATAAAATATATCTAATATTTCAACTATTGGCTTATCCTATTAAAAAATAACATTTAATTTGCACTTAAAAATTATTGAAATTCATTTTTTCTTAAATAAGAAGTAAATATTTATCGTTATTATCATTTCACATCTACATTAAATTAATATATTTGCACATTAAACATTTGGGATAATTGCCCTATTGTACATAATTACATTTGAAAAAATAATACCTAATAAGAATAGTTTAATCAGTTCCATAAATGGCATTAGTTAAAGAGTCCGCAATCCTAAAGATTGGTTGGAAACAGCACGCCATGCCGATCTATCCTGAGCTAATCCCTTCATCTCCCTATAGCTATTCATCTCAACGTCTTCAACTATCTGACTCACATACTCCAATTTAGGCCTACCTACCCCTCTCTTTCCCTCCACGCTACCTTCTATGATCAATTGCATAATCCCCCCATGCCTAAGAATATGCCCTACTAATCTGTCTCTCCTACGCTGTAACACTCTCCAGATACTTCTCTTCTCCCCTACTAACTCTAGTACAGCTTCATTTGTTACTTTATCTTCCCAACCAATCCTCATCATCCTCCTATAACACCACATTTCGAATGCTTGTAATCTACGCTTCTCTTCCTTTCCTATAGTCCACGCCTCACACCCGTACAGTGCTACACTCCAAACATATACCTTCAGTAATCTTTTTCTAATACCCAAGTCAATATTTGATCTTAAAATCTGTTCCTTTTCTACGAATGCCTTCCTACCCTGTGCTATCCTACACTTTATATCTACCTTGCTTCGATTATCTTTTGTGATTCTACTGCCTAAATAACAAAAATCTGACACTTCTTCGATTCTATTATCTCCTATTGTGATCCTCATTTTTCTACTGCATTCCTTTTTGTCACACCTCATCACTTTAGTTTTACCTATATTTATTTTCATGTTAAAATCCCTAGTCAATACTGCCTGCATACCATTCAATACCCTTTCTAAATTCTTTTCGCTTTCTTCCAATATAGCTATATCGTCGGCGAATCTCAGCATATATATTTTCTCTCCCTGTACATTCACACCTACACTATACTCTTCTTTTACTTTGTTTATTGCATCTTCTATATATAGATTAAATAATAACGGTGAAAGTGTACATCCCTGCCGAACTCCCTTCCCTATTTTTGCTACCTCTTCTTCCCCCTCAATTCTAACTAAGGCAGTTTGGTGTTTATATAAATTAAAAATTATTCTCAAATTTAAATGGCATAAAAATTTTAAATTGTCTTCAAGGGATTTTATATTTATCATTAATTCGCATATAGGATTTGCAACCTATTGGTTAATTTTGGTGTATTTAATACTATCATGGGATAATGTAATGTGGGAATTTATATATATGGATTTTTCTAAATCAAGTGTCGTTATTTGTATGTAAGCTTTTATTTTAGCCGATACCTTTCAGAAATAAATTTGAAAAAGTTTGTATAGGTCCATTTGCTTTAATTGGGTATGTATTTAATAATTTAACGACATAGCTTTACAATTTAAGATATATTTTTCACTTATACTTTTCGTTTGCAACACTTTTTCTTATACTTTTGCTGTAGAAAGTATATAATGCATCATTAAACCACTACTGTACATATCAAGGTGTTCTAGGGCAGGTGTACTTATTGTTCGTGAACACGCACACCAAGACCAATCTACCCGGTATAGGTGACATAATTAAGTTTCTATGAATAAAACATCCGCAATTTCTGCCGGAGTATTAGCACCTCTAACATGGGACTAGCATATATAGTGCTAACCAACTTTTAGTCATCGAAAGCAAGCGAGTACAACGAAGCTCCTCAACCCATGGCGGTCGTTCCTCTGGAGGACACTAACCTACGTGACGGTATTCTACATGGGAACGGTTTTCCTTTCAATGCTGAGAAAAAAGCCGCTGGAACCAAATAGTAGTGACATAATGACGGGGTTCAATGAAAATATGGAGAATTCAAAGGAAAAAATTCAAAGGAGACTGAGAAAATATCTGAGCACTTTTGCTCCGGCAAAATATAAAATAACTAATAGAAAAAAGTACATAGAGGATGAATTATTAAAAATGAGACATACGTGAAACTGGCACTTTTTAACTGAAAATATAATGATCCAAATAAACGACTTATATACGACATTTTTAAGTCTGTTAAATTGCACATGCATCTTAAAATATCTATAAGTTAAACAAAGTAGGAATCTGTTTATTGACTATTAGATGTAGGGTTCTATCTAATAAAGTTGTAAACGCGTTATGGAGAATTTACAATTTTCATTTTAGATGATTATGTGGATGGTTTGGGCTCTTTATTAGAGTGTATATATATAATTAGCATATATATAATCCTATAATTTTCAGGTAGTCGAGTTAATGATGGTCACATTCCTACAGCGGTACATATAAATTCCTATAAGATTCGGTCTCCAAGAAAATAAGCTCCTTAATCCATCGTTACTGATATTCAAAAGAAATATTTCCAACTGAAATCAAACATTGAAGAAGAAGACATAGATATAGGTTCCCATGTATTTAACGATCGTGACAATTACCCAATTAACAATGACCGAGATGACCCAGTTGGTGAAAGTACAGAAGTTCAGAATGCAGAAGCCTGCATTTTATTGCATGATCAGCCCGAGGAAACAAAGTTACATTTGCAAGATGTAATAAGTGCTTCGTGCAAGAGGAAGGCGATGGACAACAGGCGTTTGTAGGAATTTGACCATACATATTTTCGGTTTCTTCTACCTGATCCCATATTTATAGGAATTTACCATCCTCGATGGCTATAGCTAAAAGATATCTACTCATGAATACATATAATCTGTTACTAGAAACGGAAATAGTATTTTTGCATGTATATATATATAAAGTATATGCGATAATTATACGTCCTTATGAAATCTAAGATAAATTTTCGGAAATTATCAATTATCTGAAACGTCAATTTCATATCTACAATAGAATTATCAAACATCAATCAAATGTTTCGTAATTTGAATTCGCTAGTGTGGAGTAATAATTTAATTTTGTTTATTAAACATACCCACTAGATAATTATTCAGCAATAACTGAAAAGGACCTATTGAATTATATTGAATAATTATACTACTGTAGCAACTGCTCTGTTGTGATGATAGTAGAAAAATCCTTTGACAAAATTTTCTTTTGAAGCACTAATTTGAAAATGGATAGATACTAAATCCTTATTGACCATATTTTGCATATGCCTTCACATTTTATATTTACTTGGTAAAACTGATTGTAACTATTTACTATATTTTGACAACGTTAATCTTCAATCAAATTTAGATGGTTTTAATTTTGTTGGATTTTTCAAAGATGTATTAGTGTCGAGATTAATAGCATACGAGGGGTGATCAAAAAGTTCCAGAACTTTTTTAATTGAGCGCCAATGGAGCGTCGGAGAGCGGTACGATTGACAGCATTAGTTGTTGTGACTTGTGACATTAGTTATATTTTTGTAGATTCTCTACAACCTTCTTTGTTGTGAAGTGACAAACGGTTTAGTGAAACAAGTTTTTCGTGTTTGGCTATTTTGATCAAATGAATCAAAAAGAAGAGCAACGCGTTTATGTCAAGTTTTGTGTGCAGTTGGGTAAAACTTTTACAGCAAGTTTGCAGATGTTGCAAGAGGCTTTTGGGGATGAATGTCTGAGTCGATCACGATGTCATGAGTGGTACAAGAGGCTCAAAGAAGGCCGGACGTCGTCAGAAGACAATCCTTGTTCAGGACACTCATCAACTTCGACTGACGACGATCATGTTGCCAGAGTTAACGTTCTCGTGCGATCAAATCGTCCGTGAAATGGCAGAGAAATGCAACGTTTCATTTGGCTCATGCAAACAAATTTTAACTGAAAAACTGCAGATACGTCGAGTGGCGGCAAAATTTGTCCCGAGACTGTTGACCGAGGATCAAAAACAACACTGAGTTCAGGTTTGTCAGGAACTTGTTAAAATGGCAAATGATGATGAAAACTTTTTACATCGTGTCGTTACTGGTGACGAGACGTGGGTTTATGGGTACGACGTGGAAACGAAGGTCCAATCATCACAATGGAAGACAAAATCCTCTCCAACACCCAAAAAATCTCGTCAAGTCAAATCAAATGTGAAGGTCATGCTCACTATTTTCTTCGATTGGAAGGGTGTTATCTACTACGAATTTCTTCCACGAGGTGAGACAATTAATCGTTTTCGTTACCTTGAAACCCTGATACATTTGCGCGAGGCTGTGAAGAGGAAGAGACCTTAGCTGTGGCGAAGCGGGGAGAGGGTGCTGCACCATGACAACGTGCCTGTTCATTCTGCGTTGCTCATTCATGATTATTGCACAAAAAATGCCATGACCGTCATCCCCCAGCCCCTGTACTCACCAGACCTGGCCCATGCGGACTTTTCCTGTTTCCGAAACTCAAGAGACCCTTGAAAGGGCAGAGATTTGAATCAACTGACGAAATTAAAGAAAAATCGTTGGAGGACCTGAACACCATTCCCGAAGATGAGTTATCAGGGTCCTTCCAGCAGTGGAAACGGCGGTGGAAAAAATGTATAGCTTCCCAAGGGGAGTACTTTGAAGGGGACAATGTCCAATAAATTCTAAAAAAAATTATAAATTTTTAAAAAATCTGTCCTAGAACTTTTTGATCACCCCTCGTACGTATTGTATAAAGTACTTTAAATGATTATGAAACGAAAGTTTTATAATTCGAAAATATCATACATAAAACAATATTTTAAAGATCGGCATCGCCTACAATCAACCTTATATATTCCTTAATATTTATAGAAATTTTAACGAATTACCAAAACGGAAGCCATTCGAATACTTATCAATGCAGACTTATATTCTCGTGTTGTTTAATGCATTTAAGTCACCCACTTGCTGTTTGCAAGACCGAATGGTAAACGTGAAATATTCACATACAGAGTGATGTAAAAATTAACATCATCGCACCATCATGTTTTATAAGCTAGTATGCTAATATAATTTTAATGCACAACCTAATTTTAAGCTAGTATGCTAATATAATACCTTGAATCTTTGGTTCATTATTTGGTCCAATCTTTGATCCATCTTTGGTTCATTCAAATCTTTGGTTCATTGATGATTTCTTTAGTTCCGATCATTACGGTTTAATAACGTGCTCAGTGCCAATGAACAGATAGATTATACAAATAAATGTACGGCAATTTAAAAAAAAATGACAATGCACCTAACTGTTCAACTTACTATTTCATTTTCGCTCATTTCAGTTCGTGACATCTTCGAGCAACCCAATTACAATGCGGAAGTTGAAGCATATTATCGAAATCATACAATGCCAACTGTAACGAATAATAGAGCATCCACCACACCACCAAACGACCACCAATATCTGTTCCCTCAAAGAACAACAACAAAACCTGTTGAGAATACTGCCACCGAAAACAATACGGAATTAGAAGACTGCAACGAAAAAATCTATTCGTTAGTGGAGAAGGTGTCGTGGCTTGTATCTGAGATTGATCGATTAACTGACGAGTACAAGTTGTTGTATAAGATTGGTAACAGTGTGACCGATGGAAAGAGATTATTCTTGAGTGGAAAGATTTCAAGTACCGATGATCCAATTGAGATTGTAATGTTTGTATTGAATGAAAAGTTGGGTGTGACACCGAATGTTCTAAATGCACAGAGGAATGATGGGAACATTATCCAGTTTGAAGTTGAGAGTTTGGACGTAAAGTTAGATATATTAAGAAGAGTGGACGAGAAATTGGCTAAATCAAAATCGATTAATATAGTCAATTAGCAGAATAACTATAGAATAATATCTGATAGAATTAAATAAAGAGAGTAGTTTTAAACAGACACATTATAACATAATAATTAAATTTATAAAAATAAATGTTTTATCCTTTTAAATATATTATATAAAATATTTCTGGAACTTTTCTTTGACAAAAGTATCTTCGAAAATACAAGCATAATATAAAATACATCTTGGAGATACTTTGTTATTTAATACTACGACTTTTGGGATGAGAATAACACCATCAATATTTCTAATATTTATGATAAGATTTTGCAAAGCCTAATAATTATGATGTTATGATAATAATAGTATAGAATATCACCCAAATACCGTAACTTAAAGCATTAAGTAGCTAGATGCGCATTTCGAAGGCCCCCATCTTCAGTAGCACAAGATAAAAACTAAATAAAATACCTCTGTATTTGGGTGATATTCTATATTGATATTATCTTTCTTGAAAATTTCCATTAATGTCTTTTCGCAATAAAATTAATACTTTTCCATTGCACTCTCGTAATATTTTGTTACAGCAAAAGATATATTTCGTCAACCACCACAATGTGATCGGGAGGAAGAAGACGAATGGTCAACAGAAGATTCGAATCCTACCCTTGTCCCAGGAAACGTCATTGATTTACACATCGTCCTTCAGGTTATTCTTGATCCAAATCCAGGATATAAACCTTCAGGTCCAGGATATAAACGAACAGAACCTTCACCCACGTCATCCATACCATCACCATCACCAACAACCACCGAAACAGTACCAGATACGTCTATAAACCTTGACGGTTGCAACGCAGAGGTTTATTCTTTAGTACAAAAGATTTCTTCCCTGCAAGCGGAAGTTGCGAAATTGGATAAAGATCATAAAATACTACATTCCATAGTAAATAAGCTTTCATTTGGAAAGAACTTTAAACTAAGTGGAAAGATTTCGAAAAATGATGACCCAATGAGTGTAGTTAAGTTTGTGCTGAATGAAAAGTTAGGAATTACACCAGTTGTTACAAATGTAGTTAGAAAAGATAATTCTATTTTGTTCTCGGTTAATAATATAGATACAACTCTGCAGATATTAAAGAAAGTTGAAGAAATATTGCCAGAATCTAAGTCTATACAAATCGCCAGCTATCGTGAAGAATGAGCATCAAAATATGTTTAGAAATATCAGAAAAAGGCAATCAAATATCTAGTTTACAAGAAATTATAGTTATTTTTTGCATGTTTTGTCAAGCTAATTAATCTCATAATGATAAGATAAAAAACGACATAAATGATACCATAAAAAAAATCTTTAAAAAATAATATATAAATTTTCGTGTTCCATACATGGATTAAATTCGTATATAATACATTATTTTTCCAATCGATTTTTATTTCATTTTAAATTACCTGTCAAGAAAACCCAAAGCATCTAAATTGTAATACGTTTTTCTGGTTTTGGATGATCCGGTATATATTTTATTATCACCAATAAAATAATCTATTTATTCCTACCAATATTTCAGTTAAGTCAATTGAATGCAATTTCTTTATATTATAAAAATGTATTTTGCCAGTTAAATACAAGTATATAATATTCCATACTCCTTCTTATATTTCCGAGCCTCAACGTGACAGAAATAAATATTAGACATAGCCGGAAGATATATTTCATTTTCCGTGCAAATGGTGTCGTATATAAAAATCCAGAGATCGTATGAAATTAAATTTCTTATGTGTTCGGAAAAGGATATAAAAACAACAAGCTGCTGACGTTGTACAAATCTGGTGGTGTGGCAATGGCAATGGCAGTATCTTCCTCTCGCCTTTATTATTTACAAGGAGATATGGTGGAAACCCAATGGAAAAGTGTTTCCATTGGTGGCATATTATGAGGTATTCCAAATCAAATCCATAAGAAATTTACTATATTAAGAAAAATATTTTTAAAGACGGCAATCTCATCGAAATAATATTCCTGCAAAATCAGCTGAAGAGTATTTTAGAATTAACCAATACTTGGATTCCTTAATTACATCACTTCATACTAGATTTTCCAAAGAAACTAGTGTTGCATTTTCGTTAAGTTTAATGCAACCAATAAAAGTTCGAAACAATGATCTGTTGAAATCAGATGTTATTGAAAATATAACAAAGAAATATCTAATAGACAATTTTGAAGCAGAATATTTAACGTGGGTGTCAGCTTGGAAAGTGGCAAAAGACTTGGACTTTGTAGAGCTGCTTAACCAAGAGTGTGAGTTTTTTTCCGCTATAAAGAAAGCTATAATAATCTTCTTAGCTTTGCCACCAACAACTTGTACTATGCAGCGATCTTTCAGCACATTAAGACGGGTAAAAACATGGCTTAGGTCTACAATGAGTGAAGCCAGATTATTGGGTCTTTGTATTGTCAGTGTGCATAGAAAGTTGATGGAAGCAGACAAACAAAACATAATTGCTGTTGTTATTGACCGCAGGAATATAAAAATATAAAATTATAAAGAAGCTTTTGCAACTAAGGTACAAAAGAATATAGAATTAGATGATCGTTTCGCTTTTTTGATATCGTAGTTATTAACAATCGTCAATGATATAAAATATCATCCAAATACAATAACTCAAATCATTTGATAGTGAGATGGTTTGTGTTATTTCGGTGATAATGTATACAATTATTTAACGTAATAGTAAACATTTTACAAGCAATTGTTCAGTTTTAATAATTTTAAATTTAATAGAATTAGTTGCATCCTTTATATAATAATTCTCTTCACGAAACATTTAATGTTAATCACTTATTTCATTACTCACTAAGGCAATGTAAAATATTTCATTGAATTAAGGAAAAGATCACGGAAAACATAATTTCTTAGAAGCTTAATCAGATATATTGGTTGTAATGCGAAGAAAATATATTTAAATAATATTTTCTTGTAATTCTCATTTTCTAATTTCCTTCATTTAGTAATAACATCGAATGAAGTATCCATTTTTTTAAATTCTCTTTGTTCCAAAATCCAAGGACCAATTTATTAAAAATCTACAAGAGAAGATTCATCTTACACGTATATTGCAGAGTACGCTGAAGGAAATGTATACGAGTACATGTCGAACGCGTCTGCTGCTTGCTTAAAGAAAGGATATTTTATTTACAAAAGCAATTTATTTGGCATCAAAAGTCGAGGCCATAAATGCACATACCATGTTTCGTTTTCTGCTCGAGTTACATGGTTAGAAGAAATGAGAAAGTAAAATGTTAGGGCGCATCTAAAAGAGACTGTGTACTTTTGAGAAATAAATAAAATTATGTATAACGATGATTAAATTTATTTATTATGTAATAAAATGTTATTACTAAATGAAGGATTTAAAAAATTCAGAATTATGAAAATCTTCTTTGTAATAATATGTTTGTGAATGATTCTTTTGAGGAGCAATAGCTTTATGTTTTTATAGCAAGGCCTTTTCACTTTAAGGTATATAAAACAATAAAGTATAGTATAGAATATCACCCAAATACCGTAAAAAAATTATACACAAACGCATAGACCAATTGAAACTAAATGCAAAAGTTTGGCACTTTTTGAATGTGCTTTGTTTGTCATTAATAATTACTATGACGAAAAAATTTTCAGTGTTGTTTCTTTTGATCAGGTGTGTAGTAAATTTTCTGCTTGTCACTTTGAACTATGTGTCACTTTAAACTCCTAGTTTAAAATTCCTTTTTTTTTTGTCAATGACTGTAACATGAAGAATTTCGGAGCATTTTCTCTTATGAGTTCAAATTAGGCCAAAGTGCTGCTGAAACGACTCCCAAAATTAATCAGGTGTGGTGCCAATAGTGCCAAATATTTTTATTTTATTTATTTTCGGTTATTTTAGGTTTGACAAGCCAATGTTTATTATTGTTATTTTTATTGTTGAGTTTTTCTAATGATGAGTTTTTCTTCTAATGTTTTACCTAATTTATTTTAGAGGTAAAAATACAAAAATATGTAAGAAATTAACGAACTTTCTATTGAAGACACTTTTAATGAATAATGGTTTAAATAACGTTACAAATTACAATAATAAATTATGAAATTATATATGACGTCAATTTAGTAAACCAAGAACATAAAAATGAAGCGCGCTAAAATTAGAGATATTTGAAGAATTCATTATCTAATAGACAATGTATAAAACGATATTAATAATTGATTTTGAATAACCCAGGTATAACAAAAAATCAAGTTTTTTTCATTATTTGAAATTACTTTTCAAGTCTAATAATTCCCATTTATAAAAAACAAGATAAGTCCAACTGGGAAAATTATCGCCCTATTTGCATTCTTAGCTGTATTTCAAAGTTGTTTGAAGATAACATCACTGATTTCCTAAATAAATTTAATCTTTTTACAAATGTTCAACAGGGTTTCAGGTTTGGTAAATCCACGGAAACTGCAACTGTTTCATTTATACAATATGTTTATGACCAACTCGAAATTATGGTAAAGAAGTAACTGGTTTATTTATTGATTTAAGTCGAGCCTTCGATACTATTTCGTTCGATTTTATAACGCATAAGCTTGAAATGCTGGGAATATGCGGTAGTTTATTAAATTGGATTCACTCCTACTTAACGAATAGATACATTCATGTCAGTCTCAATGGCAAGCAATCGCCTGACTATTCTATGGACCTAGGTGTCCCGCAAGCGTCCGTCCTGGGCCCGCTGATTTTTCTGTTATATGTAAATGATTTGCCTGACTCAATAACTAAAGGTGTTATTACTATGTATGCAGACGATACCTCCATTGTGGTTTCTTCAGATAACTTACAACAACTGCAAGAGTGTGTCAACAGTATCATTGCCGAATTTAATAACTGGTGTAAGATGAACTGTTTAATATTAAATGTAGACAAAACTGAGTGAGTGTACTTCTCAAAAACGAAAACACTGAGCAAAGATATTCCCTTTAGACTCGATAATTATGTAATTAAACTTCCGCATTGTATCAAGTTTCTTGGAACATTAATTGACGCTAATTTTAGTTTTGACTCCCATATCGAATGCGTTTGTTAAAAAACTAAACTCAGCCTATTTTGCAATTCTTCACCTCAAATCTAGTTTGAATTCAAGTCAACTATTAAATAACTACTACGCCCTGGCCTACTCGCATATTTCTTCTAACATCCTGCTCTAGGGACAAGCAGTGCAGATAAAATGAGTCCTCATATTACAAAAACGTATTGTACGACTTATTTATAATGTAGACTATAGACAAACTTGTAGACCTACCTTTAGATCTAAGAGAATCTTAACAGTGATGTGTATATGTATTTTAAAAATCATTCGTTATGTAAAGAACAACTATAATTGTTTTCCAGACAACTCACTACATGAATACAGCACTAGATTCAAACATTTATTGCAAATTACTCCACATTCTTATTCTTATTATGAAAAATCGCCTATTTTTGCTGGTGCTCGAATTTATAATAATCTTCCAACTATTATTAAATCAATCCTTAACGATAATACTTTTTATAAACATAATACTTCTAATAGTCTTGCTAATTTTCTAAGAAATCCCAAAGATTTGATTGATTTCAATCAAAAATCTGGTATTTATAAAATATCTTGTTCTAGTTGTCCTAAAGTATATATAGAAGACAAACATGTAGACTAATTGAAACTAGATTTAAGGAGCATTACAGATTAGATAGAAAAGATAAAAGTGCTGTAGCCGAGCATATTTTTGACTAACTCAGGTCATCCTATTCAAATTAGTTCACTTAAACTACGTAAAAGTATATCAATCACGATTCGTGACAGGGGTATTTTATTTCGTTTTGATCTTGTGCTACTGAAGATGGGGGCATATCTTTCGAAATGCGCTTCTAGCTAGTTAATGCTTTAAGTTACGGTATTTGGTTGATATTCTATACTATTATCTAACATTGTAGTGATAATTTAAAAAAAAATTAAAATTAATTTGCCGTTAGATTGCAGATTCCATTAACTGAACAATACGATCACTTGCTGGTCTAAATAATGATTAGTTATCCAAAACCCGCCTCCATGTTGACATACCCAGTAAATATACAATCTTCCTTAAGGCAATGCATGCGGTTTTCTTATGTATTCCCATTTTCTTATATACCGCAATCCATCCTAATTTGTAGATTAGGTTTCTGCTCCTTTGTCATTAAATCGAATTACAAGGGAGTGAGCTTTCTATATTTCTAATGGAATTGAATGAGATAGAATACATGTTGTATTGCTAGCAATACGTCACGATGTGTCTGGATTTAATTATTTGTATTGCTTTTAAAGCAATTTATGTGGTTCTTTAATCGAATCCTGGTTTCTGCTCTGCTTCTAGTGAATCTTGTGGCAGCTATTGGAAGCCTATACGAGTACGCGAAGAGATTTGTCGACTGTCGACTGTACTAGACAGATTATGTCTATCTTAAGTCGAAAATAGACATACAATCTTTATAATATACACAGGGTGTTTATAATGTAAATAAGAAGAAAATTATAAAAAAAAAATGATAAGAAATTTGTTCTATTTCAATTATAAATATGAAAATGGGCAGTTTTTATTTTAAAAAATATGTTGAAAAGGATTTTTATGAATATTTTTAAGAATGGAATTGCTATAAAATATAAAAATTATTTTTTACAAATTAAAATTATATTCGACACTGACTTTGTCTCTCATATTTTGAAAAGTATTAATCTTTATTTAGCGGTTATTTATTTCAATATTGAACGTGTGTCAAACAAATAATACCACAATCAAATAGTAGAAAGTTAACAGTAAAGATCATGTTTTTTATATTCCATAAAAACAAATTAATATAAATTATTGAATGCTCATTTTCATTTTAAATTTCCACATTTCTAAATGATTTTTGCAAATATAACTTCATTTTTAATAAGTACATTGTATTTTAATTACAAATTGTGATCAGTTGATATATTTTTTTGTAAGAATATTTTAGAATATTAAAATAATTTTCATGGTTGGGCGCAAATTTGATCTCTCACTATTCAAAGTGAAATTTAATTAAAAATAGAGACGGATAAATAACAATATTTTAGTTAGCCAAGCTGTTAATAAATAACAGGTACATTTTCCGATAAAAAAATTCTTAAATGACCAAAACTGCCCCATCCATAGAAATGATAAAGTCGTTATATAAAATTTCCTAAAATAAATCCAAATCAATAATGTTATTTTTCTATTCATTCGATAGTTAGTTGTATTATGCATTTTCATAATACAAAATTTTCTAATAACCCCCCAGTATATTGTGATGAGATTATATCGTGCGTTGTTCGTATTTAAGAGGATGCGTCGGTGCGATCTGAAAAGTAATTGACAAATCCGAAACGGAAGATAAATCCGCACCGGGTTCTGCGCTGGCAGATTCTTTCTCTGCAAATATTATCACTGCTTGAATCGAGTGTTGAATTACACTATACAGTGTGTACGCGAGGACAGCTACTAATTCGATAAATTAACATTTGAACTTGTTTAACAAAAACCGTAAAACTCTTCGCCTTGCATCCAAATTATAATTTGAAGATAGAAGTTTCAAAATCTGCTTTCAAGGAAATGTCTGCATATAAACTAGCAAATAAATAAATTTTAATATATTATTACCAAATTTTAAAGTAGAGCCTAAAAAATTAGAGTATAAAATTACTAAAATAGTTCGTAAGAACCATTTGTCAAGTCATTTATTCTTGCAATTTATTTAAATAATAACTTCCGGTAAATACGAAACCAATATTCAACGAAACAACAAATTCGTGAGGAAAGGTAGAAAATGAATATTTAAGTTAAACGTTATGCCAAAAATTTATAGATCGGCCAAGCAGGATATAATTATTAATTAATATTATGCAATATATCCAATAATATTAATCAGAAAATTAAATTAGAGATTAATAATTATTTAAAAAATTATTTTTATAAAAGATCTAGGGCAGATGAATATCAGTAATATTTAAAAACAAATCTATATATTTATAGGATAAATATATATCACAAATAAATATAAATTCAGTGGAAAAAGTCCACAATTCACGAATATTTTATGGAAGACTTAAGTATTACATATTTTTCGGACCTTTTTCTTTTGTTAGCTTTTCCATATATTTTTCACAAGTAGAAATTTTTTTGGAAGCAATTATCTCATTTTCGGGTCAAGATATTCGTATATGGGTAATAAATTTATCGCATATAAATGCATCTAAAAAGTAGAAATTCAGTCGAATTAAAGATAGGTATAATTAAAGATATACAACTAGAATAAAAACACAAATAGCTCCTAATATATTTAGACTGCGTTATTCAAAGGCTTACTCATAAAAAGCAATTTTGATGTCATCTTAAAATAACTGTTTATATCTCCTACAAAACGTACGCTTTTACAACCAAAAGTATCTTGAGAAAATGTAATATTAGTCATTAAATCGGGTCATTTTATTAAAGATAACTATGCAGTTTATGATGATGTAAAGCGGCAATGTAACATTACCGTCGCGGCGCAGAATGCGGCGTTTCGAATCTTTCTTCGCTATAAAGTAGGTGGTCCACCTTGTGTTACATGCGTCATAAAAAATGATTGATTTCACCGTTGTGTACGATGAAAATTTCGAAGATAGCTTTTGCCATTTTATATATTTATATACGATAACATAACTAGATTACAATGTATTGGAACGTTCCCTAAAGGACCTTAGGGAATGTACGCGAAGAAATGCATGTTATTTCGATTTTACACAACAACGTAGACTTTTCGTAATCTTCATTGTAATTTCAAATCCGCATTTTAATTCAGTAGAGACACGCTTTATATATTTCTGCGTAAATAGTCTGTTCAAAATGTATTAAAGTTTTTTGTAAAACATTGCCTTCTTTCGAATTTACAAGTTTAAGAAGTTAATGAAGAATTGTATAAATTTTGGAAGTTATGTAAATCTTTTTAACAATTGAAGTAATGGCAATTAGTCATCATTCGCTATATTTGATTATTATATCTTGTTTTTGTTGCTCAGTTTTAATATAACAATTTTTATATAAACATTCACTTTGGGTTATATAAACTATTTATTATTTGTTTTTTTGTTTTTGAATTCAATTGTAATTTTTATATAATATATGATGCAAATTCTACCTAATTTTATATATAATATTTAACATTTAATCAATTTTAATCGTGTCTCGCAGGGACAAATTGCTCTTCATTTTCATTTGCTTGTGCATAAAAATCGCAGTAAAAATTGGTGACTATACGACTATATGAATTGAGGAATTTATTATCAATCTTTGGCCACTCCTCGTCAAATGGCGTCTAAATTGCGGCCTGAACCTGGCGCGAATGGCGAGATAAGAAGTTATGACTCTTCTCTCACACTGACTGGGCTTGTCATCATCCAACATTCGCATTTTTTATGGGCGCATTGATCTGGTCTTCGGGCGATCTTCGTCGCAGGAGTGAAAGGGGTGTAAAAATGGCAAAATAACTCGTATGGGGTGGCTTACAGAATTTTATAATCAAAAGAATGGAAAATGATATTTTGATTCGATTAAAGGTAGAAAATAGATGTTCAAGGCAATTAGATCAAGGCGATTACGTTGTGTCAGTGTTTATCGAATTAAGAAAAGCATTTGACACTGTTGACCATGGATTATTAAGTACAAAACTCGGTACGCTATGAATCTAAGGAACATTAGCTAAAATCTTTACAACCTACCGTAAATCAAAGACGTATGTCAATGAAGCGGTTAGCGACCCACTATTAATAACAACGGGAGTGCCACAAGGGTCTGTGCTTGGCCCACTGCTTTACGTACAGGATATGCAACGATTAGTGGGTACACAAAATAAAGCGATCAAATTAATGTTCAAGATTCCTCATAGGACACCCTCAATGATAGTGTACAAAAACCTAGAACTGGGCAACATAAACTAAATATGTTTTATTGAAAATTGCAAACTTCTATGCAAGATTATTAATAAAGAAATGAAAACCAATTTGCAATTTTGGCTCAACGCGGACTTATATAGCAGAGACACATAGAAATAGAAGGAAAATACATCTAGAAAGTGCTAGAAGCAATAATTTTATGTTCAAAGCTTCTCAGCAATTTAACAGTTACCTGATAAAACAAGAAATGTCGGAAAACACGTGCAATTTAAAGACTTACTAAAGGAATATCTATCATAGTATGATGTGTCGTGTTTTGTATTAATCTTTTTTTGTTCATTAAAGTTAGAATAGTAGATTTTATTTAAAACATACTGTTTCTAAGACTTTCTGCTTGATATCTTGCATTTTGCTTGTTTAGCAGCAGTCGCTGACATATTCTAATTATCGTATATATTATTTTTCAATATTATATTGCAATAAAAATTTAAAAAAAAAATCTAATGGAACAAATCTAAATATAAACTTCGTTAGATTATCATATGATTTGTATTAAGTTAATATATTCCGCATATAAATTTTAATATACTTTTTTAATATTGTAAACTGCAATTGGCAACAAGTTTACTTTTATTATTTTTTAATTACTCCTTGGGAAAACAATGATAAGAGAAACATATCTAATATTATAACGTCTGTCTCGTTACAGTTTTACTGAAAATTGTAATTTTCATATGTCTTCATATCGTGACCCCGTGATGCCAAAAATATATCAGTTAATAAATCGATTAATAATAAATAATCAAGCTAGAATAAATCGTTTTTCCATAGGAATTATTTTCATGATTGCGGAATATTTATGATTCTCTTAAATTAAAATATTTTCCTAAATCAAAAGAAGCTAATACCCCAATACTGATACTAATAAAAGCTACCTCCAAGATCATCATTTCATAAATTTTTTGAAAGTGCGTACCATCCAACGAATTTTATAATAAATAATTTTACAATGCCACGAAGAAAAAAATATTTTTTAGATGAATTTCAACATCCGCAAGAATGAATATAAATTGAAAATATATGTATTTTTAAATTTGCGAATACACACATCGCCTTCATTATATTATGATCCATCAAATATTTTTTGATTTTGCCATATATAATAATGTGAAAATTTATTTGGCTTGTGTCCTTGGATAAAGGACACAACCCTTAAAATTATAAGTTAATCTTTTATCCCTCCATGTTGTGTGAATCTATACGAAATTTTTTTATATTAATTGTTAAAATTCTTTCACAAAATCGAAATATTTATCCCCGTATTTGATACCGCCATTACCGTCAATACTGGTAAAAATAGAAAAGCTGCATGTTTGACTGTAAGGTATGAGAAGAGGATTCATATTAGTGTAAGAAACGTCTCCAGCAAATCTACAAGTACATATATATGTACGGTTGCGGAGGAGAGGGGATATCTATGGGTAGAAACGGAAATTCCGATGTAAAAAATGGCGTGGCAAACGCGAGATTGAACCGATGAACCACGGAATTCAATTTTCCATTGACACCCATTCATCTTCCGGTCGCGATGTTGTCATGGAAGCAAGTTGTACGAGCTGCTGAAGACGAGGGAGAAGAAACTGCAGAAGAGTGTCGGCAAATCGGTAGGAGCATTGGTAAAATGAGGTGTGAGGTGCTGGGATATGAAATGGAATCGAATGGAATATCTCTGGAACTGGGGTGATATCTTTCGAGGTATAAGTATGTATCGATCCAGTGTTGCATTAAGTATTTTTGCTGAAATTCGAGTTGAAAATGTTGAAAATTTCGTTGAGTTACGAAATGGTTGCACTTACTAACGACGAAAATATAAAAAATGGACCCTACTCTTGTCGAAGGCTGAAAGAATTGATAAGATATGAAAACTATAGAAAATTAGATAAGATGATTCAAAAATTATTTGTATATTATCTGAGAAAGAACTTTAAAATTTTAATTAATATTACTAAACACAAATCTAATATTTCAAGGATGTGTAATTGTTTTTGGAATTGTCATTTATTTAAGCGTTTAAAAATCGATTCCGCTATTATCAAAGAAATAGTTTAAGACCAAATCTGTGCAGAATGCGACTGCGTATATATACTTGAGCAAATCTAGCAACGCTCCTTTAATAATGAAGTATTATCTGTGATTTATGTGTACGTATATGAGGCTCAGGATCGCACCGGAAGTTTGATTTCCTTACTTCCACCTTATCGGCCGCGTCATGCCCGATATATTTGTATTCCCTTCATACCACAACTCTTCTCATACTTATCTCTTTCATACAGTTAACAGCAAACCAAAGTAATATTAAAGAGAGCTACAGTGTATTTGTTGCCCGCGGTAGGACCGTTATAGTTAAAAAGATAGAAGGTATGGTCAAAAAACTGAAAATGGAAAAACGAGAAGGTCCGCCCTGTGAATTTTCGCGCAAAATTCTCACATTTTCGAAAGTGAGTTTATGATATTGCTGACTTATTTATTTAATAGTATATCAATCACGATTCGTGACAGAGGTATTTTATTTCGTTTTTATCTTGTGCTACTGAAGATGGGGGCATAGCCTTCGAAATGCGCATCTAGCTACTTCAGTTACGGTATTTGGGTGATATTCTATACTATTATTTAACACCGTAGTGATAATTTTAAAAATATAATGATAAAGGTTACTTCAATTTTATTACAATATTTCTTCATATTTTACACAAAAATAAATTAGACGGGAATTAAAATAGCGATATAAATGAAATATAATTTTTAGACTTGGGTACCGAAATAAGTGCGACATAAGCACGCGCATGCGTAATATATGAATTTAATTGTGTGGATAAATATAATTGAAAATTACTTAAAAATTACAAAAGACAGTCAAAGTTCATCAAAAAGATAAACAGTTTATTTCTTAACATCCATACGTTAAGAAAGTAATACCTTAATGTAGTTTCTTATGAGCTAAATTAATATTATTTTATTGAAATACCAATAAATCTACAAACTGTTAATATGAAAAAAACTTCTATATATATAGAAGTTTTTTATAAGTTATATTTCACCTAACTTTAGTCAAGGTCTTCCTGTCTATTTTATTTTATTCGGAAATACCGCAACGATTTCAATTTATAAACTTCATATATTACAGATATTTCGCAAAAGAGACATTGTTGCATTTTACGTAATAAAAATTGCGATATTTTATGAATAATTTAGTTCCAATCGAGTGCATAAAATTTATGCGCAAAGTTTTTTTCTATGTCTGAGATATTCCTAGTACATTCTGACGATTTTATTTTATAGATATTATACTCATTTCCTTTTTCTAAATTGACTAAAAAATAAATAAATAATAAAAAATCTATCATCGTAGAAATATATATAAAAATAAAGGCTATAATTCAGCTTACAACAAATATCTTGACTAGAATAAATGAATCTGACAATGCCTTAATTAATATATAATTTATTCAACTTCACTTTAAATTATATAAAAATTAAATGCAAGTTTTTTTTTCTTTTATATATATTTTTTTCATTTTAAACATTGACATCATAGTCAATGAGTTTTCATACTTATCATTCTTCTTTTACTATGCAACCAGACTTCTAGATGTGGGTATGTGGTTGCTTTTTTACAGTATTTCTTTTTACAAATTTCTATCAAAGGTTTATACAGTAACAACAATGTAAGCAAATATTTGTTTTAATATAGATATACAAATTTCTATAGTTAATATATATTTCGTTTACATAACTTTTGTAATAAATTTCCTTGTAGTTGTGAGTTTTTTCTAAATGAAGTCGGCTGTTAAATTGCTTCAATGCTGCGAATTTTTTTATAATGTATATAGTTGAATATAAAGTTGAAACACAATGAGAGATAATATTAATAATATCTCTCTTGATATTACGGCAATTTTTTTTTTATCATACATGTTTGATACTCTAGTTCTTTAGTAACGAATTCATGGTAAATACCATTTTGTTACAAATTTACATCTCGGAAACAAATTTGAATTCTGTAACATCACATGTAAGTGATGGGGCAAGAACTTGTTTTATTAAAAAAATCGTACCGTTAAACACAACAGGGGCTCAGCGCAATATGGATAGGGACATTATATATTACGTACTATAACAAGGGAATAGAGCAAAGGAAGGATTTGTGGTGGCACGGAGTTCGCGGGTTTTTCATAGTATAATATGAACTTTTTTGTATAAGCGTTGATGTTAGTCAGTTAACTGTAGAAGGTACCATAAGGGCGTAAGTGGAAATGTATGTATATCCGTCTAGAAACAGACAGTGTTATAAAAGCCTTTGCATTGGACTTACGAAGAAGAATGGAGGGAAACCTAGAGGAATATATTGGGAAAGGAACACTGTGCGAAAATTGATGATGAAATAGTAAAAAAAAATCTTATTTTAATTTACAATTCATTTTCTTAAGTAAATTTGACTCTAGGATAGAATGACTTCAAAACGTTGAGTAACGGATAATTGAAGTCAACATAATAATTGATTTTTTTATGAAGAAACTCAATTCTTCGCGTCACATAATCAAATTTGAAAATTGTTTCGACAAAATGGTTTACAATACCGTTAGTCAAAAGGATATTAATTTAAAATATCAAATTGCAATTACGTGTAGGATACACCTAAATAACTAATCCACCAGTGTGAAAAGTTAACCGCTTCAATTTTGTTCAAATTACATTATCCCGTTATATATTTGCAACAGATGCCGTGTGCATATTTTCTGACACATGCTACTCGGAAAGACAGCCATTCGTGAAATAACGTTCCTTCAGGCAATATGTAGCTTTCCTCATTATTTCTGACGGCACAATGCACATACTTTTACTTAGCAGTTTTATGAATCACATAACTATACCAAACATTAATTAAATAATTAAATTAATTAAAAAATTATCACTACTTAAGCAAAAACTATTTGGAGAGTGTTACAGCGTAGGAGAGACAGATTAGTAGGGCATATTCTTAGGCATGGGGGGATTATGCAATTGATCATAGAAGGTAGAGTGGAGGGAAAGAGAGGGGTAGGTAGGCCTAGATTGGAGTATGTGAGTCAGATAGTTGAAGACGTTGAGATGAATAGCTATAGGGAGGTGAAGGGATTAGCTCAGGATAGATCGGCATGGCGTGCTGTTTCCAACCAATCTTTAGGATTGCGGACTCTTTAACTAACTAAAGCAAAAACTTGCAATTCCAAATCCTATAATACCAAGGATGTATGTATTACCAAAAATACAGAAACCTGGTAAATCTGTAAGACCAATTGTGTCTGCTATGATATTTTATACTATTAAATAATATAAGTTTGCTCTGAAATGTATATGGAGGAAACAAAATCTACAAGGAAACTGAAGACTGACCAAGGCATCGAAAAATTTACAAGTTAAAAAGGGCGTGGTATCATATTTTACTTATATTTGTTTTGAAACCCGGACATTTATGATTATTAGTATAATTTAAGTTAAGTTTACTAAACGTTTTATGAATAAAAACTTCTTACATTGAAAATAAAACACTTGCATCGCTCTCTTCTTCTTTTTAGCGTAGGTATACATAACTTGTCCAAACATGCTCTTCCATCTCTCTAAAAAAATATACAACGAAGTCTCTTGGCAACATAGGTACATTTACCATACAATTTACAACAATTTACATTACGAATTAATTACCATAGCTATATATATATATATGTCTGATAGTGTGTGTGTGTGTGTGTAGATTATTATGGAAGAACTTGAAGAATTTATATATGTAAATAGCGATTAATACAGCATTAACTAAATAGCTGTTCCTTCATAAAAACATGCGTGGGACTCTCGCGCGGTAGAAGTGAAACTTCTTAGCTTCTAGGAAAAGTTGATTTTATGCATTGTTTTTTTTTCATTTGTTAACGATTTGATTTTGATTGATTTTGATTGATACTCTGATCATCGAAGAAAGCATTATTAACTGTAATGTCGTACAGTCTATAAAGAGGAGTTTGGACTAAATATTGTAGCCTTATTTTATAGTTCCTTTTCTCACCAAACCAATTAAATAAATCGATCTGTGTATTTTTCTTCTTTTTATGTGGACATTAATACAATGATCATCATCAATGTCTCTTGGCAAATGATTCATCATCGTATTCACAGATATTGGAACATTAATAATTTGCCCATAAATCCCATGTTGACCATGTACATGTCGTAAACGTCCAATTTGCATAAATGTAATTCTGGGTGAAATTGACACTAAATCTAATTTTGGTAGATGACCGGGTAATTCTGGGTAGACAAAACCATTTGACTTCGATAACATTCGAATGGTATTCTGAGTGAGAGTAGTTCGGCATGAATCACATCTTCAATGATAATGGCTGGAATCGCAGTATGTAAAAGTTGCTCGTACTTAGGATCAACAGGTTTCACATCGTTCTTAAACCATATTCGATCACATATGGAACACACTGTACCTAGCGGATTATTGCAAAATTGTTTATCAAATTCGCAATAAGCAGGTTGAAAGAATGTAAATTTTGTGTATGATGCACTAGTGGGTGCATTTCTATTTGTCGATGGCTGGCTCAGCTGTATCAGATTCATTTCGTTGATCTCTCACACCGCGTGTATCTTCACGTGTAGACGGCACCCCTGAATCAGTGGCATTCAAATTCTTTATACCACTCACTGCGTCCTCACTTAACGACGGTATCGATTTATCCAGTGTATTTGAGGTCGTTGGAAGGTTATGTTGACCACCGTGTTTCTTCAACGCCCTTTGCCTGGCTCGATACTCTCTACTTCTTTCCAAGGTACTTGTTAGCACTTTTCTTGGCGGTTTATTCGCTTTCTTCCGTTCTCTAAACGCTCGCACTCTGTCTGTACTTGTCTTTTTCTCCATTTCACTTTTCACACAATGGAAATTGTAAGCTAAAAGATTAAGCTGTGTTTGTGTAATATATAATAAAATAAGCAAGCGTCTATTGGTGTCTTATACCACGTATACACACAGTACACGCGGCGCATGCGCGTACCGTGTTTCACTTTTCGTTACGTTCAGGCCAATTTGCCCTACCGCGCCTGTAGAAGTTTCCCTTCAAAAATGTCCACTAGGCAGATTCTAGTGGATCAAGTATTGCCTATTTTTAACGATATATTTCATAGAAAACGCATTAAAGTTCTCTGCGAAAAATATGAACAAGTTATGTGTTCATTATGCATAGCAATCGCTACAGCAAAACTTCGTGCTAATGTCATTTCATATTGTTCATACAACTTTCAGACAAGACAGACTCGTCCATCTGCTATAAACGCTTACCGTCTTAGCGGCAAGTAATTGTTTCCAGTGCACATGAGACCATGACTTGAAAAATAATTCCGAAAGTCGGGGAAAGTACGGGATAACTCGGAAGTAGTTATACCACTCGTATTAGACTGTTTTGTAGTCGATTTTAGCACCGTTTTCTTACAGTTACGGCGAAACAATCCGTTTAATTTCAATGTTATTGTTGTCAAATGGTATTATTCTTACTATGTATAAGCCGCAATCTATAGCAAACTAAAAAATTAGACGTGTAAATCGTATTGTATAACAACATTTGTACATGATAGATATTCTATATATTAAGCTAAATATACACTATTTATCACTGTGTAAGTTGGAAGCAATCCTTCACGATTTATTATCACTTCAAGAATCAATTCTTGGGATAAGTACATGACGATATATGTAAACTCCCATCAAATTTCCGTCAAATTTATTTTAGATGTAAAATTGGTGTTCTTAAAAATCGATAGTTCTTTGAATGAATCCAGAATCGATCGTGAAATTTCAAGGATCTCGACCTTTCAGAGATGAAAGATCGTTTTATCGACCCTAACTTCCAACACCACTTTGCTAATTTTCTTTGAATACAACAAATACCGAAAATGTGAACGAGTGTCTTGTCTATAAAACTATGCGGATTCCCAGAATTGGGACATTGCTACAAAATAGGATATAAGTCTTATAGCACAAGATAGACGTTGTGACTGCGGCCTGTCCGTTGTAAAGTTTTAATAGTTGTTGCTGCTACACGACTGAAATTCACGCACAGACACAAGGTTTCCTTTTGACAAACCCCACGCTATTAATATTAGCGGCATCCTTGAAGATATAATAAGGGCTAAAATGAAGAAAGTATATATAGCTGAGGGTAAATTTTAAATTGCAGCTATAAGTTACCGGCACTCTAATAGATATCAAGTTTGAAGAACAATCCATTTTCATTGCAAAAAAGTTATATAGTTATATATAAAGTTATAGAGTATAGATACTCTGTTGTTGTATTTCCTTTAAATTAAATAAAAAATTATTACTAGAACTGCAATTTTTGCTAAATTATTTAGAATTGTGTGTCCCCCGTGAACATTATTGCCCATCTTGCCAATGTGTTATATAAAAACTGAAATTCTACTGTACATATTTCTTTACTATGGAGACAAGTAAATGAAATTGAAGACGATTCCGTTATTATGAAGTTAAAATTCTTCATCGAGAGATTGATCTCTCAATCAACAATCTCTCTTAAGCTAATTCCTTCATTTCACTATTCATCCTACACATCCTCCACTATCCGACCCTCATACTCCAATCTACGCCTACCTACCCCTTGCCTTCCCTGTACTTTACCTTGTATAACTAATTGCATAATACCCCCATGTCTAAGAATGTGACCAACTAGTCTATCTCTCCTACGCTGTAATACTTTACAAATACTTCTCTTCTCCTCTACTAACTCATGACCCTCCTGTAGCACCATGTTTCGAATGCTTCTATTCTTCGTTTATCTTCTTTACCTATAGTCCACGCCTCACACCCGTACGATGCTACACTCCACACATATACCTTCAGTAATATGCTACACTCCACACACACACACACACACACACACACACACACACACTATCACATATATATATGGATGCGCCTAACATACACATCCACACGTACAACGTTTATACGCAACTACAGTTCCCAAAATTATTGATAGTGACAGGTAATAAGCGACTCCTGTCACCCGAATAATTTTTTATCGGAATTTAATAACGGCTGTATCTAGCACCATATCCCTGGTTGAGCGTACTGTGTGCTTTCGTGAGATGGAGCAAGTATGGTTGGGGAAGGGAAATAAGGGGACAGAAAAAGGACACATTGTCATTTCTGGATCGCCTTATAATTAATCAAATTCTCGCACGTATAAAATACATGGAGATATAGTTATAAAGCTACAGGATACGAACGTATATGTTAGAACGTAACAACGTTTATATTTTTATGATTTTCAGTTAAATTAAATAATATAAGGAGTGGCAAATTTGTGAGGTTTCTTCAATTTCCGTATTTGGTAACAAATGGTATTTTGAATAAATTTTTTTGTATTTACGGAATTAATTGTAATTTATGTAAATGTGTGCTTTATAAGCATAGTTTTGTGTCAGTAAGTGGCTGTAATGATTAACCAACGTGGTTAATGTTCATGTCAGCGGTTGTTAATGAAGTTGTAATTACCTAATTTTTGTGCCTACCCTATATATGCACATAAAACTTTCCAATTTATTAATACAAATGTAAACACATTATCGCTGACAGCACGTCCGTTTTAATTAAATTAAAATTGCCACTGGAAAAGATTTAGTGTACGCGGGGAAATTGCAAAAATCTAATTTATTGACACGGAAATATCACTTACGTTGCCTAATTTTCGCTTGATTCTATTGTTACGTGACGGAAAAATAATAAAGCTCCCCTAAAAAGATAGGTAAAAGTCGATATAGAAAATGTACCTAAAAGCTTTTATAAAAAAACATATTATTTAATTGTTCAATTTTCAAAAATGACGATAACAAATTACAAAACTATAAAATTACCACAAATTTAACATTGATTAAAGATTTAATATGATCCCGAACGTTGGTTTAAGAATTTTCCATCAACATTTTATTCAATTTCCCCCTAATATGGTTTCAACGTTGGAAAATAGCTTATATTTTTTTCTATTTATATATATGTGCTTATAGGCTAATTGTTCTTACCTACTATAAAATATTATTTCCTACCACTACTCTTTAAATTTATTTTAAATCCATAAATATCAATATGTTTCATATGATTTTGCATAAGAATAAATAAAACGTAAGAAGTAAATGCCTCTAGAATGAACAAAAATCATAAATGAAGTTAGTTAAAGAGTCCGCAATCCTAAAGATTGGTTGGAAACAGCACGCCATGCCGATCTATCCTGAGCTAATCCCTTCATCTCCCTATAGCTATTCATCTCAACGTCTTCAACTATCTGACTCACATACTCCAATTTAGGCCTACCTACCCCTCTCTTTCCCTCCACTCTACCTTCTATGATCAATTGCATAATCCCCCCATGCCTAAGGATATGCCCTACTAATCTGTCTCTCCTACGCTGTAACACTCTCCAAATACTTCTCTTCTCCCCTACTAACTCTAGTACAGCTTCATTTGTTACTTTATCTTCCCAACCAATCCTCATCATCCTCCTATAACACCACATTTCGAATGCTTGTAATCGACGCTTCTCTTCCTTTCCTATAGTCCACACCTCACACCCGTACAGTGCTACACTCCAAACATATACCTTCAGTAATCTTTTTCTAATACCCAAGTCAATATTTGATCTTAAAATCTGTTCCTTTTCTACGAATGCCTTCCCACCCTGTGCTATCCTACACTTTATATCTACCTTGCTTCGATTATCTTTTGTGATTCTACTGCCTAAATAACAAAAATCTGACACTTCTTCGATTCTATTATCTCCTATTGTGATCCTCATTTTTCTACTGCATTCCTTTTTGTCACACCTCATCACTTTAGTTTTACCTATATTTATTTTCATGTTAAAATCCCTAGTCAATACTGCCTGCATACCATTCAATACCCTTTCTAAATTCTTTTCGCTTTCTTCCAATATAGCTATATCGTCGGCGAATCTCAACATATATATTTTCTCTCCCTGTACATTCACACCTACACTATACTCTTCTTTTACTTTGTTTATTGCATCTTCTATATATAGATTAAATAATAACGGTGAGAGTGTACATCCCTGCCGAACTCCCTTCCCTATTTTTGCTACCTCTTCTTCCCCCTCAATTCTAACTAAGGCAGTTTGGTGTTTATATAAATTAAAAATTATTCTCCTATCCTTATAATCTATACCCGTTTCTTTTAAAATTCTAAACATTATGTCCCAATCTACATTATCAAATGCCTTTTCTAAATCTACAAAAGCTATGCAAGTTACCTTTGCTACCCTCATTCTTTTTTCTACTACCGTTCTTAGTGCTAGAATCGCCTCTCTCGTCCCTCTGTTTTTCCTAAAACCAAACTGATCTTAAATTAATTAAATTAAATGAAGATAAAATATGAATACAAAACTGATCCACAAATCAATGCCAATATATACGTTCTTCATAATTGATTCTTTTTCATTTTCTTTTTAACAAATTCTCAAATGGTCAATTTCTTAAGTGGAAGATCAGAATCTCCAGTTCCGATTGGAGGCCTGAACTACGCCTTGGGTTTTTGGCAGAATTTTCTAGAATTATTTTTTCATTTTGTATGTATTCGGGTTTTTTATTTTTATTTTTTGTATGTTATTTTCAATTTTTGTATTTTCTGGCACATATATTAATGTATTTATTTTATTTATTTTATTCTGTCAGAATAAAGACTTTATTATTATTATTATTATTATTTAAAGCATATAAGAAATTGTTATCGATATGTTATCGATATAACTTAACTTAACTCAACTGTTATAATTGTTATAATATGTTATAATTGAAGTATCATGCATAGTTATAATTTAAAATAATGTGTGAATAAATGGTTAGTTGATGATATTTTTGGATTTAAAATCTATTTAGTAATATCTCGTATAGAATGCTGTAAGTTACGGTATTTGGGTGATATTCTATACTATTATTTAACACCGTTTATGTTTAAAAAAAACATAGTATAGCAATGCCTCTTTCTGGTGTTCTTCCTTCACTAAATCTAATTTGATATCCCGTAAGGCCAGTGGCAGTCCATTTTCGTCAGGACTGAGGTTAGAACACAGTTCCAGCAAAGAAGGACGTTTGGCGCAACGTCCCCTTCACAACCAGAGGGACCGTATATATTATGTGATTAGACGGATATGGTTCACTAAGTATATTAACGTCAGAATATGAGACGAGATCTTTCCTGTTGCAATCTACATACCCGCACAGTTGCAGGCGGTGTGGAAAACTCATTAAAATTACTTAGATGCTAGTCCTGCTGTCATTATGCCCATTACACTCCGTAAACAAATTAAGCGAAACTGAAGAGGAATGCGCGCGAAGGCATTTTTTAATTCGTAAAGGACTTGCAATACGTAAGAGAGAATGTGCAATTTAAATTTTTAAATTAAAATACTCTTCTGATCTCATTAAAATGTAAACAGTTACTACGGATGAACACCACTCTTAATTCAGAAAGGAAGTAACATCAAGAGATTCGTAAGGATACCTTACCACCATAGATACACCAGCTATTTACAAACCAGCATGGTACAATTTAATATGACTCTAATAGGAATGACTATAATACGCTAAAACTTTCGTTTTCATTGTTTTAACTTCACACCTATAACTACAAGTATTTACAGGTAACTGCAGGCAGGTGCTAAAGCAATTGCTCTAAAGCAATAGATCCAAGGTAAATTGATACACGGCAAATTGATTCAAAAGAATATTGATCCAACGGTAAATAGATCCAACGACAAATTGGTCCAATGAATGTACTATTTGATCAATTGCACATGGATCAAATTACCTTTGGAACAATTTACCATCGGATCAATTTACCTTGGATCAATTGCTTTGGAGCAATTTACCTAGACTAGGGTATCACAACTGTTATAATTGTTCCTTGGTTTGACCATTTAACAGAAACAAAGCATACAAGTACTAAACAAAAAAAAATTAATATATACTGGACGCTTCAACACCCCGAAACCTTATGCTCGTAAAGAGATGCTCGCCACTGCATTTTTGTCATTTGATGGTGTGGACAAAATTACTGAAATGTTGTTATATCGATAGCCAACAAATACAGATAGTATTATATTAGCATAATTGATCAAAACAAATAATAAATAAGTGGAAACTTTTTACTAAATTAAGTTAAAGAGTCCGCAATCCTAAAGATTGGTTGGAAACAGCACGCCATGCCGATCTATCCTGAGCTAATCCCTTCATCTCCCTATAGCTATTCATCTCAACGTCTTCAACTATCTGACTCACATACTCCAATCTAGGCCTACCTACCCCTCTCTTTCCCTCCACTCTACCTTCTATGATCAATTGCATAATCCCCCCATGCCTAAGAATATGCCCTACTAATCTGTCTCTCCTACGCTGTAACACTCTCCAGATACTTCTCTTCTCCCCTACTAACTCTAGTACAGCTTCATTTGTTACTTTATCTTCCCAACCAATCCTCATCATCCTCTTATAACACCACATTTCGAATGCTTGTAATCTACGCTTCTCTTCCTTTCCTATAGTCCACGCCTCACACCCGTACAGTGCTACACTCCAAACATATACCTTCAGTAATCTTTTTCTAATACCCAAGTCAATATTTGATCTTAAAATCTGTTCCTTTTCTACGAATGCCTTCCTACCCTGTGCTATCCTACACTTTATATCTACCTTGCTTCGATTATCTTTTGTGATTCTACTGCCTAAATAACAAAAATCTGACACTTCTTCGATTCTATTATCTCCTATTGAGATCCTCATTTTTCTACTGCATTCCTTTTTGTCACACCTCATCACTTTAGTTTTACCTATATTTATTTTCATGTTAAAATCCCTAGTCAATACTGCCGGCATACCATTCAATACCCTTTCTAAATTCTTTTCGCTTTCTTCCAATATAGCTATATCGTCGGCGAATCTCAACATATATATTTTCTCTCCCTGTACATTCACACCTACACTATACTCTTCTTTTACTTTGTTTATTGCATCTTCTATACATAGATTAAATAATAACGGTGAGAGTGTACATCCCTGCCGAACTCCCTTCCCTATTTTTGCTACCTCTTCTTCCCCCTCAATTCTAACTAAGGCAGTTTGGTGTTTATATAAATTAAAAATTATTCTCCTATCCTTATAATCTAAATTTATAATTTATAATTTATAATTTATAATCTAATTTACTAAATAGTGGACTTTAATCGAAGCCGTATATTTTCATACATTAAATATTCTCAATCTGAATTTTGCTATGCAGTTTACAATTTGAGCACTTTGTACTGAAGTTTTTTTATTCATATATGGCAACAATGGTATTGGAAGCTCAATCTATGCGCAGTAGAGGATGAATTAGGTCCGCCAAGATATAAAAAATGTCTTATATTTTTTGGTCAGAAAAGATTTAGTCACGAGTTATTAATTTTAATTTCAGTTCCAATATCATAAGAAATAACATAATTATGAATACATATTCCCGGTTTTAAAAAAATGTATCCTAAATATTATTTTGCTTTTTTCAACAAATGAATAAAGAGACTAAGTCAAGAATTGACAAGAACTCAATATCTGGTTAACGCTTTAAGATTAATGAAAAATTTGGTGAACATTTACTATTTTCGGGAAACGAAAGCCTTTTTTTGTATGCATATTTTCATTATTTGGTAAGCAGTTAAACACAAGCCATAATAAAATCTACGATCGTTTTAGTAGGTTCAAGTTATCCTATATCGTAATAAGCAACGTATATCCAATCCACCACCTCTGGGCATCAACAACAAGTGTGACGCAGTCGTTTTCCTATTCCAGTGGAAACAACATTGTTTTCTCATGGTACATAAGGGCATATAGTCTTAACCCAATATGTCACGTCTACTCTTCCGTCATTGTCGTCGACGTTCCGTGTGTTCTTGTACGCCATCCTTAGATCCTACTCTGGCACTGTTGCAGATGTAACCTCAACGAGACAGTATACAGTAAAACCGACAAAAATATGAAGACAAATAAAATAGGTTGTGTGTTAAAAGATACTATACAGAATCAAAGAAATAATCATATAAAAAAATGATCGGGATGTGGTAAAACAAAGTACTTTTACATTATCGTGTAAACTAAGCACTATTCTTCAGAAGCACAGCAGTCATAAAAAAAATTGTACATCTGTGTCCCTACAATCCTTAATATGAAAATAATTTGACACTAAAACTTATCTCTTTGACACTAAAACTGCAATAGAATTGCGTGAATAGTATAATAAAAAATATTTTAATTTATAATTGTACTGAGTGATTGTTTCTGAAACATTCAATTCTTTATAGCATTTAGCAAATTCTTATTATTCTTTATTTACATTTATTTATTAAGGAATATTTTAATAAAATAAACAATATTGTGATATATGTCGTATCCTTGTAACCCTGTACTTGTTATAAGTATATTTGATTATTTAGAAAGGAGAAAGCAGAAAACGGGATAGTATAAATTTTAAATACACGCAAATTTAGAATTGTTTATACACATATGTTTAAATTTACAAAAGTGGCAATGAGAGTTTATTTTATATTAGTTTTCAAATCTTGTCGATAATATATTAAAGAAAAAATGAGCCTTATTTTGCGTAATTATTCTAATTGTCAGACCCGAATCAAAAATATGGATAATAAAATTTTGGTACACTTCATTGTACTACATTGATTTATAAATTTTGTATTGTTTAAATTAAAATTAATTGCTGTGTTATTATTATTAATTGCTGAATCCGAAAATATTTAAATACATAAAATAAGTTACCTCAAATTAAATTTGATAAGTCTACAAATTGTAGTAAAATCTATCAAACATCAACTATAACAAGAAATTTTACAAATACCAAACGTTTTACTTATGTCAACTAAATCTTGAAATTTTTATTGCTTTTTATAGTTTTCCCTAGTCTTTCATATTCTCTCCAATTCTTCCAAAAACAGAATTCTACTGTACACAATTCTATAGTCAGGATATCATCGTTACATACACGAAGCCTAGCTAGATTCACGCTATACACATAAACAGTCTTGGAAGGCAGCCTTAGGCTATTATTTTCAATTTCGCGGCTGTATTTTGCCAACGTGGATGCTTTCCGCCGTTGAACTGAAGGAACCGAACGGGTTGTGCAGACGATGAAGACTACACATTCTGTTATAGAGACCTTAGAATATGGGCAGGGTGTCGCAATATTGCGTGAGAATGTCGACAAGGTTAATAGAATATTAGGCGAAATAATTTGAAATATCAGTACGTGGAAAAATTATAAAGTAAAAACTATTTAAGTATAGGTACGTACATATTGTCGATTTCATGAAAATATTTGCGATGTAAAAATTAAATTACTAAAATAACTAAAGTACCAGTGATATTATATATATATATATATCATATTTATAGCCTGGTTATGAAAATTTGATAGCATTGATTACAGTTTCTCTAATTTCTGTATATTTGGAGCAGTCATATTTTAGAGTAAATAGAATGTTCAATTTTAATATATAAAAAAATCGTTGTCTAAGATTCGCAAATTTTTTTTTTCTTATTGCATTATAATAACATATTGTTGCGTTAGACTGTCGTTCAAGAAAAAAATTCCAACATAATATAATGAAGAATATATCAATATATCGGAAATTTTTTATTTTTTTAATAAGCTCTATGGTCAAAAAACCAAAGAGGTATTTTATTTAGTTTTTATCTTGTGCTACTGAAGATGGGGGCATAGAATTCGAAATGCGCATCTAACTACTTAATACTTTAAGTTACGGTATTTGGGTGATATTCTATACTATAATATCTCATACAACATGAAACGAACAAAAACTTTAAGTGTCTTTTTGAGAAATCGCGTTCGTTTACGTACCTTTTGCAATATACTGCAAGTTAATAAATGTATGTATCAATAAGTAATAATGTAAAAAAAATTTCAAAACAACAAAAATCAATTTTTATCGAACATGTCGAAGTTGGCTGGTCTTTAACTGCGCACAAATTTTATTACCGGATTAAAAGATTCTCTATTTGCGCCAACAACAAAACTCCGACCGAAAATAGCTACATCAACTGCGCACGCAGGTACTAAGTAGTATATAGTACCTGGAACGCCTGACCTGACCTATATTACTGTATACTGACTTATATATTTTTTTCTACCGTGTTTTAATAAATGTATTGAATTATATGTGAAATTGGTGAACTACAATGCAAATCTATTTTTATTTTACCCATTATTAAGATTGACACAATCAAAAATACATTCTCTTTTTGTTTCACATTATTAATTGTTTTTATTCGACTGTTATTAATTGTTAATAATTTGTAGCCAGCCGTGCGTATACCTGCTTATACGTGTGCGCAAACGAATAGTAGGATTAAGTGTGACGCGCTGGGTCGTAGTTTATGACATGGGATTAGTGCGCAAATAGAAAACTGCCGTCGAAGTTATCTTTATAATATTTAAACCCTTCGGGTTTAAATATAATAAAATTCATTATTGTTCACCTGAATATGCTGTTTTACCTGAAATAAGAAATTCTATGCAAATTAATATTAAATTTGCCTATTTATCCTATCCATTCTAATCCTGGTAATGTATTTCTCAAAATTTGATATAACATACAATTTTCTAGCACTGACTTAGGAATTAGAAAGCGACCATAAAACATATGCAACATATCTTTGTATGGATACGAGGCGTAGACAATACGAAACAAGGCATAAAATAAACAAGAAAATAAAACAAGAAACATAAAATAGAAGATTTTAAACTATAAGAAGTTATTAGAAGATCGTTAGATTGGAATTTAGAATGAAAGATAAATGTATTGGAATTTAAACAGAAACTACTTGGCAACATGAAAGATTTAAAATAGGAGGTCTTCACTTAGACACGAGGTGTTATGCAATTACTTATTCAAAATAGAAAGTAGAGTATAAATATATTAGTACAATAGACAACATTTTAAATAGGAATACAAAAGTGATATTAGACACAACATTAGTTAAAGAGTCCGCAATCCTAAAGATTGGTTGGAAACAGCACGCCATGCCGATCTATCCTGAGCTAATCCCTTCATCTGCCTATAGCTATTCATCTCAACGTCTTCAACTATCTGACTCACATACGCCAATCTAGGCCTACCTACCCCTCTCTTTCCCTCCACTCTACCTTCTATGATCAATTGCATAATCCCCCCATGCCTAAGAATATGCCCTACTAATCTGTCTCTCCTACGCTGTAACACTCTCCAAATACTTCTCTTCTCCCCTACTAACTCTAGTACAGCTTCATTTGTTACTTTATCTTCCCAACCAATCCTCATCATCCTCCTATAACACCACATTTCGAATGCTTGTAATCTACGCTTCTCTTCCTTTCCTATAGTCCACGCCTCACACCCGTACAGTGCTACACTCCAAACATATACCTTCAGTAATCTTTTTCTAATACCCAGTCAATATTTGATCTTAAAATCTGTTCCTTTTCTACGAATGCCTTCCTACCCTGTGCTATCCTACACTTTATATCTACCTTGCTTCGATTATCTTTTGTGATTCTACTGCCTAAATAACAAAAATCTGAAACTTCATCGATTCTATTATCTCCTATTGTGATCCTCATTTTTCTACTGCATTCCTTTTTGTCACACCTCATCACTTTAGTTTTACCTATATTTATTTTCATGTTAAAATCCCTAGTCAATACTGCCTGCATACCATTCAATACCCTTTCTAAATTCTTTTCGCTTTCTTCCAATATAGCTATATCGTCGGCGAATCTCAACATATATATTTTCTCTCCCTATACATTCACACCTACACTATACTCTTCTTTTACTTTGTTTATTGCATCTTCTATATATAGATTAAATAATAACGGTGAAAGTGTACATCCCTGCCGAACTCCCTTCCCTATTTTTGCTACCTCTTCTTCCCCCTCAATTCTAACTAAGGCAGTTTGGTGTTTATATAAATTAAAAATTATTCTCCTATCCTTATAATCTATACCCGTTTCTTTTAAAATTCTAAACATTATGTCCCAATCTACATTATCAAATGCCTTTTCTAAATCTACAAAAGCTATGCAAGTTACCTTTCCTACCCTCTTTCTTTTTTCTACTACCGTTCTTAGTGCTAGAATCGCCTCCCTCGTCCCTCTGTTTTTAAACATAGGAATTAAAATTGCACGGAAATGTTTTGTAACTAATCGAAATTAAAATAAAATCCTAATCTAAATATTGGCGGCAAGGAAAAGTCTCTATTAATTAGCGTTTATTAAAATCCTTGTAGAGTGGATGAGCTCATTATTGAGTCGTGCAATAATAGTATTTATAGTTTCTTTTTAACTAGACTAAACAAAATGCTTTAAATAAGAAAGACGCAGAAACGCAATGATTTAAAACGAACTGTGTCTGAAATAATGTACATTACTATTCGAATATTCCTTCAGACTGTAGCATGTGTGAGGGTAAATGGCAACCCGTAGAGTAAATCACATGGGAATATGTGAAGTACGTAACATATAAGGGAGAAATACGCGAAAATAATGTTTTCCTTCGTCCAGACAAAACTCAGTTACATATTTCGTAATGTATGAAAAATTATGCGCTTATAACACGTACTGTATTATACTTCAGGCGAAAGATATATCATGTCTAGTATAAAATAAAATAATTTTATACAAAAATAGTTAAATATATACAAATTCCACAAAAAAAGTACAATTAAAAAAAAACACAACTGCTTCATATAGTGAGAAATATGTCAAGTGATTTTTCGTCGTCCCATTCATTTCGTCTATTTATTTCAATTAAAGTGTCATGTATTCATTTTATATGGCGTCCCATTTCCTATACTTTGGCAAGAGATATCGGATCTGTATGGGGTTATTGGAATAAATCAAATGCGGATCTAGTCCTGCAATCCCAATCTCTGCTGGAGAGATGCATGAAGCGCTGACGGAAAAAAAGCAACCAGAAAAGACGTATGGGCATAAAGAAAACGGAATATAAACGATCCCTGATGTTAGAACAACGCCCTCTGGCGAGCGACCAGTTTCCACTGATTTTTTATAAAACAATAAAGTAAATACAGGGTAGATTTATTATAAAAATCAAATCATCTAATGGCTAAGTAAAAAAATGTTCAAACTTGCACAATTGAGTCGTTTATTTTGATAATGGTGTAATATTGAGATATTTAAGGGTTCGCGTTTTGATCGATTCAAAAATGTTAATGATCACTTGTAGTCTCACTTGTGGTGACAAATTTTTGAGGTATATAAATTATATGGGAATTGATTGAAGAAAAATTGGGATTTTGTGACCGCAAATGGACTTACACCACCATCGAAATTATCAAATTTTCAATAATGTGACTTAAATCATATTTAGTTGCTTAGAATTCAAGGTTTTTCCAAAAAACTATATTATATTTTCAAAAATTTGAATCTTTTATTCATGTTATGCGAAGCAAATTTGCATAAAACTTTAAACAACATTATACATTAAAAATAAAATAAATACTCGTGGTTTTTAATTTATTAAATTAAAACATCTTCATTGGCACCATGAGAAAGGATTTTGAAATAATTGTGGTGCACAGGTGGAATATAAGGCAATAAATCACTCATATCTTTATATTTAGCTGAGGTTATGGGTATAGAAGTTTTGTATAGAGGTGATAATTTTATGTTTTTCAAAAATGTTGGTCTTCTTCGTCTTGGATGTACTTCCAACGTTTTAAATTGATTCTGCAGTTGATTCCACAGCGGTTTTATAAAATAGCTTGTATGGGTCATTTCTTAAAAAAACGCATCCAGCATATTTTCAACCAATTAATTTTTACTACCCGAGTGTTTTTTGATCTTTTAAAAAGAACATCTTCTAGATCCTTCGTTGTAATGAAATCTTCGCGCTTCACCCGGTTAAGTAGAAATTTCCTTCTTTTGCGGCACTGTTCAATTATTTTGTAATAATCTTCTGGGATATATATCAAATTTTATTTTCGTAGTGAAATATTTGCTTATAAGTAGCAAAAACTTCAACTCCACCGATGATAATGAATTTTATTTTGGCCCGCTATGATATTTTATAATAAGATTTAACAACATGTTTTATTCATGCATAATCTCGATTTTTTTTTTTAATGCACTATCAAAATAAACGGCTCACATATAATATGATAATACTATAAGTTAGAATAGTAGAATAGTAACAATGCCGAAGAAAATAGGAGCTAATTTGTGTGAGAACTATAGGACCATTAGCCTACTATCACATGCATCGAAGATATTGTTAAAGATTATTTATAGGAGATTAGAAAATAAAGTAGAGGAAAGGCTAGGAGAAGATCAGTTTGGTTTTAGGAAAAACAGAGGGACGAGAGAGGCGATTCTAGCACTAAGAACGGTAGTAGAAAAAAGAAAGAGGGTAGGAAAGGTAACTTGCATAGCTTTTGTAGACTTAGAAAAGGCATTTGACAATGTAGATTGGGACATAATGTTTAGAATTTTAAAAGAAACGGGTATAGATTATAAGGATAGGAGAATAATTTTTAATTTATATAAACACCAAACTGCCTTAGTTAGAATTGAGGGGGAAGAAGAGGTAGCAAAAATAGGGAAGGGAGTTCGGCAGGGATGTACACTCTCACCGTTATTATTTAATCTATATATAGAAGATGCAATAAACAAAGTAAAAGAAGAGTATAGTGTAGGTGTGAATGTACAGGGAGAGAAAATATATATGCTGAGATTCGCCGACGATATAGCTATATTGGAAGATAGCGAAAAGAATTTAGAAAGGGTATTGAATGGTATGCAGGCAGTATTGACTAGGGATTTTAACATGAAAATAAATATAGGTAAAACTAAAGTGATGAGGTGTGACAAAAAGGAATGCAGCAGAAAAATGAGGATCACAATAGGAGATAATAGAATCGAAGAAGTGTCAGATTTTTGTTATTTAGGCAGTAGAATCACAAAAGATAATCGAAGCAAGGTAGATATAAAGTGTAGGATAGCACAGGGTAGGAAGGCATTCGTAGAAAAAGAACAGATTTTAAGATCAAATATTGACTTGGGTATTAGAAAAAGATTACTGAAGGTATATGTTTGGAGTGTAGCACTGTACGGGTGTGAGGCGTGGACTATAGGAAAGGAAGAGAAGCGTAGATTAGAAGCACTTGAAATGTGGTGTTATAGGAGGATGATGAGGATTGGTTGGGAAGATAAAGTAACAAATGAAGCTGTACTAGAGTTAGTAGGGGAGAAGAGAAGTATTTGGAGAGTGTTACAGCGTAGGAGAGACAGATTAGTAGGGCATATTCTTAGGCATGGGGGGATTATGCAATTGATCATAGAAGGTAGAGTGGAGGGAAAGAGAGGGGTAGGTAGGCCTAGATTGGAGTATGTGAGTCAGATAGTTGAAGACGTTGAGATGAATAGCTATAGGGAGATGAAGGGATTAGCTCAGGATAGATCGGCATGGCGTGCTGTTTCCAACCAATCTTTAGGATTGCGGACTCTTTAACTATAAGTTAGAAATGTGCTCAATTAAAAACTTTCCACATTTCAGATTTTAATTTTAAAAAATTGTAGTTTTTAAGCTAGTTAGTTTTGATTTATTCATTTGTTTGCGAATAGGATAAACGACAAAATTATCAATTCGGTTTTTTTTTAACGTACCGTCTTAATTGAATAGTGATTCCTCATTATCCTGTAAACGGTATTTCCGGCGAGCGGACAAAATAAAGACAATCTCTAACAAAGACACAATGCGGGTCTACTACAATATGCATATGTTTGCTCATGCTATGAGTTATGTTTATCGTAAAATATCAACAGATACAAGAGCGCATGTGCAGTAAACATACATGCGATCGTTCCTGGATCTTCAAGGTGTATTAGAAATTATAGGGATTTGCTTTTCAAAGTGTTTTCCCGTGTTTGTCTTGAAGTGTATATGACTATAAAGTAAATATTGGGAACAATATTCTCGCTACTAAAGCAACGCAGGATTTAAAATAAAATATGTTTTTATACGAGCGAGTGATGCTATCTATAACCAAATTGTTCATATGAAATGATGAAAGCTGAAATGATGTTTGCGACTGCTCCTTTTTTGTTTTGATAAAGAAAATCTTCAAATCTGATTTTGACAACTGGAGAATGAGTTGATTATTAAATTGAATGTCGTTCGCAGCGATAAAAGGACCGAAATCGACGTGTTAGATAAATAAAGATGCATGTTCAATTTTGTTTTAACTTAGCTTTTCAAATTCGAGATTATTCTTATAGCACGTGTGTGTAATGAAAATAATCTTTTCGAAGAAGAAGAGTGGCCCAATGCTAAAATAGCATACTCTAAATGCGATTGAATTACAGCAAAATATGCATTAATAACAGTGTGTACGTCCACTGAATTCATAAAATGTTTTAGTAAGTAAATATTTCTACTTAATTTCTTAGCGACTTGTAGATGCCATTTGAGTAGAGGTCCAAATAGGCACCTAGGAATTTAATGCCGGCTAAATGATTTACAAAGTCATGTTTTCTTCAGATTTAACAACATTTAAACATAACTTATTTGCTTGTAGCCAGCTCTGCGCTTTAGAAAAAGCATTTTTATTTAAATTACAAGCTTTACTAAAAATACAATTTTAGTTTTATAAGGTAATATCATCCGCGAAAAGAATGGCAGAGGAATCTATACTTTGAGGCATATCGTTGATGTATATTAAAAACAGAAGAGGACCGAGAACAGATCCCTGTGGCATATCTTCGCATATATCTACCTCATTTGATCTAGTTACATCCAATTGAACAAATTACTTTCTGTTCATTTAAGAAAGATTTTATAAACGAGCAGCTATCTTTTGAAAAATTATATTTACTACGTTTCTTTAATAAAATGTCATGATTGATACAATCAAAAGCTTTCGTCAAATCGATACAGGTAGAAAATCTTGAACATTTTATATGGTGTCTTCACTTGGGCTATGGATTTTTTTATTGTAAAAGTAATTGACCGCAAAAAAATGAATATCTACGACAACCAATCTTCTTCATAATTTTTTTTTTTTTTAATTGCTTTGTAGCTCCTGAACGTCTTTCATTTATGTATTTCTTCGTTTTGTTGGTTCATTCACATGGAATGAGGACCAGAAATTTGATGAACATTCAATCAAAAGATTTCGTCAAATCAATAAAGGTAGAAAAACAGAAATCGTTTTCATTAAAACCATCTGCTATGTAAGAACAAAGCGCTAGATTAACCCCTGAAGTATTCTTTCCTGCTCTGAACCATGTTGATTGCTATCAAACAACTTATTTTCATTGAGGTAACATATAATTGGCTTGCGCAATCGTTTTTCCAAAATTTTAGATAAATAGGAAGCATTGAAATGGGCCTGAAATTATCAAGTGATGCGAGATTACCTTTTTCATGAAGAGGTACAAGAATTCGTATTCAATAAGGCAGGCGAAAGATGCAGGTTAGAAATAAGAGATGATAGAATAAAATTCTAAGTCAAATGTTGATTCTTAGATGTGGGAATATTAAGTAACTAGTTATAGAAAGCAGGTAATAAGGAAAGGAAGATGGTGATATATCTAATTAGAGTATATAAGTCAGATAGTGGAGGACGTGTGGGATGAATAGCTATAAGGAAATCAAGAAATTAGCTCAGAAATAGATCGGCTTGGCATGTTATTTCCAACCAATCCCTGGGATTGAGGATGAACTGATTAATTGTTCGTATTTGGAGGATATAACTTTCAGCCAAATTGAGATTTCAGTCCCCCATTAAAAAACAAAATTTCATACAATTTTTGGGCTTCCTTACAGTTCACAAAGTGGGAATTTGTCAGCCGTAAAAAAATCGTGTTATCAATATCATATAAAATTCTGAAATGCTTTTTATTCAATTTTATAACTGGAGTGAAATATTATTATATTATGCTTTTAAATTTAGTTTGGTGATTTATTCTAAACTGCATCATCCAAAAATATGAAGGAATATTAAACTAAAAGATTTGCAATAAATGCTATTCAATAAGTATTGTGAAAAAAACCAGAGGATTGTATTGTGAAGTTTTTATTCGGCCACATAATTTTAATATACATCTGCTCTCCCACAATTTATGACAAAATGTTTATATTTTGTATAATTCTATCTTTGTATAATTAGAAATTCTAAACAATACAAATTTTGATGAAAATAGATATTGAGGGCTTAGTACGTATTTACAATTTTTCACATGAATTAACAAAATAGAAGCGAACTGAAATCAAATTACTTTTTCATCATTTCCGCATCATAAACTATTAAATTATCAGAGCGCATATTTTCATGAAGCGCTGCAGGCGGATTTTATCTGGACCGTGAGTAGATTTTAATTTGTAATTTTCTTTATCATAATTGTTGGTGGAAAAGCTATTAAAACTCTGTGGTTGGATGTGCGCGGGCACAGGAAAAGAGATTTCCACCTGATGGGCAAATTATGCGCTTTATCATAAAGGGCACAATGTGTCCGTTCAAGACAGAAAACAGCCACCTTATAACAGTTCCTTATCTTTTCTAGCTTCTCTATTCCATTGCAAATGCAAGGAAGAACTTGAAAACTATCACAGGATATAGATGGTGTTATATACAGTGCTATATTATAAGTATTTCGTTTAAGGGTACATCGTCGAGTCGGATTTATTTTGAATTTTTTTCTGAGCTATCGAACCGTTTCGATTTTGAATGGTTGAAGATAATATTTTAAAAAAATCACTTGTAATGCAATACATAGTCAGAAACATAGGCGTCGTTACACATATTGCCCGGGGGGGGCAAAACTTATAAACAGACAAATTAAATCATAAACATATAATCACTTATAAACAGACAAAATAATAATATAATAAGATACATTTACAAAAATATTAAATTTAATAGCGATCGGTTAAGAAAACAATAATTTTATATTCCTTCGAAAACATCAATAACAGCAGCAATTATGTTCTGCTTGTCTGCTTCCACCAACTTTCTATGCACACTGACCATACAAAGACCCGATAATCTGGCTTGACTCATTGTGGACTTAAGCCATGTTTTTACCCGCCTTAATGTGCTGAAGGATCACTTAATAGTACAAGTTGTTGGTGGCAAAGCTAAGAAGATTATTATAGCTTTTTTATAGCGGAAAAAACTCACACTCTTGGTTAAGCAGTTCTATAAAGTCTAAGTCTTTTGCCACTTTCCAAGCTGACACCACGTTAAATATTCTGCTTCATAATTGTCTATTCCATATTTCTTTGTTATATTTTCAATATCGTCTGATTTCAACAGATCATTCTTTCGAACTTTTATTGGATGCACTAAACTTAACGAAAATACAACACTAGTATCTTTGGAAAATCTAGTTTGAAGTTATGTAATTAAGGAATCCGAGTATGGGTTAAATATAGCTCTTCTAAAATACTCTTCAGCTAATTTTGCAGGAATATTAGTTCGTTTAGATTGCCGTCCAATGAACCGTGGTAGCTTTATTGCTATGTCCATCACTTTTGATAATTCTTCTATAGTTATGAATATATCAGAAAAAACTTTGTCTGAATTATCTCAATCGCATTGAAAATTTTGAGTCATTTTCTCAATGTGATATTTTATAGACAAAAGATTGACTGAAACACCTCGCATTGTATTAGTGACAGGTTCAAGCTGAGAAGAATATCGAGATATTTTTAAGCATATGATAAAAGTTGACATGATATAGCGTTAAGAAGATGATTTGCCCGCGTACGTGTCTGTGAGTTGAAGCCTTCATCAAACGACATGTCCTCTAGAGCATTTCTTAGCGTGATGAACTGTTCAGAAGATATACGTATCGCTTTGCATTTTGCACTCCACCGAGTTTCAGATAAAAGAGGAATGTTTGGTACACAGCTTCTTATTTTTGGGCTCTCTAAGGAATTTAATAACCGCTTTCATAGTACCAATAGAGTTCTGAATCTGTTCTACTGCGTTAAGATCATTTACCACTAAGTTCAATCTGTGAGAAGTGCAATGGAAAAATGTTACGCGCGGATATTGATCTCGCATACGTTTTTGTCACGGTTCTCTTTTCCTGCCATTGTTGAACAACCGTCAAATCCGAGACCAACCATTTTGTTTAAATTGAGCCCATATGTATTTAGAGATTTCACTATAGCATCGGCGATTGATTTCGCATCCATAGACTGCAAGTCTACGAAACCAAGGAATTCTTCTCCTAGAGCATTTGCTTTGTCCACAAATCTGACACCCAACGACAACTGCTCGATGCCAGCTATATCAACAGATTCGTCTGCTAATACCGAAAAAGCTTCAGAATCATTCGCTTCCTTAACTAATTTTTGTCTAATAACGTTGCCACAAATATCAATGAGCTGGTTCTGAATTTGGACAGAGGTACATTTTTGTTGTTGTGAAGGTTCGTAAATGAGTCTCCAAATCATTATCGCCACTTTCCACTCTAAATTTTAATAAGTCGTTGAAATTCCGTTCATTTGAATACTTTCCCCTTAGGGGAATGTCGTGAGAACCACAAAAGAAAATTGTGGATATTATAGGCATCAATTTTTTACGATTTTGATCTATGAGCTCTCTTTCTTCATTATTGATTTGTTCCAAAACGCTGACCATTGTACCAGGTGCAACTTTTATAAAATTGCTCGACTTGCATACTGACTGCTGATGCCATTCCAAGATTTGATGAGATCTAGCGCTTTCATGAAGTTTTTTATAATTGCTGAATTATTTGACTATAAATAATCCAAACTTGCCCGTCTTTATAATAGGCTTAAACAGTACACAAAACTTGCATAAAACAGGTTTTAGTTTCGGGGAATACACCATTCATTTATATTCTTCCAACAATGAGATTTTGAAACATCGATTATTCGTTGTAATTATATCGTTTTTTAAATCATATTGAGCGCTCCGCTTGAATACGATTTTTAACAGATCGTAACCCAGAATGTCCGGTATTATCGATTTATTTATGAATAAGCCTAAATCATTGTCAAAACAAGCTGGTTCTGGAGCTTTGGAAGTCCCAGATAATGGATTATCGCCCGGACTATTATTTGGTTTTTTAGTTGGCGCTGCATCCTCTGCATTCACACGATGATGTTTTTCACATTCACACCTCTACTGTTTTGAAAAAACGTCTGATATCTATTTCTGTAAAATTACATATTGTATTAAACTTGATTAGATTAAATTTGTAATAATATTGACCTTTGTTAACGTAGAAAACAATGCAGACACTATAATAGCACTGACTGAAGAAAATTCAAAGGCACACGTCAAAACACTTTTATATATTTGATTTCCTCAAGTAGGTTTAAGTTCTAATATAGCTAAACTAAGAATTAGATGTATTAATAAATATTCAATTGATATTCCCATTTGCAATACAAAGATTTGTTTCATTAATATATAAAGCTTCCTCGTAGTGTTGCACATGAGACAGCAGCCGCTATCTTGTATCACAATACTACAGTTGTATGAGTATAGGCATTAGACCAAGAATTCCACGAATGCTCGCAAGACAAACGTTTATAATAAAAATAAACATAGAAATGAAGTGAATTTCAATAGAATTTTACATTTGTATGTATTAGATACAGGAAAGAAGATATCGAATTGCATCACAATGTTATTGTAGCATATAATAAAGGAAATTTAATATCTAGTAATACAATAGTGAACTTCCAGGGGGGGGGGGGCAAGTGCCCCCACTTGCCCCTCCCAAACGACGCCACTGGCCAGAATTATGCTGGAGCTGATGTACAACTGAAATTGTTTGACTACTACTAACAAACTAAGCAAAATCATTAGACAAGAATAAACTGAAAACAGATGGATATGCCATTTAAATTGACCCTTCAAACATTTTACATTTTATACGTTATTCAAATTTTATAAGTTGTTAAGACATGATAAAATAAATTCACCATATTTCGCGAAAGACAAAGCGGTTTTTTTTTATATGTGTGTGTAAAAACTTATATATTCGGAACTAGAAAAATGTTTACCTTATTAATCTTTGCCATATAAACCCTTTTCCTTGATACACAAAATTTTCACTTGGTGGTTTTGTTCAAAAGGTTCGGATTATTTATTAAAATTTCATAAAACTTTGGCCACGAATTTGTTCCATATTATTTTACATTCATTACACATTTTATATATTTAACAAGTTTTCTATATTTAACTGGAATTAGAACCGTCACATCAAAAATTGTCCATTCAATCATTTTTTCACGTCAAATTAAAATTGTAAATTTTTGCACGGCACGTCCATATAAAAATCTTTCTACCTGCTCACTTTGAAAATGTGTAACTTTTGAAATTGAAGAGGCAATGAACAGCGCGGGTTAATTCGAAGACGTAATAGTTCGCACTGACCGACTAGTGTCTGCAAATTCTAGTATTAGCTGTGTGTGACAACGACGATGGACATATACACTTTTTCACAATCAGTTCGATAGAGTTTAGAAATATTTTGCGATAGTCAAACGTTCAGAGCGCTCAGTTCAAGCTTAGTATACATTTTTACGTAAACGCAATCTCTTATCTGCACACGCTATTTTATACGAACAGTTTCAATGGTACTTTGTCTAATAGTTGAAGCGAGACTACCTTCGCTACGACAAGAACACCTGCAGCACGCAACTCTCGAGTATTCGTTATCAACAAATCCTATACGTGTTTATATTAACAGAATATTATGTAAACACATTTTATGTGAATCTATTGCCAAAGTATGGCAAATGAGACGTAAATGTATCGTTTAAAAACTTCAATATTAAAACATTTTTCAAAATGTACAAAAATAAATGTTAAAAATAGTGCAAATTATTTTTTACTCGGATAAATTTGTAATAATTGAAAAAATCCTTTGCTGCAAATTTTAATATAATCTTTTTATGTAGATTCCAAAAACGAATTCCAAAAATATTTTTCACGTATCTACTACGCCAGACTTTATCATTACTTTATATAATTTTATTATATTTTAATTTTCTATTCAATCCATGACACTTAGCAATTTATCTAGTTACTAAAATAAGGTTCTAAAATGAAAATAATACTATTTGATTTAATAAAAAAAAAAAACATTGCATTGATTTACAAAAATTCAGTATTTATACCATTTTGTATTATTTATTTCAATATAGAAGGAAGATAGCAACACCATCGTAATATAAATATAAAGATTTGAATTTTTCTGTTATCTACATAAATAAGACGATCGTAGCAACAAAGTATCGAATTTTTGTTTACATGGGTAAATAGTAAACTTGGATATATTCATTTTTTTATTTAAAGCGGGACATTTCAAAAATCTCGCGGACACGGGACAAATTACCGATTTGCACAGCTACAACTCAATTTGTAGATTTTCTATTAGCCGACTTGACAAAATATAAAAATGCAGTTAATTAATTCTCAGTCCAGTTCTTAACATAGGAACTCATGTTTCTATAAATGTTGAAACAAAGTTGGTCAATTTTGGAAATGACTTTGAAAAGGTTCAAATAAAATATTTTATTTGACGTAATTAAATCAATGCGGTAAAAGAAATAATGATAATTTGGATTGTCATCTCCAAGAAGTGTAGTTATTTAAAAAACCTAGTGATTTTGTTCTCTACAAATGCTTGAAATTTATAAAATAGCGTTTCTAAAACGTTCAATCAAAATCTTATTTAATAACTTTCTGAATATTTTGGATTTTTTTTGCAGCATATATTACCCTGTACCTTGTAAATACGTAGTACCCCGTAATACGTATTTTTAGCAATCAACACGAAAACACTCCAATAATGACTTTCTTCATTACCACGTACGTATTGGTAGAACAATTTCTCTTAAGGCAAATATAAAATTAGCGACACGTTCCTTCATTCTTTTTGACTACACGACAAAGAGATAGTAATCTACAGAAATAATACGACACTTTTAACATGAGATAACACGATAGCATACTTAAAGGTTACACTGTTAAGGCGAGTTAATTTGGAGGTGAGCAATATAAAAGAGGCGCATAAATTACTAATTATATTTTTGCATGTGGTAAACTATCAGCAGGTGGTGGCCAACAACTATAAGACCACAACACAGAAATAGACTTGCCATACCATATACAAGACGCATGGATACACTAACAAGGAAATGTTGATTCAAATATTACTTTCTCAATTTATCAAAACATATTCACAGAGATGAAAATAAAACTACTTTACAGAGATTAGAAAATAGCTGAAGTTAATGATTTTTAAAGCTACATATAAAATGTTACAAGGGAGCGATAATCGATGAAGAAAGTTAAGTAAGGAAGTAAAATTTCATAAATGATTTAATATGAAAAGCGAAATTTAACAACATAACAACAGTTTTAAAAATTATCACTACGGTGTTAAATAGTAATATATGCCATTACGATGTAATGGTATATATGAAATATCTTGGTCTAGTTGTCCTGAAGTATATATAGGAGGACAAACACGTACACCAATTGAAACTAGATTTAATAACCTCATTTCAGATTAAATAAAAAAGATAAAAGTGCTGTAGCCGAGCATATTGTTGACTAACTCAGGTCATCCTATTCAAATTAGTTCACTTAAATTACTTAAAAGTGTTTTGAATTATTCCATGTTGACTTATTTATTTAATAGTTCAATCAATCACGATTCGTGACAGAGGTATTTTATTTCGTTTTTATCTTGTGCCATTGAAGATGGGGGCATAGCCTTCGAAATGTACATTAACTTACGGTAGTTGGGTGATATTCTATACTAATATAACAACAGATTTTACAATGTACATACAGGGCTCATTTACAGAGACCCATAGAGAAATGTCAACGACATCGGGTGGTTCAATCTAAATTAGATTGTCGCCGCTGTTGTTATTTCCTAGCGTGGTATAATAGAACAGCAACTTGTGGCGATGAATTTCACCACTCTCTTCATCTATGTGCCACGTACATGCCGCAACTCTATTTCAGAACGCAGCCTCAGATGCGGAAATGCATCACAGATGATAATATTGTCCACGTTTGCCATATTGACTATTAATTATCGAATCCAATCAGCTGAATATTCAACGATATGAATATGAACGAAATAACTAATAATTGGATATTGCCGATGCTAATTGACATGTGATGTACGTTCTTAATTAATAGTTTGGGTAAATATGCAAATCATAAAAATTTCGTTATAACTAAAACTGATATATGTTTGTACAGCGAGTATACATTTGTGGGACGAAAATAAAACTTGCAGCCTGAAATTATATAATTAAATATATTAAAAATTAAATTGAGCACTGAAATTGTGAGTGCTTGTACCATGTGTTGTATAAACTATTTTTCTATTTGTGCAAGCGATAAGAAATATTATATTATTTTAATTTATGAACTGCGAAAAATATATAAGCGACATATAAATGGGTCGATATTCTAAAATTCCAAAAAGGGACCTAATATTTTTTTATATATATTAAAATGTTGCCCACAAATATTAACTTCAATTCAATTAATTTATTAAACAACTTAATTTCAAACTATAATGCATCTTATAACAATATTATTAATTAATATTGACGCATTAAAAACGAACGTTGATATTAATAAATAAATATTAATCTTTACGCCTAATTTCATCTCAAAATTATATGCGCCATGTAAAAAATAAACTTAGTTATTTATGTTGTACATTACGATTTTTGTGCACTTTGAGCACTACACAATTTTAAAATGTTTATATTTTATATAACTCTTTTATGAATGAGTTGTAAACAATTAGGTATAACCGTGATGTAAATCCTTTAGGTGATAAGCTTAAAAGCATTTGTGAATAAGTCTGCATTTGAATAAATAAATTCTTTGCTATGCGCTTTGTAATTTTCACCATGTAATTATCTTAGTTTGATTTGTAGTAGATTATACATTTTTCGCCCCATTGTATTAACAAACGTTTCATTCTTTGTTGGTTTATTTAAAGATAATCTAACAATTCTATTCATGTTATTGCGTGTGTCGTATGTGTGATCAAATAAATTATTTTTTAATATATCTGTTTTATGAATATGTACCACACTAACATGCACATATAGTAGTTTAATTGTTAACTTTGACTTATTGTAAAGAATCTTTAATATTCCTTTCTGTGGTCATTCTACTGATTGTAATGCACTATCATATGAGCTTCCCCAACAAAACAAACGATATCTAAAACTAGATTCTGCCAGAGCTTGATAGATTTTTCATTTTTCACTGACAAGTAAAATAGATTGTAATTGGTAAATTTTGTAGATTATATTCTTAAGTTTGGAGCATAAGTAACTAATATGTAATTTCCAGTTCAGATTTTCATCTAAAATTACGCCTAGATATTTAATACTTTTTGCATAAATATTCTATAATATTTTTTTTTACTTTAATGTAAGTATGGGGGGGGTCTAATATTTGTATAAAAAAAGTTTTAAAAAATGTTTGGCAATATATAAACTCAACTTGCTATAATCCAACTATACTCATACTATCCTCCGCACTCTTTTTACATTCTTCCCATGTATCATTACAAAATATAATCGAAGTATCATCTGCATAACTTTGCCCTAGGCAAGAGAGAAGAAATTCCAAATATATATAGATTAAAGAGCATAGGGCCTAGTACACTACCTTGTGGCGCACCTACTACAACACATTTCGACTCACTCGCGACTTGATTTATCTCCAGAAACTGCTGCCTATCTTGTAATAAATAGTCTTCTAAGAGATCCAACACCGCTCCACCAATTCCAACGTTACTTAATCGTTGAATTAATTCAAAGTGTGGTATGATGTAAAAAGCCTTTGCAACATCTAAACACACAACTAAGGTTTTTTTATTATCATTAAAAGATTTTTGTAAAGTGTTCACAAATGGTATTATTTGTACTTTTGTGACAATTGAGACTATCATCTAATATATTATTTGTTTCTACATATGAAACTAGTCCAGCCTTTATGGATTTTTCAAGTAATTTAGTCAAATTTGATATTAAACTAATGGCTCTATAATTTTCCTCACATGATCTATCTCCAGCTTTATGAATAGGGATAACTTTAGATTGTTTCAACTCAATCGGCACCTTACTAGTTTTGAATACAAGATTAATTATATGTTTAATTGGATTCAATAAAACCAGATGGTTGTCTTTTATTAAACCAGCTGATATCTGGTCATGGCCAGATGCGCTACTATATTTCAAGCTACTAATTCATTGTCTGTTGCTGGATCAAATTTATTTAATTTGCATTGTGTTGCTTTGCAATAATTATTTACTAATTCTACTGCTTCATTATCATCTGGTAAGGGAGACGATGTTATTTTGCTTTGCATTTTTGTACCAATATCAATAAAGGACTTATTAAATATTTCTGCCACTTCTTCATTATTTGTGAACGTACAATATTCTACTTTCAGTATATATGGTTTTTTTTTGTATTTCTTTTTTCCACTAATGTTATTTATTGCTGTGCATATTTTCTTTAGGTTGTTGCCTGCTTCTTGTATAATAATTTCTGTTTGCAAGAAAAAACTAGATTATTTATTTTATTACTATACTTCAAACTTAATTTGGTAACTGTTTTGATTCCTACATTTTAATAGCATTTTCTTCATTTCATCTCGTATTCCCATTAATTTTATCAAACCTTGAGTTATCCACGTAGTCTTTCTTTTATTGTTTTGTTTTGATTTACTGCTTTTTGTTATACTATTTTTGATTTTTTTTTACAACTAGATTCAGTGCTTCATTAAGTTTATAATGCACCATATTTGTATCCTATCCACCAATGATTTAATTTCTGTTTTCCTAGTACAATTTCAAAATTGAAACTTAGCAAATGAGTATTCTCTCGTATCTCTAATGAGAAACTAAGCACGAGGTTTTCCATAAAATTTTCCATACCTCAAACTGTGAAAAGAATTATTTCGAAACCGCGAATGATTTATACAACACAACTCGTTTATATTAGACTTTATATACATTAAAAGTTATTAATTCCGATTACTCAACCGGCTATGGAAATCTGTTTTAAGTACCTTTTATTACAAAAAGTAATTAACATTTTCTCTGGCGCACAAATGCAGAAACAAGAATAATAAAAATATTTCACCCTGTCGCCCATTCTGCCACAACAAAGCAGCAACAGCGCAATCTTAATCATTTATTATTTCGAATTAAAGCGCCATTGTTTGTCCCAGCGTTAATTTAGTACACAATATTGCAAAGCGGGAATTTTGCGCAACAGCTACTTACCGAATATTTCATTAAAATTATCTCGAAACATATTCGCAATACGCAAAAAAAATATTATAATGCAATATTTTTGTTTCACTAAAAATGTATGTTTTATTTGTATGATATTTGGATATAGTTGATTATAGTATTAAATTGGCTATATTGTTTATTCATGTGCCCTATTTGACTTTGGGTTGTGTAAATTCATTCGCTTTCCGGTTCATCGCACGACTTCTAAATATTTTATAATAAGTTTTCATTCAATTTATTTCTGTTTTGATAAAATTAGCATAAAATAACTCAATATTGCTCTATGCTGAATTATACATCCCAGTCAGGTTCGGTACGCACATATACAGAATGATTCAGAATAACTACCGTAATTCTCAAACATTGAAAAATATTTAAGAACATGCAAAAAAGCATAGAAAATAAACTAAGGTTTGCTTTTTCGGGTGTGGACATTTTCTTTTAAATAGTGATAATTTTTAATCTCAGCTACGTATCCATTTATAAATAATTAAATAGTAATACCTTTTTTATATTTAATTTAAAGTACCGAAAATTTTGCATAGAATAACACCAAAAAACTATATTTAAAATATTAATAAGATGGATGCTCATTTTGAAGATGAAGTTGAACCTTTCGCTTTTCAGGAGCGCAATATTCAGATAAATATTACTACTTCTTACTTCTATTCTATTACTAACTAAATTCATATTTTAAGAAATATATACTTAGTGAAGTAAACGAGACGATTCGCTCCTAGAATTTTAAATCATTTAATAAACTTGTTTTGTAAAATTCTAAAAGGATCGATTAAATAGAATATATTTTAACTATTCTAAATTAAACAGAAAGGTTAAAAAACCCTCCTGTAGCTTCGTAACGCAGAAATACACTTTTTTTTTCGAGAACGTTCTCAAATGCTGTATACAAATTCCTACCCATAAATAAATTATAAGCGATAAAAGTTTAGTTAAACAGTCCGCAATCCTAAAGATTGGTTGGAAACAGCACGCCATGCCGATCTATCCTGAGCTAATCCCTTCATCTCTCTATAGCTATTCATCTCAACGTCTTCAGCTATCTGACTCACATACTCCAATCTAGGCCTACCTACCCCTCTCTTTCCCTCCACTCTACCTTCTATGATCAATTGCATAATCCCCCCATGCCTAAGAATATGCCCTACTAATCTGTCTCTCCTACGCTGTAACACTCTCCAGATACTTCTCTTCTCCCCTACTAACTCTAGTACAGCTTCATTTGTTACTTTATCTTCCCAACCAATCCTCATCATCCTCCTATAACACCACATTTCTAATGCTTGTAATCTACGCTTCTCTTCCTTTCCTATAGTCCACGCCTCACACCCGTACAGTGCTACACTCCAAACATATACCTTCAGTAATCTTTTTCTAATACCCAAGTCAATATTTGATCTTAAAATCTGTTCTTTTTCTACGAATGCCTTCCTACCCTGTGCTATCCTACACTTTATATCTACTTTGCTTCGATTATCTTTTGTGATTCTACTGCCTAAATAACAAAAATCTGACACTTCTCGATTCTATTATCTCCTATTGAGATCTTCATTTTTCTACTGCATTCCTTTTTGTCACACCTCATCACTTTAGTTTTACCTATATTTATTTTCATGTTAAAATCCCTAGTCAATACTGCCTGCATACCATTCAATACCCTTTCTAAATTCTTTTCGCTTTCTTCTAATATAGCTATATCGTCGGCGAATCTCAACATATATATTTTCTCTCCCTGTACATTCACACCTACACTATACTCTTCTTTTACTTTGTTTATTGCATCTTCTATATATAGATTAAATAATAACGGTGAGAGTGTACATCCCTGCCGAACTCCCTTCCCTATTTTTGCTACCTCTTCTTCCCCCTCAATTCTAACTAAGGCAGTTTGGTGTTTATATAAATTAGAAATTATTCTCCTATCCTTATAATCTATACCCGTTTCTTTTAAAATTCTAAACATTATGTCCCAATCTACATTATCAAATGCCTTTTCTAAATCTACAAAAGCTATGCAAGTTACCTTTCCTACCCTATTTCTTTTTTCTACTACCGTTCTTAGTGCTAGAATCGCCTCTCTCGTCCCTCTGTTTTTCCTAAAACCAAACTGATCTTCTCCTAGCCTTTCCTCTACTTTATTTTCTAATCTCCTATAAATAATCTTTAACAATATCTTCGATGCATGTGATAGTAGGCTAATGGTCCTATAGTTCTCACACAATTTAGCTCCTATTTTCTTCGGCATTGTTACTATTCTACTACGCTGAAAATCCTGTGGTACTTCTCCCTTCTCATATATTTTACAAACTAACTTGTATAATCGCTCCTGCATTTTTTCCCCTGCGTGTTTTATTAATTCGGCTGGTATCATATCAATCCCCTCTGCTTTGTTATTCCGTAAATCATTTAATGCTCTATGAAACTCTGACCTAAGTATGCTAGGACCTAAGTCATCCTCATCTATCTGTTCCACATTTTCTAGCTCCTCCATGTCCTGCCTACCTTTATATAAATCTTCAAGATACTCCTTCCATCTTCTAGCTTTTTCCTTATTTTCTGTGAGTTCCTTACCCTGCTTATCACATATAATGTTACCCTTTGGTTTTACTTTAGAAAAATGTGACTTAATTTTCCTGTAGCCCAAATCTACTTTACCTCTTCTCATATCCTCCTCAATATCCTCACAGTTTCCTTTTATCCACTCTTCTTTCGCTAGCTTGCATTTCCTATTAATTAAGTTCCTTAGTTCCTTATATTTTTTCTGTCCTGCTTCTGTGTTTCCTATTTTAATTTTCCTTCTTGCTTCTATCATTTCAACTATTTCTTCCGTGATCCATTCCCTCCTACCTGCCCTTTTCTTTGTGCCTAATATTTCATTTGCTGCTGTAGTTAGCCCATTTCTGATTTCCCTCCATTCGCAATCTATGTCGTTCCTAGATGTTCCATTAGCCATGATTTCTACTTTCTGCTTGTACTTTTCACATACATCAGCTAATTTTAACCTATCGACATCTACTCTGACCTGTTTGGACTTCTGTAATTTCTTGAATTTGACCTCTGAGTCCAGGACTACTAAATTATGGTCACTATCAATATCTGCTCCAGGGTAACTCTTACAATTCTTAATCTGGTTCCTAAACCTCTCTTTAACCAGTATGTAATCTATCTGATACCTCCCTATATCTCCTGGCATTTTCCACGTATATATCCTGCGCTTGTGATTCTGAAAAAGCGTGTTTGCTACCACTAGCTTATTCCTAATACAAAACTCTACCAATCTATCCCCTCTATCATTACGTGTTCCTATTCCATATTCTCCTACTATTGGAACTTCCTTTCCCTTACCTACTACGGCATTCCAATCTCCGATTACAATTAGATTATCCTGTCCTTTAACGTTTGCTAACCTAGATTCAATCTCCTCATAAATGGATTCTACCTCCTCATCATCGTGACTTGAAGTTGGCATATATACTTGCACTATAACTGTGTCCGTTGGCTTCGTGTCTAATCTAATAGTTATAATTCTATCACTAACTTGGCAATAACTCTTTACTCTACATCCCAACTTTCTATTCATTATAAAACCTACACCGGTATGCCCATTATCTGATGCTGTGGTTATTTAGCAAATTTTGCAATAATTTTAATAAAATCAATTTTTGTTTAAGTCTTACAAGAATAGTTTGTTCAATTTTTATTCCTATCCATCGCACTGTTTCGTGACAGAACACTATGTTTATATTTTATGTTTCTATATGGCATAGCTTATATTTGCTTGGCTGCTGACACAGAATATAAATTTGCAGTCTCGGTATTCAAAAGTTATGTTATTACGCGTGGATGTCGCAACAAATTCGATTATCGCGTGGATTAATTAATATACATTCACATGTTAGCCCGACCAATATCATCAACGTGTCAGAATATTTAATACGCAAACATTTCGGGTTTCTTTGTATTATGAATATCAAATACACGTTTCAGGTAATACTAATCTCATTAATCTCATTAATCAGCTTTTCTCTTATAGAGGCAGAATAGAATATATACTATATTAGTCCATAGGCGTCGTAACACATATTGTTAGGGGGGGGGCAAAACATATAAATAGACAAATTAAATCAAACCACGTATAATTAATAATATAATAAATACACTTATAAAAATATTAAATTTAATAGCGATCGATTAAGAAAAGAATAATTTTATATTCCTTCGAAAACATCAATAACAGCAGCAATTATGTTCTGCTTGTCTGCTTCCACCAACTTTCTATGCGCACTGACCATACAAAGACCCGATAATCTGGCTTGACTCATTGTAGACTGAAGCCATGTTTTTACCCGTCTTAATGTGCTGAAAGATCGCTTAATAGTACAAGTTGTTGGTGGCAAAGCTAAGAAGATTATTATAGCTTTTTTATGCCACTCTTGTGGTTAAGCAGTTCTACAAAGTCTAAGTCTTTTGCCACTTTCCAAGCTGACACCACGTTAAATATTCTGCTTCAAAATTGTCTATTCCATATTTCTTTGTTATATTTTCAATATCGTCTAATTTCACCTTTATTTTTGCATATGGTACATTCGTACCTTCCAATTTCTTTTATTTGACCCGACGTAATATAATTACTGTAACCAAATTATCAATTTTCTCATTTTTTTTAAAGAGTCCGCAATCCTAAAGATTGTTTGGAAACAGCACGCCATGCCGATCTATCCTGAGCTAATCCCTTCATCTCCCTATAGCTATTCATCTCAACGTCTTCAACTATCTGACTCACATACTCCAATCTAGGCCTACCTACCCCTCTCTTTCCCTCCACTCTACCTTCTATGATCAATTGCATAATCCCCCCATGCCTAAGAATATGCCCTACTAATCTGTCTCTCCTACGCTGTAACACTCTCCAAATACTTCTCTTCTCCCCTACTAACTCTAGTACAGCTTCATTTGTTACTTTATCTTCCCAACCAATCCTCATCATCCTCCTATAACACCACATTTCGAATGCTTGTAATCTACGCTTCTCTTCCTTTCCTATAGTCCACGCCTCACACCCGTACAGTGCTACACTCCAAACATATACCTTCAGTAATCTTTTTCTAATACCCAAGTCAATATTTGATCTTAAAATCTGTTCTTTTTCTACGAATGCCTTCCTACCCTGTGCTATCCTACACTTTATATCTACCTTGCTTCGATTATCTTTTGTGATTCTACTGCCTAAATAACAAAAATCTGACACTTCTTCGATTCTATTATCTCCTATTGAGATCCTCATTTTTCTACTGCATTCCTTTTTGTCACACCTCATCACTTTAGTTTTACCTATATTTATTTTCATGTTAAAATCCCTAGTCAATACTGCCTGCATACCATTTCTAAATTTCTAAATTCTTTTCGCTTTCTTCCAATATAGCTATATCGTCGGCGAATCTCAACATATATATTTTCTCTCCCTGTACATTCACACCTACACTATACTCTTCTTTTACTTTGTTTATTGCATCTTCTATATATAGATTAAATAATAACGGTGAAAGTGTACATCCCTGCCGAACTCCCGAATTTTCTCATATCTATGGTATATGATAGTTGAAATTTTTCGTTCTGCAAGTGATATTTCCATATGTTCTGTTGTTCATATTCTCAAAATTTTGCAATCACTCACATAAAAATGTAACTAAACCATCTGAATTGTAAAATGTTTAAATTTAATTAATAATAACCACACCTCGATGTTTCACATTTACCCTGTCCTATTAAATCTCCACTAAAAAAAATCATTCTTATTTTCATACTTTCATTAATCATTTTTTAAATTTACTATTAATTTTCATTCTTTAACACCTCTTATCTTATTTTTCTGTTTTACTTATTAAAAAAAATAATCAGATTTTTCAAAGGCAACACCATCTGCTGTAGACTAATTTTCAATGAAATTATACCGATTCTGCAGAAGGAAGAATCCTCCGCCATACATACTTCTTCAGTAGAGACGAAACGCAGTCTGCCTATTTATGTTTCTTCCAACAAACATCATCACAATTTCTCACCAACAGGGCAAAAACGTCAACACCAGCGAAGTCTACACAGCGCGACATTTCATTAACATTCCCAACGTTCTTAATGCAATTGCTAGTATTGCACAAGACCCCGCATTTATATACGTGTATTTTGTTTCTTGTATGTGTATATTATATATATAATCATCATAATCACCTCATAATCCTTTGTTACTAACCCACTAGTCTCATCATCCCACAAAAGTACGTTCTTAACTCCAATTACTGGTAATGGTAAATGTAGCATATTTTATAATAACAAAGATCGTTTATTTCGTTGGTACTGCACTTTGCTTAATGAATAATCATATGTATGTTGAGGCACGTCAACGATAAAGCTTTAATTTTCTTAACGAAACAAGTTTGGTATTTTAATACGATTGTTTGCAAGTTTAAACAAGGTTGGGAATTCGAAAGTTTATTGGTGATCGTGAATCCTGATATTTTTTTCAACAAAATGTATTGGGAAAAGTAAATAATATTTATTTTTGCATTTTAGGATCACAATAATTTTCTAATTGAAATAAAAGAATACCAAGATATTTCTTAATTCGTTATTTCGTTTAGTAAAATAAAATAAAATAAAATGACTTGCCAATAAAAAAGATTAATATCACTAAGGAAATGATTAAAACCCAACACAATATCCAATAATGAATGCTATGTTAGTTAAAGAGTCCGCAATCCTAAAGATTGGTTGGAAACAGCACGCCATGCCGATCTATCCTGAGCTAATCCCTTCATCTCCCTATAGCTATTCATCTCAACGTCTTCAACTATCTGACTCACATACTCCAATCTAGGCCTACCTACCCCTCTCTTTCCCTCCACTCTACCTTCTATGATCAATTGCATAATCCCCCCATGCCTAAGAATATGCCCTACTAATCTGTCTCTCCTACGCTGTAACATTCTCCAAATACTTCTCTTCTCCCCTACTAACTCTAGTACAGCTTCATTTGTTACTTTATCTTCCCAACCAATCCTCATCATCCTCCTATAACACCACATTTCAAGTGCTTCTAATCTACGCTTCTCTTCCTTTCCTATAGTCCACGCCTCACACCCGTACAGTGCTACACTCCAAACATATACCTTCAGTAATCTTTTTCTAATACCCAAGTCAATATTTGATCTTAAAATCTGTTCTTTTTCTACGAATGCCTTCCTACCCTGTGCTATCCTACACTTTATATCTACCTTGCTTCGATTATCTTTTGTGATTCTACTGCCTAAATAACAAAAATCTGACACTTCTTCGATTCTATTATCTCCTATTGTGATCCTCATTTTTCTACTGCATTCCTTTTTGTCACACCTCATCACTTTAGTTTTACCTATATTAATTTTCATGTTAAAATCCTTAAATGCTATGTTAATATTACTTAATTAATCAAAAAATATAGGAAAGATATACTATAGAATATCACCCAAATACCGTAACTTAAAGCATTAAGTAGCTTGATGTACATTTGCTTCAAAAATATGCTCGGCTACAGCACTTTTATCTTGTGCTACTGAAGATGGGGGCATAGCACAGCCATAGTACATAAGTAGTTAATATTGTGATATATATTTACAGAGTTTGTAAATATTATGTAAAAATATTGATTGTAAATGGTAACAAGAGTCAAAAATATGTATATAAAGGTGTATAAAAATAGGTGTAAATTTTAAACTGGTTTGTTCGTTTCACATGTTAATGTTGGTTTTTAATTTTAATTTTTCTATTTCGTAAAATTGGAATAGTGTTAACTTTCGATGTTACGATGTTTTAGGGCTCTGCTTTGTCCTATATAAATTGAATTGCATTGGTCATACCTGATAGAGGGTATACAATTTTTTTCCGTTAGTTCTGTTTTATCCTTGGCATTATTTAAAATTTTGAACATTAAGATTTTTGATGAAAAGGCACTGGTTATATTTTTGTAGAATTTTATTTAAACGTATATATTCTGAGCTTTGATATGTGAATTTGCGATAGGTTTTTTTTTGGATTATATCAGAATTTTCTTGTATTATGGGTTGTAGAAGTAGATTTAGATCTTTTTTTCTGAAAATTCTATAGGCGCGGTAGGGCAAATTGGCCTGAACGTCACAAAAAGTGAAACGCACGCTACGCGCATGCGCCGCGTGTACGTAGCATAAGGCAACCAGTAGACGCTTGCGTATTTTATTATATATTACACAAACACAGCTTAATCTTTTAGCTAACAATTTCCATTGTGTGAAAAGTGAAATGGAGAAAAAGACAAGTACAGACAAAGTGCGAGCCTTTACAGAACGGAAGAAAGCGAATAAACCGCCAATAAAAGTGCCAACAAGTACCTTGGAAAGAAGTAGAGAGTATCGAGCCAGGCAAAGGGCGTTAAAGAAACACGGTGGACAACACAACCTTCCAACGACCTCAAATACACTGGATGAATCGATACCGTCGTTAAGTGAGGACACAGTGAGTGGTATAGAGAATTTGAATGCCACTCATTCAGGCGTGCCGTCTACACGTGAAGATACACGCGGTGTGAGAGATCAACGAAATGAATCTGATACAGCTGAGCGAGCCATCGACAAATAGAAATGCACCCACTAGTGCATCATACACAAAATTTACATTCTTTCAACCTGCTCATCGCCAATTTGATAAACAATTCTTCAATAATCCGCTAGGTACAGTGTGTTCCATATGTGATCGAATATGGTTTAAGAACGATGTGAAACCTGTTGATCCTAAGCACGAGCAACTTTTACATACTGCGTTTCCAGCCATTACCATTGAAGATTTGATAGCGTGTAATTAATGCCGAAATGCTCTCACTCGGAATACCATTCTAATGTTATCGAAGTCAAATGGTTTTGTCTACCCAGAATTACTTGGTCATCTACCAAAATTAGATTTAGTGTCAGAGAGGTTAATTTCACCCAGATCAGAGTGTCAATCAAAATCAAATCGTTAACAAATGGGGAAAAAAAGCAATGCATAAAATCAACTTTTCCTAGGTGCTAAGAAGTTTCACCTCTACCGCGCGAGTGTCTCACGCATTTTTTTTTCTATAAGGTTGGTTGGGAAGTTGTGATTGTGTGCAAGTTCGATATACTCCTCTACTACAATGAATATTTAATATTATAAATTACAAAATAGATTTCTTTTTCACATATATGTAATTTTAATTTTCTCTATACGGCACAATAGAATTCTGTTATTATTACACCAATATTACTAATTTGCATATCTGATGTTGGCAAGTAACCATTTATTTTCCATGATACATGGAAATGAAGCCATTTAAACTTTTGGCTGTCAGATAAATCACCAAGTGCATACAGTTAAATCTAAACCCAGAATTACAGACCGGTAATATAATTTCTGTTGTTGTTACAATTTTGGAGGGATGTGTATAAGGATGAAACAATAATACATTGCATGCATATTTATTTAATGCAATGCATATTTATTAGTCGTTAATAAGACAAAATGAAATCAGACGGGTAAAAATAAAATCTGCGGAGTTTTTATTTAATGGTGCAAAATATTATGGATAAATAAAAATATTTTATTTTATAAAAGTTACCGATAACCTTTCGTGGACTACGTTAACTATTTCTGGCAATACTCAGTATGTTACATTAATGCATAAAAATTGAATGCAAAAAAATTGGACAATTTCAAATAAATGTCCTGTTCAATTTAAATAACAGAAGAAAAGGAATCTTTCGAAAAACAGCTAACTATCAATTCAAATTAATTAGATATATTTAAATTAAATATTAAACAATTGTGAAGCTTAATAGATTCTAATATTAATATTTGTTAGATTAATTTGCTTAAAAAAAATCTATAATAAGAGCAATATCAATGTGCTCCTAACGACTTATTTACCGGAATTTGATTACCAATGTCGATAAATTTATTCGAAATGCTCAACGATATCAGGCATCGATATTTTTCACCGATACATTCAACCCTAAAGCTAAACCGCCGGCGCATACATATACATTTTGCATACTTGTCACCGCGCTATCATAAATATGCATCCTAATAAATGGTAATATACATATATGCGCGTTCGTATCAGGAGGGTGCCCTGGGCAACATAATACACTTATTCGTGAACGGGGTACGTGCAATAAATGTAGTATGAGGTGCAATAGAATATGGCGTAGAAGCGATGAAAATGCAGCCTCAAGGCATCTGCTGAAGAAGCAAAGTGCAGGGCTCATACGATACTGCGACAAATACCAATAGTATTAGCGCCAACAGATTACTTCGTGAAATGCTTCTGAGATGCCGATATGACTAATGCCATGCACTGGCGGATGTATGGGGGACCAAGAAGTCTCTATTGTATGTTATGACCCCATGGAATACAAAGGACTCACTGAATCCGCTACTGATCTTGCGAATGAATAAATAAAATATCAAGCGAACTCCTGAAAGCCAATGAATATTATTCTGTAAAGTACAACTTTAAATAATACTCATGAACAATATTTTCAGGAATTACCATTTCTGAATAATTTTCAGCAATATCGGCAACATTATCCAATAAAATCTATAGAAGCATGGACCCTAACAGCTATAGCATTGAAAATATAAAACACAGAAATTAAATAAACAATAATTTTTATAAAACTCTGTAACAGTTTTTAAGATTCCATTACAAATTAAGGATATTATTTTTTGTAAGATTTATTTGAGTACTATCCAAATCCTTGTTCGATAATTATATATAAATAGACTAACAGTATAAAAAAAAACAGTATAAACAATATAAACAGTTTTTTTTTTTAATTATCACTACGGTTTTAAATAATAGTGTAGAATATCACCCAAATACTGTAACTCAAAGTAGCTAGATGCGCATTTCGAAGGCTATGCCCCCATCTTCAGTGGCACAAGATAAAAACGAAATAAAATACCTAATTAAATAAATAAATATTCTACACTATCATTTAACACCGTAGTGATAATAATAAAAAAAACATATAAACAGTGTCAAAAAATGTCAATAGATATGATATGAACATAACAATGACTTTATCATATCCCGGCAATAATATCGAATTAACTCTTCCAAAACAACATAATAAAATTAAAATATACTTGTAAAAATATTTATATATTTTATATTCATGGAGGTCATCACAAAAGAAGCAATAAAGTATATATCCTGCGATGGAGGGTTGTATACTTTGAATACTATTTATTGGCTTGTGATTCCATTGTTGTTTATTTATTTATTTATTTATAAATCTGGTTCGTAGTTTTGCGCTTACAGGATTGTAATTTAATTTTTATAAAAGTGATATGTCATTTGGATATGCTTTATTCTGGATAACTTTAAAGTTTTTATGTTTATTATATATATATATATATATATATATATATATATGTGTGTGTGTGTGTGTGTGTGTGTTTGTGTGTGGAATATTTTTCTACTATTAAATATATCTCCCAATTTTAAAATAACTAAAAAAAATTCTCATAAAACATATTAAGAAATAAAATAGCTTAATTTAAATGAAGTCCCACATCTTAGTTTATTCAATTGCCTACAAAAATTCGAACAGATTGTAAGTGAAAAATTATTAAGTAATTTTCTTGCTTCAATTTTTTATTTCTAATTTAGACTATTCCTGTCCACACGCTTTCCCTTCCTAACCACCAGGTTAGGCATTCCAGCCTTTATCTCCCAATTCCTGAATGTTATTTACTGTTGTGCAAAAAAAAATTTTAATAATGATAATATGATGTTGGTCTTCTCACTTGCTGATAAATGATTATAAGTTGGTAGGTATATAGTCTTTAGTAAAGTAAAGTAGTCTTGAGTAAAAATAGTCTTGAGTAGTCTAAAAAAAATAAAAAATGAAAATGTCTTATATTGTCATATGTACTCGAACAATTTTATTAGTTTAAATTCCTTCAAGAGCAAGCCAGAAAAATGGTACCTTTAATGAAAAAGTAGCGGAAAATGCAAAGGTTTTAGAGATATCAAAAAATTTATTTAAAAATCTTTGTATCGTATCCGAATCATTATGGAAATTCGCTAGAAGATAAAAAAAAATAGGCATAGTACAAAGCATTCAAAGTGTCAATTCTTGATTTAGGTTTATTTGCTCTTTATGACTAATATTACATATTTCTACTCAATTATAGCGAAACTCTTTTTCAGTTTTCTAAGAAATTTGCATAGTTTTTCCTCTTCCTACTTCAAATCTGAAAACTTAGATTTTTTCAAATTTTTGTGTGTTAATATTTCGTTCAAAACAAATTAGCGAAACCAATATTAGAGCAAGTTAAAATTACATATGCAATTTGCGTCTGCCAATGCGCATTGTGAATTTTTTCAAATTCGTTATACCATCACTCACATTCTCCAGAAAGTAATCCATCATCGCAATTTAATCATTCATGCTTTCATCGGTTCTTAATTCAAACGCAAGTGTATGTTTTATTCCACCTCGATGCTACAGCCAGCAAATTGATTTGTTTCGATTTCAGGTCGTTATTTGAAGTGGGCCTGTGTAACCACCACCCACAAACGGAATGGAACCGTTCCCAATTCCCCAAAGCTACATAAGGGTAGGTGGAATACAATTCCTCTGATGGCGGGGCCATTGGCGATCCGAGGCGCACCGTAATCAGACGCGGCCCTGATTTATTCATTAGCAATCCCAGTTCGCTACACAACGCACTCCAGTGCCCGGCTTGTTGCATATAGCTAACCAAAGTCAAACTCGTTGCTTAACAATACTAATTTCCCTCGCTATCTGAGAGTAACTCCGCTGAATTACACTCGCAACATACAATGATATAATCAATCTCTTGGACGCACTGATGCGGTTGCGATTTTAGAATTTTTCTGGCCGCAACGGCAAGATAAAGAAACATATTTTTTCAAATTTGTTAAAATTCTGTTTCTGTTAAGAATTTGCTTCAAAACTGACAGTGTATTGCTCATCTTATGTAGTCAATATCTTCTAAATTACACTTGCAGACAAATAGTAGCCCGAATCAAGACTATTATTGGCAAAATATTGGCAATCAATAATAGGGGGAAAATATAATTTAATATTATATTTTTAGCTAACCCGTATTAAAATATTGGCAATCAATAATAGGGGAAAATATAATTTAATATTATATTTTTAGCTAACCCGTATTAAAATATTGGCAATCAATAATAGGGGAAAATATAATTTAATATTATATTTTTAGCGGGTTGTTTTACAATTAAACTTTGCAGAGTGTTTCACTTGTGTAGTATTTTCATTTTAAATGCAATTTAATAAGATCATAAGGACATAAGTTAAAAATCCTTTCCCGTAGCATCGGAATTTCGCAGTCCGGCCCTGTCTATCTACTGCAATATTAACTTGACGGTTTTCATATTTCTCTACCCTCGTATAATTCGAAGTACTTTATTATTCATTAAAATTGCTGTATGTATAATAAGCTATAGAGTAATTGAGGAAACAAAGAAGCATTTGAAAGCGTTATAGCGTAGATGCACTAGTAGGTCATATTCTTAGACATGGAGGCATTGTATAATTGGCTATATAAGGTCAAGTAGAAGAAAAGGAATGCGTTGGACAAACTCTAACATAACAGACATGTAATTACAAATATTAAAAAGCCACTAACTAACTAAAACGTCAAGAACACTGATTTACGCCAAGACTATTATAAAATAGACAAAACACCGGAGAAAGAAACAGACGTTTGACACTCCACACACGGGCCTAACAAGCCACCACATACAAGACGCAGGAATGCGTTGGTAAACCAAGAATAGTTCAGAGATGGAAATGTAAAAGATTTAAAATTTCTAAGCATATTTTCCTTACGTATTTTTTTAATGTTTCAATACACTTTGATGGGAATATATGAAATAATTTCTGTAAGCAAGTCTATTGTTAGAATTTTCCCAAAGTATTTAGACCCTGAACGATTTCTAATGACGGTTCCAAGCAGCACAAATACCCATGACAATTTCATAAAGTTATTATTTATTAACGTCTATATTTATATTCGAATCACAAGGAAGTTGTCCAAAAGCTAAATAGCTTTTAATAATATAGGAAACTTTTCGAATAAACAACATTATAACATTACAATATGAAACTTATAATGCCATGAAGAGTGCCACGAAAAACACGTCACAGTAAAAAGTCAAAATAATATTTCGGAGATGATTAATCCATAACATATTTGATTCGTGGATATTATGCAATTTGATGTTATAGGAGGCAGAGAGGAAGGAAAAGAGCATGTCAGTCAATTGTAGAAAATATTTAATCGGAAATAATAAAATAAATGATAGAAATATAATTTCGTTTAATATATAAGTAAGACCCCTCAAAATTCGCTTAACAGATTATTTGTCCAGACTCAAATTTTGAACGATCCAAAACATGCTTTCAGAACATATAAATTCCTTGCTCTCCCGTTAACTTACTTAAATTGATGTTGGTTTCCTAAAATATGTAAATTTATAATAAGAATTAAAAGCAAGCTGTTTTTGTGCAGATCTACAGTAATAAAATTTCGTTTTTTTGTAAATATAAGTAAATAAAAATAAAACCAAAATAAAGAAATGTATAAAAAAGAAACCAAACGAAATATGACGGTTAGAAGAAAGAGTTCATCTAAATCTTCATGTATTGAAGCAAAAGTTTGTCAATTTGGGAAATGACTTTAGAACTAATTGACCTCTTATCTGACATAGCCAAAGAAAGTAAAGAAAATAATAAAAAATTAGAATTCTATCCCCAAAATTTTGTTGTTGTTTAAATAAATTAGCGGCGCTCGACTAATAAGTTTATGAGTTAATTTTAATACTTATGTATAAATAAAATTATTATGCTACGCATAAATAAAAAGCAGTAATTTTTCCTCAAATTTGCCAATCGACTTTACTGGAATGAACTATAATAAATACAGTTTGGCATCTGATAGCATTGTGGTGACAACTGGATGAATTGTGACCATTCCTGTCTCATCCAAGGGACACTTATGCTAAGCCACTATGGGCAACTAATTATTAAAATGCAATATAGTCGCACCATCCGTGTAACTATAGACGCCGCGCATTATAATTGAATTGCCGTCGCGGCGCCGCATGTTAACTGCATGCGGGTTGTTACTTGTTGGACTCTTTTACCAGAACACTAGTGCTATGCGAATATAATAATAATAAACCAGTTTATTTTCTAACATACATACTTTTTAATGATTAAAATAATCAAAATTCCGACACAATTATCAAATGCAAGTGAAAATTTGTTAAATTGAAGTTATCTCGCAATAATGAAAATGAAACTTTTCTAATTGAAGAGTTTGGTGCAAAAATTGGTCAGCTCCATTTTCGGGCAAAATTGAATTTTCGTATGGAATTTTTTGTACTTAGCATTGGGCATCTTTTGATGCAAAAAATGTGGCGTATAATGGGAAATATTGCTAAGAGTGGAGTGAGCCATTTCGGTTTAAAAGAAGAAAAAAAAGAAACAAAAAAATAGTGTATAAGCCTAATGGTTGGATCGATTTGGTAAAGAAGACATCTCGAAAATTTACTAGTTGCGGTGAATCAAGACATTATACTAAATTTCGCCAGAAGGATTTTTAAAATGACCGTTACAAACAATGCAAAGGAAAAGTTTTCCATATCTAAATATCATGTTTTCAAGTACGAAAAAACGAATATATTAAATTGCAGTATACCATAGGGATTTATAATGTTTTTCGAATTTTCATTCGAGAAATCACCAGCTTACATATTCAATGCCAACGGAAAAACTTTACAAAAACTACCCCATACCCATCAAGCAGAAAAAACTTGAAAACGTCCGTTCTTTGGCTGAAAAGTATATACCCAAAAATGATCAATGGTATTACGATCTTGTGTGGGACCAAAAATACCTCAAGAAGATGTGGATAGCGAGGACGAGGATGTTGAAGTAGAAATGTATTAACATTGTAAAAGTCATTTTGTATGTTTGATAGTTAATAAAACTGAGATTTATTACATAATTATATATTTTTTTATTTTGGGGCAGAAAAACAGACTAAATTATTTTCTACAGTTTTTTCAGTGGTTATATTTGTCAATACTGTAAAATTGATGAAAATGGAGCTGACCGGTTTTTGCACCAAGCCCTTCAATTATAAACGAAATAAAATATATTCGCACATTTCTATAGTAGCTATATTTTGTATTTAACAAAAAATAAGTAACACGTATAAAAAGGTGACTCTTAAGTTCTATTGTATTTTACATTTAATTATACACATCAGTATCGCAGTGATTAAATAAAATTACTAATTAAAAGTTATTGGTGACGTACAAAGCGAATTAAATATCAATTTGTATTTTGATTTGAAAATATTTTTTATGCGGAGTTAATATTCCTTTGAATTCAATGCCTTTGAGTACTAATTGAAATATTTTCGGATTTTAATCATAATTATTTTAGTAAGTTTGCAAGCAGAATGTAATACGTGACTATTTATCATGAATTGTATATGTACAATTACTATACAATTGTTATTATATAGCAATATTGTATATATATATAGTAATCACGTTTAGTAACAAACGTATTTTATTTAGTTTTATCTTGTGCTGCTGAAGATGGAGGCGTAGCCTTCGAAAAACGCAACTAGGTATTATATGCTTTGAGTGATGGTATTGAGTGATTTTCTATACAATTCTTTAACATAGTAGTTACAATTTTACAAAAGAGTATATTCATTGAATAAAAATGTCAATGATATTTTATGGATTGACCCAAATTTCTAACATGCATTAAATAATACTGGACAATTTTAGTTACACTGTTTTATTAGTTGTGATCAGACATCATCAACTGACTCTAGTAAGAAATTTTGAAACCTGATAATGTCAAAAAAATCGTGAAGAATTTCCCATTTCTTCATAATTATATCAAATAATTCTCCAACGTATCAAAATATTTATATCGAAAGAGTCATATAGTCACCTACTAATGTATTTGTTATAATCCAAAATTTATGTTTGATAATACTAACCGGTAGGATAAAACCAGAATTTTTTAAATATTTATTTATAAAGGCATGTAATATTAAAGAATTATATTTCACTGCGGATATTTGCATATTAACCAGATGACGTGGAATATTGTTATGAGGCAAAGAGCAAACCACTTTAGGCTAGGGAAATCACTGTAATCCCAATTATATGTATCTTGACAGCTTGCAAGACATGCAGGATTTATACTGACTGCGCAATAAAACTCTTAAGAGTTCACAAAACTATATTCAGTTCGATATAAAAGCAAATTGAAACATCGCGTAAATAGTTTGTGCAGACACCCCTCAATAAAATTAAATAACATATTTTTGACGAAATCAGTTTTGTAACGGAAGATTATGTGTTTGTATAGGTATATAGTGATGTTATATTTCAAACTGCAAATACTTAAGAAAGGTAGGTATTTACTTGGTCTAATATGGCCACGCAAGTGACAAAAGTCATCAAAATAAAAACAATATTTCGTTATAAAGTGAATATATTTGCGGGACGGTGTAATAAAATTTATTGGGTACGTAGAAAGCACAATAGGAGATAATAGAATCGAAGAAGTGTCAGATTTTTGTTATTTAGGCAGTAGAATCACAAAAGATAATCGAAGCAAGGTAGATATAAAGTGTAGGATAGCACAGGGTAGGAAGGCATTCGTAGAAAAAGAACAGATTTTAAGATCAAATATTGACTTGGGTATTAGAAAAAGATTACTGAAGGTATATGTTTGGAGTGTAGCACTGTACGGGTGTGAGGCGTGGACTATAGGAAAGGAAGAGAAGCGTAGATTAGAAGCACTTGAAATGTGGTGTTATAGGAGGATGATGAGGATTGGTTGGGAAGATAAAGTAACAAATGAAGCTGTACTAGAGTTAGTAGGGGAGAAGAGAAGTATTTGGAGAGTGTTACAGCGTAGGAGAGACAGATTAGTAGGGCATATTCTTAGGCATGGGGGGATTATGCAATTGATCATAGAAGGTAGAGTGGAGGGAAAGAGAGGGGTAGGTAGGCCTAGATTGGAGTATGTGAGTCAGATAGTTGAAGACGTTGAGATGAATAGCTATAGGGAGATGAAGAGAATAGCTCAGGATAGATCGGCATGGCGTGCTGTTTCCAACCAATCTTTAGGATTGCGGACTCTTTAACTAACGTAGAAATCTGTAAAAATCTATTTGACCAAATATATTTTCTGAATTTATTAAGTACACTTTAAAACAAGAAATTAGTCTGGACGGATTTAATAATCAAAATAACTAATTTATAATCTAAAGACTCATCAAATTAAAATATATAAACTATAAGACTATATCAAACAAACGATAAAGCGACAACAAAAATCTATGTATCTAAATCTATGTTGATAGAAAAGAATAAAACAATTCTATTTTCATGAGTTCTGGTACAAAGCATTTAAAATAATACACAGAAAAATAATGAATGCTAAGTTTCGAATTCAATAGTAAAATTCTTCAATAAATTCAACATTGATACCTACTTTTATGATACGCAATTAATATTCAAATGAAAAAATCACTCAGTATATATCTAAATTGCATTACACATATTCTAGACTCCTCTGAAATCTGGATTTTCACGCATTGCAGATCTTGTAGAGCAGGGGAGGCCAACAAGTCGATCGCGATCGACCGGTCGATCGCGAGACCAATTTTGGTCGATCACTCGCAAGTTCGGGGTTTGCGAAAAGTATCTCATAAAAACTTTTAACTTAAAAAGTACAAATACTTTTTATTCAAATGTTTTCTGTGATTAGCTCATAGAAAGGATATAATTTTTATATTATCATTATTTTTATTAGTTTGTTTTGACATTTGAAATGGTTTTATTAAGTTCTTTTTCTTTGCACTTTTGCAATTTTTTTTTCTATTTAAAGCTTTTGTCGGTAGATAACTTTTTTGCTGCTGCTACTTTTTGCTATCTATATAAAATTTATTTGAATTGGGATATTACAAAATCAGCATAATACTTCGGCTTATGATAAATAAATTCAAATAAGTAGCCCTGCATTCTACCCCTAACTCTATTTTGAGGTTATATAGTTTGCGTAAGAGCAGAATATATCTTTCTATGTGTTTTTTTTCTGCATTTATACCTTAAAGAAGAGATTTGTTTCATTGAAGAACCATCAACAGGGCAACAAGGAATGTAGCATAAAATATTTTTGTCGTAAAAATATTTAATTGCAAGTTGCTCGTCATTGAAAAACTTTTCTAAGTCTTTACGCAAAGGAATCATAGGGTATATATTACTTTTAGTTTATATATTAAAAAAAATAAAAAAAAGTTATTATATCGGGTTCGAACCCGGGGGGTAATCCTCCAAATTTGATCCACTACTTTTATTACATGCCCTATTATTAAGTCGTATATTTTTTGCATTTTAGTATACCTATTTGTGAACATGGATAGCAAACCAAAAAAATCGAAAACATATCATTTCAATGAAGAATGGGAAATTAACTATTTTTTTACGATGGTGAATGATAAATGTTGCTGCTTAATATGTCTTAGCTCGATAGCCATTGCTAAAAAGGGTAATTTGGAGAGACATTTCTTATCTTTACATAACAAGTATCAAACAGATTATCCACCAAATTCCGAATTACGAAAACGTAAAGTTCGGGATCTTAAAACTCAATTAACAAATCAACAAAATATTTTCAAAAAGCCAATATTGAAGTCACAAGCAGTAACAACTGCATCCTTCAAAGTAAGCTATCTATTAGCTAAAAAATGTAAACCATTTTCTGATGGTGAATTTGTAAAGGAAATGTTCTTGGAAATCTCGGATTCCCTTTTTAATGATTTTAAGAACAAGAGCGAAATTACTGCTGCAATTCAAGATCTACAACTGTCCCGAAACACAGTGATGCGACGAATCGAAAAGATGGGTGTAAATTTAAAGGAACAGTTACAAAATGATATTAACAGATGCTCTTGTTTTTCTCTTCAATGTGATGAATCGACAGATATAAGTGATACTGCACAGTTACTTGTTTTCATTCGTTTAGTTTTTGAAGATTTTACATCTAAAGAAGAATTGTTGGGTATGATTTCTTTGAAAGAAAGGACTAGAGGTGTAAATATATTCAACGGGTTTAAAAGTCTGCTTAATGATAAGAAAGTACCTCTTTTTAAATTAGTTTCAATAACAACGGATGGCGCAGCTGCAATGATAGGCCGCAAAAATGGATTTATAGCCCTATGTCGAAATGACGATGAATTCCCAGATTTTTTGAGTTACCACTGTATAATTCACCAGCAAGTATTATCCAGCAAGAGACTAAATACAAAAGAAGTAATGGACATCGCGTTTGAAATTGTTAATTCAATTCGTGGAAGTTCTCTCAAACGTCGTCTTTTTCAACTAAAACTCGATGAAGGTCAGCCTGATTTATTATTGCATACTGATGTAAGATGGCTAAGTAGAGGTAAATTTCTGCAACGATTTCGTGATTTATTGCCTGAAATAATAGAATTTCTTAATGAACAAGAGAAAAAATATGCATATTTAAATGACAAAACCTGGCTTAGTGACTTAGCATTCCTTACAGATTTTACTTCCATATTAAGCCATTTAAATTTAGAATTACAAGGTAAAAATAAAACAATAATTGATATGATTAGCAGCATAGATGCATATAAAACCAAATTTATTTTGTTGATAGAAGATTTACAACAAAATAATATGAACCATTTTCCAAATATGGCAGACAACTTACAAAAAAATAAAAATATTATTTATGAGATTGACAAGTACGTGGCCGAAATACAAAATGTAATGGAAGATTTTGAGAAGCGATTCCAAGATTTTAAAAAAATTAAAGAAATTGTGGAATTTACATCTTTTCCTTTCAAAAAAGATTTAATTGTGAAGGAAATTAGCAAAAAAATTGCAGACTTATTTGATATGGAGCAAAACGCCTTGGAAAATGAAATTATAATTTTACAATCTGATTTAATCTTACAAGCCAGAAAATTTGAAGAAAATTTTTGGAAATATGTTAACCGAGAAAAGTATCCCAATATTATCAAATGTAGCGAATATATTTATTCTTGCTTTGGATCTACGTATCTGTGCGAATCGGCATTTTCATATTTACAATTGACTAAAACTAAACTTCGTTCCGTCCTGACCGATTCTCATACTGAGGACTCATTGTTATTGTCTTTGTCAGGATATACTCCAAATTATGATGCACTAGTAAAGGAAATGCAGACTCAGGTTTCTCATTAATTTAAAAAGTTTGAATGAATAAATGTTATTAATAAGTGCTCATGTTGTTTTAATTCCTCTGGACATAAGTTTTTTAACCCATTAAATAAATACTCATGTATGTAGATTATTTACACCTTAATCATGGAGCTCGCCAAAGTGCACGTCGGTATAAAAGCACATTGCAAAAACATCCCCTTCTTACCTAAAAAATAGGTCGATCGCGACACAATTTTAAAATAAAAAGGAGATCTTATGTGCACCAAAGTTGGCCACACCTGTTGTAGAGTACTTGGCATAAGATATGGCGTAGAGTTAAGATGTTCGAATATAATATACTGAAAGGAGTACAGATATATACTACATCTGTATATCTAGATAATAGGTGCAAATTAGTACAATTGTCATCTCAAATTTCCAGACATTTTGCGTAATTAGGTTTAAGTGCGTTCAGTATCATATAGAAATTCGAGAACGTAGACTTAGGACGAAATAGTATGATATCTAAATGTGGCGGAATGTTATATTTTTTTACTTATAAATAATTAAATTTAGTATTTTACATGATAATAACTATTACTTCATTTTTGAAGTGAAACTTCTATAGGCGAATTGGCCTGAACGTCACGAAAACTGAAACGCACGCTACGCGCATGTGCCGCGTGTACTGTGCGTATACGTAGCATAAGGCAACCAGTAGACGCTTGCGCATTTTATTATATATTACACAAACACTGCTTAATCTTTTAGCTAACAATTTCCATTGTGTGAAAAGTGAAATGGAGAAAAAGACAAGTACAGACAGAGTGCGAGCCTTTAGAGAACGGAAGAAAGCGAATAAACCGCCAAGAAAAGTGCCAACAAGTACCTTGGAAAGAAGTAGAGAATATCGAGCCAGGCAAAGGGCGTTAAAGAAACACGGTGGACAACATAACCTTCCAACGACCTAAAATACCCTGAATGCATCGATACCGTCGTTAAGTGAAGACACAGTGAGTGGTATAGAGAATTTGAATGGCACTGATTCAGGCGTGCCGTCTACACGTGAAGATACACGCGGTGTGAGAGATCTACGAAATGAATCTGATACAGCTGAGCGAGCCATCGACAAATAGAAATGCACCCACTAGTGCATCATACACAAAATTTACATTCTTTCAACCTGCTTATTGCGAATTTGATAAACAATGTTTCAATAATCCGCTAGGTACAGTGTGTTTCATATGTGATCGAATATCGTATAAAAAAAATCGTTAACAAATGGAAAAAAGGCAATGAATAAAATCAACTTTTCCTAGGAGTTAAGAAGTTTCAATTCTAGTCTCACGCATGTTTTTTTTACTGTATTTCGATTTCATGATATATTACTATACTTTTCAATCGATTAGATTAAGTATTAATATATATTTTGATAATTTATCACAAGTTTTTCAATTTAAAACATCAATTTTTAAATTATTTGATATTTTATATTTCACTTTTATGATATTTTGAGTTATACATTTTGTTCAGCATTATTTTTAACACTAAATTATTCCAAAGGAATATAAAAATGCATGCACATAATAAGCCAATTGAATGGTTTTCTGCAACATTTGCGTATATTTATATTATTATGTTTATTTAAATTCCAATTTTTCTTTAACAGTAATATCATAATATGAGTAGTATAGATATAATTATATATGTACCATAGATTTGTTACTGAAAAATCGAATATTGATGATTTTATTAATATATTAAATTCTAAATTTCCTTCAATTAAATTCACTGAAATTCCCATACGCTTTATACGATTATTACTTTAAAAGTTACTTTAAAATTATATTTATTTAAAATGCTATCTAAACCACGTGCAATTATAGGATCAAATGATAATTTAACAACTTTTGGAGTTGAGTTATTACTTTGTTCCAAACTACTAATATTCCTGATATCTCTTGTTCTTTTAAAATTCTTAATATATTTTTTTACAGTATTTGAGTGATATTCTATATTATTGATTTCGTTGTTTTACTAACAACCAGGAACACTTATGAATTTTGTATAAGACCAAATCATTGGACAAGAGCTTCACCTCGATGTCTGAAATTAAAATAATTGTAAGAGTAACAAAAAATACGAGGAAAATATAGCGTTAAATTGTTAAAAAAAAATACTTCAGCTTTTTAATGTAACATCAATAATATGGAAATATTTCTCAAAAAAATCTAGAGTATAACTTAAATAATTGTAAAATAAAAATCAAGCGAAAATATTTTCATAGTGGAGCAAAATTGTATATGGTCCATTGTACAAGAATATAGAGAAAATCTATTGCGGGAAATATCAAAATCGTTTAAATAGTACTAATTATATTTATATTTAACAATTTTCAGCATATTCTTAAAGAAGCATATAATTTTATTCAGCATCTAAAATGGTGTTTGGACAAAAGCACTCTTCACGGTGAGGTCAACTGTGTAAATTTCAAACTAAACGTTCTTCCACCAATTTAGTATAATATCAGACTGTCTGTTGAGAATAGTCTTTCGTTTATAGTGCATTGAGGACTCCAGCACTGAGATCGAGGAAGAATGAAATGGCGAAAACTTGGAAACGGAGGAGCAAATTACGAAACGTTTATCACCCGAGCCACGGAATGTATAATAGAATTATACTTAATTGTGTTTTCACCGCACTCTGTATAAATACTTTTATTGCATACACCTGCAGGTGCTATTAGAAAACATTACCAAATTACAAATTAAGGTTGTAAAATGTTATTTCATATAAAGAAGCAGAAACATAACCAATTATATGATTGTATGAAACATCACCCAAAAACCGTAACAGTAAGTTACGGTTTTTGGGTGATGTTTTATGCCAGGGGTGGCCAACAAGTCGATTTTTGGTCGATCGCGAACAGTTGGAAACAATAACTGATTATTTCGAATGTGGCGCTAGTAACATGTGAGAAAAAACACGAAATAAGGCGAAGATAAGTTGGCTCAGTGATTTAGAGTTTCTGGCAGAGTTACATCCAAGTTAAGCGATTTGAATTTAAAGTTACAAGGGAAAAAGAAGGCACATGATTAGTTGCATTTATGCTTATAAAAGTCAGTTCGTCATGTTCATTGAAGATCACCAACAAAAAAAATTGAATCATTTTCCAAATATGAATGATCATTTACAAAAACATCCCAATTTTTATTGTAACTTCGAAAAATACGCTGGTGAAATTAAATAGTTTTTGAGGATTTTGATGCAAGGTTTGGTGATTTAAAAAAAAATGAGGTTATTGTTCAATCTTTCCCTTTTAAGAAAGATTTAAATTTGAAATACATTGCTCCAAAAATTGCTGATATTTTTTATATATAACATTCGCCTATGGATGAATTACACTTGCGAATAATATTATTTTTAAAAAAAACCAAAAAACACAACATTTTTGCGTATATTCAAACCCAGGGTAAGGAAACTGGTTTTTTTTTAATCTTTAATCAAATATTTCCATATAGCTATTTTTTATGATATACTTCAGATATTTTCCCTATTTTTGATAATGTACTTTGGTAGGATCTTATGCATGATATTTGTATTTTTTTTTTAATTATTATACTAATTTTATAAACTTAGACAATGAGCGTAATTCACTACGACTAAAAATCTGCAAATATACATTTATTAACTGCAATTAGTAGTTCAATTTAATTTCTATAGATATCAAAATCAATATTCGCAAATGAACTAATATTTCAAAAACGATATTTTTATTTTCAAATAATAAATTTAATTGCTTCATATTTTACTTCGGAAATAAAATTCGGCACACGCGAAATATGCAAAAATAACAGATTAAATATAAATAATTCACTGAAAAGTGTCAACATGTAAAATAAACCATTTAAATACATAGTAGAAATTTTGATTTATTGTAAAGGGATTGTACGTTATCGTTGGGAAACAGACTGGGCTACATTCAAGAATATTGAATAACATAAAGGTGGGTGCGATACAATATAACAAAGCTTAACTTTTAACAATTAATTTATACGTCTTAATTATACGATCTTTTACGGTTACAGAAACGTATGTTCTAGATTATGCAAATTTGCCGAGTTTTTTTTAGGTAAAAATTAAATAATAATGCTGCAATTTGTACTCTAATACTAATATAATAATATTCATTGAAACTGGGGGGAATTTCAGAATATATATATTTTTTAGTTACAATTTTTTGTTTCAATTTTTATATGTGGATATAAAATCGTAGAGAATATAAGAAAATGATGCTTCAGAGACGAAAACCTTGTTCAAATTCTTATCCCGCCAAGAAAAATGAAGAAATAATAGCCAGACATTTACTGCTCGTAAATATTCAGTTAAATTGAAATAATTAGTGCGAAATACTTCAGTGCAAATGGTAGTTTCATGAAGAGGCCCATTAAAACCTGGGCCCTATTAAATATAAAACTTTTAAGAAAAGCGGAATTTATAATATGATATTTTAAAAAATCTCCTACAGATGATCTTGTACAGAAATCTAGAGAACAAGAGATTTCAAGAAATGTAGTTGCTCATTCAAAATGCTCATTTTGATGAACTTATAGAAATGGTTCTTTACATAATACGTTATGTAAAGATCCATTGACTAATGGTAAAGTAAAAAAATAGACAATATATTTACATATTGCCAGTATCTCTAGTTTATTTATATCAAAACAAATCTAATGTCCAGTTTGGATGGCGATGGATGGCCATATTTCGGAGGCCAAAGTAAATAAAATATAAATTGCTCGTCCCTCGGTAAATCATTCAGCTAGTGGGTCCACGCAAATATATACAATTCGCAACAGTAAGTTATCTTCAAAAACCAATAGCTGCGTGCCATTCCCTAAATGATCTCGAAAATATGGGCTCACATAAAGAATAAAAACAAACGAATATATACGACCATCAGAAGATTGTGTATTCGTTACTGTGTCCGATTTATTATATTACGAAATGGAGAAATAAGTAATTCTAAATGGCACTAATCAAAAAATTATTTGCAATTTATAAGTGACTGTGTGTAAGGACGAATCTGATTTATTTCCACATTGCCATATTCTTATAAAAGTTGAAGATTATTAGGAGGTAAACTAATATACATATTATCCAAGTTCGACCTGTTGCGAAAATTTGTAACCAACATTTAAATAAACCATTTTTCGTCAATCTTTGAATTATAATTTTTCGAAATGGATTTTTCATCTTCTCCAGATGTGTGCCACCACATATACGACAGCTGGTTTTAGAAAAATACAATAAATTGTTACACTTTTACAGAATTGAATCAAAATTTTAAAAATTTAGTTACAATCCGTTAGTTAGTTAGTTAAAGAGTCCGCAATCCTAAAGATTGGTTGGAAACAGCACGCCATGCCGATCTATCCTGAGCTAATCCCTTCATCTCCCTATAGCTATTCATCTCAACGTCTTCAACTATCTGACTCACATACTCCAATCTAGGCCTACCTACCCCTCTCTTTCCATCCACTCTACCTTCTATGATCAATTGCATAATCCCCCCATGCCTAAGGATATGCCCTACTAATCTGTCTCTCCTACGCTGTAACACTCTCCAAATACTTCTCTTCTCCCCTACTAACTCTAGTACAGCTTCATTTGTTACTTTATCTTCCCAACCAATCCTCATCATCCTCCTATAACACCACATTTCGAATGCTTGTAATCTACGCTTCTCTTCCTTTCCTATAGTCCACGCCTCACACCCGTACAGTGCTACACTCCAAACATATACCTTCAGTAATCTTTTTCTAATACCCAAGTCAATATTTGATCTTAAAATCTGTTCTTTTTCTACGAATGCCTTCCTACCCTGTGCTATCCTACACTTTATATCTACCTTGCTTCGATTATCTTTTGTGATTCTACTGCCTAAATAACAAAAATCTGACACTTCTTCGATTCTATTATTTCCTATTGAGATCCTCATTTTTCTACTGCATTCCTTTTTGTCACACCTCATCACTTTAGTTTTACCTATATTTATTTTCATGTTAAAATCCCTAGTCAATACTGCCTGCATACCATTCAATACCCTTTCTAAATTCTTTTCGCTTTCTTCCAATATAGCTATATCGTCGGCGAATCTCAACATATATATTTTCTCTCCCTGTACATTCACACCTACACTATACTCTTCTTTTACTTTGTTTATTGCATCTTCTATATATAGATTAAATAATAACGGTGAAAGTGTACATCCCTGCCGAACTCCCTTCCCTATTTTTGCTACCTCTTCTTCCCCCTCAATTCTAACTAAGGCAGTTTGGTGTTTAAGGCAGTTACAATCCGTAACTAAATTTAAAATCGTGATACTTCTATACAGATGCAAATTCATTTTGGAATTTTTCGAAAATGATCTATTTCCTGTACAAATAAAAATGTTATGCAAAATTATTTAATGACACAAATTACGCAGACTTCAAGTAGTATCGTTCACGACTAAAGGCTAAATTATTTTGTAGGATACTTGAGCCAGAGCAAAAATAGGTGGCGCAAGGCAAGCGCATCTTATAAATATTATACCGATAAATTATTGTTGAGTTTTGTTCGCAAAGAGTGTAACGGACTTTCAGCTCCTCCGTCTGCGTTTTATAACTTGCACAATCATAATAAATTGTATACAGAATGTTTTATAAATTATGGTAGAGGAAACCATATGACAACTATTTAAAAACAAATGTTTTTCACATATAATGTCATAAGTAAATGTCATAAGTACGTAGTTTGATTACAATCTATTATAATTATTCTTTTACTTAAATACGGAAACATTAGGAACGAATAAAGTCATTAAAATAAAATAAAATAAATTTAAAGTTTAAATATCTGCAATACTTGTATATGCGAAATGATTTCACAGAAATGACCTCCACAATTTGAAGAGTATAATTTCTAGTGCCAAAATTGTAAAATAGAGTTATTTTATTAAAACCAATTTGTATTTTCTAGAAACAAAGTTATAGCATTGTTACTGTAATAGAATATTATTAACTTTATATTATATATATATATAAACAAAACCAGAGTATATTTCAGAAAAAATATATATTTGAAAAACCTTTCAAATGTTGTAAATGGCCTTTATAATGTAAATTATAAATGGAATATTAATCAAAAACAAAACATATCTAAAAGTGATATTATGTTCAGAAAATGTTAGCATTAATAATCCTTGTCCAAGTACCTTATAGGAAAATCAACAACCTTTATACTAAAGTTAATTATAATTGTATAGAATATCACCCAAATACCGTATTTTGTTATTTCATGACTGCAATTTCATTTGTTATCAATTTTTCCGAATTGATGGCACAATTCGGCAACCAAATATATAAATTCATTACAAATCTAGGAAAACGTTCTGTTCAAAAGTACCCTAACATAATTTAGTAACTACTTTAAAAAATATGCGTGAGACTCTCGCGCGGTAGAAGTGAAACTTCTTAGCTCCTAGAAAAAATTGATTTTTTCCATTTGTTAACGAATTTTTTTTTTCATATATTTTTTTTTCACACAATTGAAATTTAGCTAACAATTTCCATTGTGTGAAAAGTGAAATGGAGAAAAAGACAAGTACAGACAGATTGCGAGCCTTTAGAGAACGGAAGAAAGCGAATAAACCGCCAAGAAAAGTGCCAACAAGTACCTTGGAAAGAAGTAGAGAGTATCGAGCCAGGCAAAGGGCGTTAAAGAAACACGGTGGACAACATAACCTTCCAACGACCTCAAATATACTGGATGAATCGATACCGTCGTTAAGTGAGGACACAGTGAGTGGTATAGAGAATTTGAATGCCACTGATTCAGGCACGTGAAGATACACGCGGTGTGAGAGATCAACGAAATGAATCTGTTACAGCTGAGCGAGCCATCGACAAATAGAAATGCACCCACTAGTGCATCATACACAAAATTTACATTCTTTCAACCTGCTCATCGCGAATTTGATAAACAAATTGTTAGCTAAAAGATTAAGCTGTGTTTGTGTAATATATAATAAAATACGCAAGCGTCTACTGGTTGCCTTATGCTACGTATACAAACAGTACACGCGACGCATGCGCGTAGCGTGTTTCGCTTTTCGTAACGTTCAGGCCAATTTGCCCTACCGCGCCTATAGAAGTTTCACTTCAAAAACCCTCTGTACAAACTGTAAAACTCCTCTTTATGTAATTGTATGAGAATATAAACTGCAACAATTTGATATAAACTTAAACTAAAATTAATGCTTGCCATCCCTCTTCCAACGACCACCCACTTATTCCATCCTCATCTAGTTATCTCTGTTCGCTGTGTTAGGGTATTCCCGTACAGCCCTTCTGCACATGTTTGCGGTTATTTTACATTCTTTGTTTCTTCGCACTGGTATGGTGGAAGTTGTAAATTATAATGGTCTACCGCGCTTATAAATAACAGTCCCACACACACAATATATTATTTGTATAACTTTACCAAGATTTTTTGAAAGGCCACTCAAAAATCACTACATTGTAATCCATTTTAAAATTTAATAATCCAATTGAAATTGTCGAATTTATCAACATCAAATTTATTTTTTCTGTAAAACTAAAATTTAGCTTCACATTTATTTACCAAAAAAATAAAAAATGCAATTCTGAGTGCATCAGATGTTCACCTATAAATCGTTCAGCTGCCAATAAAATATTGATTAAAATTTGAATAGATTAAATATAATATAATTAAATATAATTAAATTAAAATTTCATTAAATAGATTTCTTTCTATGTGCAATAAAATCAAGTACAATATTGTAAAATTTTCATTATTATTATTATTATTATTTTAATCACAGATTGGAAGGACTTTGGAGCATTATTCGACTATATTGCCATCTTATCTTGTAAATGTTTATTTCAATACATTTATATCAAAAAATCTTCACTCCAAGAGGTCTTTCATGGAGACTTATCTACGACACAAGACTGGACCTCAGATAGAGTGGTTAGACAATAGGAACTCGTTAGATATCTTGTATCTAATATCACAAATCTTAACACAATCAAAACTTTATTTTACTTTCAAAATTGATATAAGGCATACAATATTTTATGTTGTTACTGGCTAAAATAGTATTTAAATTGGAAGGACTTTCTACTTTTTGTATATCTTCGATAGAAAAATCTTTCTATGCTCATTGTAGAATTTACATTGTAAAATTATATGTTGCGAACTGCCAACTTTTCCACATTCCCGTAAAATTTAAATCTATTGATACCAATTCGAAAAAAAAATCACAACAGTATTCCGTTCGTCAATATGAAATTAAAACGATTCATTCTATCTAATTCCCATCAGAAATATTCATAAATTATTTATATTTCTGCTTCTAGTATCAAGCTGTACAATGAAAAAATAAAAGGTAACTTTCAAACAATTTTTATAAAGATGCAGTATATTTTTAAGTCAGATACGTGTATTCCAGAATAAAGCTCCAATAAAACTGTTGTTATTCGAAATTTGTATAAAACTCGAACGCTTATGAAATATGAACATTTTTAGAGGTGTTTATTTTTCTTGGAAAATCCGACGAATAAAATTTAATTTTCTTGCACATTTGAATTGCATTTTCTTGCACATTTTTGAAATAAATTGAAATATTACAATACTTAATTTGAATTAGGAATGAGGAAGAAAAAACAACAATGTTTATAATTTATACAAAACTATATAAGGAAATATAATTTCGTTCCGTTCACCAACACACTTTATCACATAAATGTTAGTACTGCTATTGGTACTGTATATGTACTGTATACTATACTGCATCGTTTACGAGTCGTTGTGATTCATGAACGGTTTAGTACACGACGGGTTCAGGACCTAGTACAAGTACATCAATAAGTACACTAGTTCATAGTTCACGAACTAGGTCATAGTGACCTATAGGTCGTTGCAAAACATCGTCACAGTCATTTGATTGAACCGTTCAGAGTGAACGGTTCGCGAGTGAACTACACATCGCTAGAATAGTGGGAGGAGATTAGGGCCAATTCAGCATTAAGTAAATTATAATTAGGATTTTTACGGTGTTTGTGAATTTCTAGTGATTCAAGCAAATTTAATTTATGTCTCTTTGAATAAGCATGTAAAATTGTTAAATTATCTATACTAGGTGCGATTCTAAAATACAGCGAAGTTCGAATTCGTTTTTTTAAATTAGTATTTATTTTATCTGCTTCAATTAAATTTATGTTTTAAAACGCCGCCTTTTAATAGTTCAACTTTAATTGGAACTGTTAAGAATTTTTCATTATTTACGTTCGCCTCTTTAAAATATGCTTTATCAACTTTTAAAAAAACACCAACCTTTACCAATTTCTGGAGATATTTAAAGGCCATTTAATTCTATGCTATTCTATATTGCTACTCTAGCCCTTCTACTCTTGTAACGTAGCAAATCTATTGGGAACATTGCAAATGCGCTAATTTTAATTTTCTTTTAAGTAAAACTTCCGTTATTGGTTTTAACGATCTCAGCGTGAGCTGAAGCAGCATCTGCAAACTGCCCGACAAACTCGCGAAGCTACTTCTGCCAATTAAATTACCATACGCATCCATTCTAGCGAAGAAGATACTTTTACCAGCGCTTCTTTGAATCTTTAGCCCAAGCACTTTCGTATGCCCTTATTACAGTTGCGAAGAAATAGTTTCAAATTGCAGTTTAAGAAATAAACAATCAATATAAATTAAATAGAACTTCAACTACTTAAACGCTAAAACTAACGAAATCTTTTAATGCGAACGAAATTAAAAATGAATCAACTATTCTCACTCGAAAGCTTAGTTAGTTAGATACTACTAAATCATAAAGATTCGTTGGAAACATTAAGCCAAAACAATCTCTCCGCTAATTTCTTCATTTCCCTATATATACCCCACATATATCTTGTAACTATTCGCAAAATACCTGCTAAATACTTCTACTTAACTAAATCAGCATGGATTCATTTGCCACTCTTTTGGCAATAACTTGTTTCTTTTTGACTAAATTTTCCAACGCATTTTCTATTTCCAGCTGGAATTAAAAAGTATCTATAATAAACGTTTAAAGAAATTTGCATCGCTATATATTGTAAATAAAAGCAGGAATAATTACAAGACGCAAATAAAAATTCCCAGTTTTAATATAATGCAACTAAACAACATTCCAAACAATATCTACAGTCAGTACGCAGCAACACGATCCCTTGGTATTTACCAAGGGATCATATTGTTGGTATTTACTGTCAAAAGAGAATGGGTGCAGCCTTTCAGCGAAGCTTGAGCGAAATAAAATGAAATGGGCTTCAAGTCAACGTTGACAAAGCATTGTTTGTAGAATGAATGTAAAATGAAGAGCGTGCTCGTGCACAAACGCAGTGTTTTTATAATGAGCAATTTGTAGTTGTCGAGGGATATTTGTGATTTCCAGTTGCAGCACACGGAGAAGTAGACAACGCTTTTTCCATTTTCAGTTGGAATGAAGCGAAATCAGATGAAAGGTACAAGAATACTTCATTACCGTGCTATTCTTCTGCTATTTCTATTAAAACTGATTTGTATTTTTTAGATGAATATACAGAAATTAATATGTTAATTTTAATTGTGACACTAAATTTTATTACGATTTCTCTAAGTGAAATCAGTAAAGTCTAATCGTACTCACATCATGTATGTACTATAATAATGAAGACAATCTCAATGCTCAAAAAATTATTATTATTGCCATGCAGTTGCTGCATCTTTTGTCAATTTTTTGAAAAAAAATCAAAGAATACCTTCGTTTTATGGAAATGACATAATATCTACGCCATCAAATATAAGCTTTATAATATAATAGCAAATAAACTAAATATTAGGTAGATATTCATCCTGAGATGATACATGTCTTGTAAATATATATATATATATATATATATATATATATATATATATATATATAATTTGCTATGTCCAGCCGACAAAGAGCTCTGTAGAGTTATGAAATTATCCAAAATTCTCAGCGCTGAAAACTTGCGAGACTCCAGTTCGCCCTTAATATAAAAGCAGGTGGAATTTTTATAAAAACCGACAGTGCAATAAACCAAAAACTCTTGAAAAAAGAATTTTAAAAAAATGTGCTCCTGAATGCAACGTAGACGAAACAAAATTAAGAAAAAGAGAAATCAAACTATTCAACGTGATTGAAAACTATAGCACCGAAGACTTCTTAGGCGAACTAAAAATACAAATACAAAATAGTTTTATCAAAGACTTGCGAAGTAAAATATTGCAGGCAGCAAAAGAATAAAAAATGGACACTTTTCGTTTAAGTAAATAGGTCAGCATATGGAGGAAATAATTGAACATGGTGGAGTACATGTGCAAAGCAGAAGAGAGCTTTAACGTGAAACTATGTAAGAAGTATATTAGATATGGACATGAGATACAAAACTGTCAAAATCAGATATGATAAAATGCTCACAAAATCACAAATCTGAGGGATGTAATAATGCAAATCTGTTATGCGTAAATTGTAACAACTCGAATGAAAATTTTAGTAATAACTTTAGTAATATAGAATCCACAGGAAACAAATTGTAACATGCAATGGTAAATCTTCAAGTGCTCTTTCAGTATCTAGAGGGGTACCCCAAGGGTCTATTCTGGGCCCGCTTCTTTTTTAATGTTCATTAATGACCTCCCGTAATATGTTGGTGATATATACTAAAACATTACGATAGTATAATGTAAGACTTAAATTCTTGTATTACAAATTGTAAAAAAATACTATATTTACAATCTAAATAAATAACCTACGAAAATATGTAGATAAGTTAACACCTTCAAACCGATCTATTAGATTGTTTAGTGTTAAGTATATATAAAATATACAAAATATTAATAATAATAATAATAATGTAAATGTAAAACAAACAATTAAATAAATAAATCAATATATTCTGTTTGCTTGCGGTTTACCAAAAAATAATTGGAAAAATATTTGTGACTATCCTAAAATATGTCATTATTACAAAGACATTTTATAGCCCTCAAAATCAAATAAATAAAAAAATAAAAAATATATTAAGGTAATATTAAATATTTCACTTACCATAGTGTGTACATCCTGCATTGTTTACAATTTGCTTACAAAAGCATGTGCAATTACACTCTTCAAAGGACATCCATTGTCACCACACTCGAAGCAAATTCGCTGCTATACCTGAAGAAAACGAAGGAGATAAGAAAATATTTAAAAAAATGTGATATCCATTTATAACTAATTGAAATGTAAAAGTATATATTAGTTCGTTCTACTAGTCAACGTGTTGGCAGAACTGACAACTCTCTAATTCAAAAATAGAAAAGAATAAAAGTGCCATTCACAACAATGCAGAATATTGAAGTAACAAATACAACATTTTCATATTGTTCTTCCTAGGAATCAATTGCAAAATATAAACTTATTGGATCATATCGTACATTATCTGCAGTGTAGTGGTTTTTGAAGACTTATTTAGTATATAGTTCCGAAGATGTGCAAATAATCATATAAAAAAAAAGTACATTTTTTTTTAATATACACGAAACATATAGAGTCAACATTGTAGATGGGCCAAATATATTTATTAACAATATGTTCTTTTTCATGATCTTTAAAATTTAATTACATTACGTAATGAGAATCATGGATTGTCTAACAAAATCTATAGATCTCTTGAGGACCACCCCATGAGAAAAGCCACATATCGTGCATATGACCAGGATACCCCTACATATACCTCTGCAGATCCGTTCGTCGGTTCACATTGTTTCGTATACATTAATAGTTTAGTAAACCAAATATGTAAATTGAACATCATTCTGCATTTTCGATTATTAAATTTCACCGGTGGCTTATATCTATCGGAAATTTCAACCAAACACGCCTATATATAAACTAAATTGATTAATCGGACAAAATATTCACGCTATCCTGGGTATGTTGGAAATGGTATTTGAATACTTTGTCCACTATATGCGGACTGATATGCTTGGTTAAATAAAAAATCAGCTGATTGTGGTGATGGAAACGATGCCGATAATGGAGCTTGACCTAAGCAATGGAAAAAAGTTGCAGTCCTTTGAAATATTACTTTATCGTCAAATGATGCGAATATCTTAGCGCGATAAAGTCACCAACGAAGAGGTACCAGTATGGGGAAGAAGAAATATGATATGCTAGATTCCATCAAGAGACGGAAACTAGTCACACAATGAGAAGTACAAAATGCTATAACCATACATACAAGGCAAGATATGCGGCAGAAGAAGCGATGGTAGAAGACGTCACTCCTGGTTGAGGAATGGTTTGGATGCAGCACACAAAGACTATTTCATGCGGCTGTATCCAAAATAACAACAACCATGATGGTTTCCAACCTGCGGTAGGAGAGGAACCTTAAGAAGAAGATGAAAGTGATGAGGTGTCACAAGAAGTAATGCAGGCGAAAGATGAGGAATAGAATAGACATGATAGAACTAAAGAAGTATCAGACTTTTGTTATTTAGGAAGTACGATTACTAAGATTATATAATCGAAATAAAGTAGATATAAATTACAGGTTGGCACAAGAGAGGAGGGTATTGGTAAAAAAAGATGCTAATTTTAAAATTAAGTATTAGGAAAAGATTACTGAAGGCATATAGGAAATGAAAAGAAACGTAGAATAGAAGCATTCGAAATATAGTGCTTATGAGCCGTGTTAGAGTTAGTAGAGGAGAAGAGAGGTATTTGGTGATGCTTACAGGGTAGGAGAGATAGACATAGTGGTATTACGCAATTAGTTATAGAAGGTAGAGTACAGAATAAGTGGTAAGGGGCAGGTACACCTAGATTAGAGTATGTGGGTCAAATATAACATCACAATCTATAACATCACAATGTTCGAAAAGTGGTCTTAATCAACTAAGTGTGGTACAAAATAAAGCGATCAAAGTAATGTTTAAGATTCCTCATAGGACACTCCAATCATAGTGTACAAAAACTTAGAACTTTGCAACATGTTGCAACTGTGCAACATAAACCAAATAAGTTTTATTGAAAATTGCAAACTTCTATACAAGATTGTTAATAAAAAATTGAAAACCAATTTGCAATTTCGGCTCAACGCGGACTTACATTGCAGACACTAGAAATAGAAGCAAAATAAGCAAATAACCCCCCCCCCCCCCCCCCCAACATTTAGCGCATCACCGTAAATATATAATTGTATTGTGATATTTTATTTCGGCATTCTTTTTCCTAAAAGATATTGTACCGCTTGCGTCGCGATAGCACTCAAGACAACACGGTGTGGCGACGAGCAAGTATGAGTTAGGATGAGTGCATATGCACTCATCCTATCCACTGCAAGTAGAGTGAGAGCGGTAGAGTGCGGTAGAGAGCGGTAGAGTGCGGTAGAGAGCGGTAGAGTGCGGTAGAGAGCGGTAGAGTGCGGTAGAGAGCGGTAGAGCATCCTATCAACGGTAGAGTAAGACCGACCGTATGCAGTATATCATCTGTTTCTTTGGTTCGCGTATCGTATACGCCGCAAACGGCCCGCGTTGCAATGGCAACGTGACGTCACGCTGCTTCTACAGCTAAGAATATATCGTTGTTTTAAGCTATTCTTTAGCGTCCCAACAGAGAAGCCTAGTCTAGTATACAGGAAAATGGATATAGAATAGCCAGATAAGACAGTTGCATTGTTCTGTGTAGTTACGTATGTACGATTTTACCACGTGTTTCTCCAAGAATATATTTAATAGAAATAATTTAATAAAAATGAATAGTGTTAGTTCTTTATTTAAAATGAAGTTTTGTAGACTTTCTCTTGGAGACAATGTAAAAATTAAAGAATTAAATAGGCCATTGCCTGATTTAAATATATCACAAACTTGTGCAGGGAGTGTTTATATCAATGAAAGATAGAAGAGCGGAATTCACTTTCAAGAAATGATTGAATTTAATCATTTTGCATCCATTTTAGTTAAGATTTCTTACTATTATGTTATTTTTTAAGAAATGCGCCCCCTCGATTGAAATGGCAAGAGCCGCCACTCAGCTATAGGTAAATGAAGAAATTTGTTCAAAATAAATCGGCTTGGCGTGCTGCTTCCAATAAATCCCTGTGATTTAAAACTATCTAACTATCTAAGAAGATGTGATGGTTAAATACATTTTCGTTTTAAAATAATTTCGTCTTATATCTTTATGTTATATATTAAAAAATAGGTAAAGTGAACGTTAAATCTTTTGCTTTTGTTCGGAAATAGTTTGCACCATAACATGTTACAAGTATGTATCTCGATGTGCATAAAGCCGCTTAGAAACGGTATTATGTAAATATATACGGATTTAATATTAATATTTTGCGGATACTGGCTTGCGTCGTGTGTCCGCACCGGCGTCGCGCCCACGGCTCCTCGCTTCTCTTCTGCCTCTCTTTTCACGCAAATTAATTCAGAAAGTATTTTCACTAAATTCCTCCATTAAATCTGCATTTTTAATTCGAAATGAGAGGAGAGCTTTTCATAAATTTCTTCCGTGGGATAAAAGACCACGGTCTTTTTTTTATCAAAGAATCAGCGGCTTTGTGTATGCGCTCCGGCATTCATTTATAAATACAAATTTTAATATTCTCATATTTATTTATTTATGCTTAGCTAACTGAAATAATTATATTCGATACTAAATACCAACGAGAAAATGTTGCACATTTTCTTTGACCAGGAACAAATACGATATTATTTCGCTTATTATTTATTAAAGAAAATTCATGCAGAAAACTGTCAAGTAAATAATTTTTTTCAGCATCTGTATTCAGCAACACACATTTCCTAAAAATATCATTTATTAAATAATTTATACACTTCTACTGTAATATTTTAGCATTCATGTTTTACAAAATTCCCCGAAGGATAAGCAAAGTTTGTAAGATTAGTTCTTCAAGTTCATATTAAAATTTCTACATTCTTTCCAGAGCCCCTCCACTTGTTCTAATCTGACATAATACCAAATACTCTTCTATATTCATGTAAATATTCACGTTCAAACTATATCTTGATATTCCATGTATAAGAGATCAATTTATGCCTTCACTGCACCAGTCTGGTTAGATATTTCAAGTTCATTCGTTCTACTTACCATCGAAGCCTTTTTAACGATCCACTGTGATTAAAAAATCGAAATTCTAAACCAAGCCACGCTGATTTATGAAATATTCGTTTCGTTTTCTATCTTATACATATACTATATTTAAAAGTTCTTAATTAATACTTTGAAATAATCTCAAGATTCTTACTATGGTCATATTTTTACTTAACTCCATTTATAGTGTCTAGCATGCTTGCATTCCTTTGTTATTAAATCCTAATCTTTTATCATCTTAACGCGCTTTAAATTCTACATAGAGTATTATATGCTTGGTATAATTAAATTTTGTACATGTAATCAAGCGAAATACCAAAAATTACAGCGACCCGTTTTTGCTATGCGAAAATATTTCTGAAATTAAAATGGCGAGGAAAATAATCTCAATCTGCAAATTAATTTTTTTCCATGTACTTTAGGGGTGATTTTGTTACGTAATAAAGAATTTATTTAACATATTTGTGAAACACGGTTATTTTTGAAATAAACTTTTCACGTCAACGATCGAATTCTTTAAAAAGGGTGCCATACTTCTCACGTAAAATTCGACTCACAGCCAGAAGGTAAATAAAAATCTTGTATTGGTAATTATACGATTTGGCGATTCAATAGTAATCATAGCTATTTCACCGACCGGAAACAAGTAGAAGCGATCATCAAAGAACTTTTATTACGGTGATTAAAGACACGTAAAAGCGGATGAAGGACACGGGAGATACAACAGCAATAGCGGTGCGAATTAGTACACTGCTACCGCACCCCCTTCAACCAAATATTCTGCCCGAAAGAGAAAGATAATATAAAGTAACAGGCATTTGAGATTAGAGGAATGCTGATGAAAAGGGCGCACGCTAGTGGATGGAAGTTCAGGATAACGATATAGAGGTAGAGTTCAAATTAAATCGGATTAAATTGGTCCAGCTAATTATATGAAACAAATAATTTTAGGGGGCACAAAAATTAATCCTTGCTCAGGGCACATAACAGCACTGTAAACACCCAACGTACTTTCACTTTTAATCAACTCGAATAAAGAAAAATAATTAAAAACTTGTAGTGCAAACAGATAGTTCGTAGTAATATTTTTTCATATTTGATTATTAGACGAATACCATCTAATTGAATAATTACATCCACCCTATACTTTACATTTCCACGTACGTATTTATAGAAGATTTTCTTATACACCTTGATTTAACTTTTGTTCATTTTAACCACAAAAACGGGGCAAATATGTTGAATGACGTAATTTTGTTCAGAAATGAATGTATGGAAAACATTTACGATTCGAACGAATCATGTTTTTACAATTCAATGTAATTTTTGATATATAGAATTTGTGTTTGATTCAAAATCGTTTCTTTTTGAGGATCACCCGTATAAAATCCAAATGTCTACCTATCTGGCACAGATACAAATGAGCGCTAATTAAAATTAATTTTAGAGCGTCGCTGGATGGCGTAGTGGCGCTCCGCTCGCCATATAATTTGTAGTGGCGCGAACATAACTCTACATTTTAATAATAGAATTCGCTTGCAGAAGAAGACTGAGTTCTAGATGGCTGAGGGTGGGCAACGGCGGGATTCGGTGGGGCACATATTTCGACTAATACGCTACAATTACTTACAACAAGCCAAGTAGCGAAAGCCAGCGAACTTTTGTGTGTATATGCCAAGAGTTTTAATGAAACAATCCTGGCACTCTGCGAATAATAGCACCTATGCAATTAATTGTATTATTACCAGCTATTAATTTTACTATATAGTCTTATGGCATCTTTCATTACAATTACTCGTTGTGCAGCAAAAAGCAACATAAAAGCATATTTTCTGCGAAAGGTGCATAACAATAACGCTCGTGATTAAGACGAATTTAATAGCGATTCATGCCGGTACTCAAGTATGTAGTATAGAATATCACCCAAATACCGTAACTTAAAGCATTAAGTAGCTAGATGCGCATCTCGACGGCTATGCCCCCATCTTCAGTAGCACAAGATAAAAACTAAATTTATATAATTCAAAACACTTTTAAGCAATTTAAGTGAACTAATTTGAATAGGATGACCTGAGTTAGTCAAAAATATGCTCGGCTACAGCACTTTTGTCATTTCTATGTAAACTGAAATAAGCTAAATGCTCCTTAAATCTAGTTTCAATTGGTCTAGATATTTGTCCTTATATATACTTTACGCCAACTAGAACAAGATATTTCGTAAATACCAAATTTTTTATTGAAATCAATAAAATCTTTGGAATTTCCTAAAAAAATTAGCGAGACTATTAAAGGTATTATATGTTACTTTAAAATTATATTTATTTATTTGGGTGATATTATTTAACACCCTAGTGATCATTTTTAAAATCAAGATATGTAACTTTATTATTTTGTATAAATATAAATCATTTCAACCTCAACAGATTTGATGGTCAATATCACCAACGAAGAGCAATCATTTATGCTGGTACGCTGGTAATTTAAATAGTACCATAAAATTTAGAATAAATGCGTATTGTGAAATGTGCAAATTTATTCTATAGATTAAAACTGCAAAATATTCTTCTTTACTTTGTTTATGGACCAGTTAGAATTGCGGAGGTTTTCCTAATATGAAATAACCATTCAAAATAAACAAGCATATAATAATCATTTGGATAAAGAATAATGTAAGTTTAATTTTACCATTTTACCAATACTGTAATCAAAAAACCAAAAATTATTTATGCCTCATCAGATGGTTTACTTTTTTAAGAAGAAAAAAAACTATAATCATTCTATTGCAGACAAAATCACAAATAATATGAAAAAGTATTCTCAGTCTGACCATAAATTTTAATGTATTGTCAGTTCAATTCTAGTATCACTACTTTCAATTTTATAATATAATATTTAATAGAAAATTATAAACCAATGTATTTTTATAAGATTCCGACTTTTTAGTACAATTCTTAATATGTCGCGTTGTGTCCTATATAAAATTAATGTTTTTATTATGTGACGAGTTCTTAATACCCTGTATATTGGCAATTCATACAAACTGAAAGGTATAAAACCGGAGAAACGGTTAATCTTTCTCATTTGCATATTCCTAATTCGATTCGAAGAGAGAAAGATGGAATGGGTAGAAAAGCAGGCAAAATTGCGTCTGTAGCAAAATTTCAGCGATTGCTGCGTTGCTCATAATATATTAATGTGCACTTCAATCAAATTTAAATTTAGATTAAAACATTTCCATTTTATTCCACAGACGCAAGCCGAATAGTGTCACCATTAATACATATTTATGGGCATAATGACCATAAATCTTTTTATGGGCAACACTAAATATGCTTGCACTGAAATCACAGCAGAATTTGTATTATGTCCTTAGGGATGCTGATCTAAGATATTTTTTATTGAAGATGTATCCTCATCATTTTGGATCAAATATATTGCTAGGAATAATATTGCAAACTACGATAGAAATGATTTTTATTTTTAATCTAGATATTTTTATGAATATTCGCAATATTCTTTAATTTTATGAACTTGATTTTTACAAGAATAATTTAGCCCTAAATGATATTATTTTTAATCTAGACATTTTTATGAATATTCGCAATATTTTTAAATTTTATGAACTTGATTTTTACAACAATAATTTAGCCCTAAATGATATTATTTTTAATCTAGACATTTTTATGAATATTCGCAATATTCTTTAATTTTATGACCTTGATTTTTACAACAATAATTTAGCCATAAATGATATTATTTTTAATCTAGATATTTTTATGAATATTGGCAATATTCTCTAATTTTATGGACTTGATTGTTATAAGAATAATTTAGCCCTAAATGATATTATTTTTAATCTAGATATTTTTAAGAATATTCGTAATATTATTAAATTTTACGAACTTGATTGTTATAAGAATAATTTAATCCTAAATGATATTATTTTTAATCTAGATATTTTTATGAATATTCGCAATATTCTTTAATTTTATGAACTTGATTTTTACAACAATAATTTAGCCCTAAATGATATTATTTTTAATCTAGATATTTTTATGAATATTGGCAACATTCTTTAATTTTATGAACTTGAATACTTTAGCCCTAAACTTATAAGTTTTTTCATTAACCAGAAAAAAGATTGTATGTACCTTTGCTTAAGTTATACATCTGCCTTCTTGGAAATTTAATTTAAATCCTTGTTGACTTCTTGAAAGCGCTGGAGCATTTATTTCCCCGTCCAGTGCAAGGTTAGGCTCGAAATGCAAACACTACATCTATACATACATATATAATTAGTTTTGAGGTTGAGGTATTTCTTCTCACAGAGATAATTAAGACGGGTGTGTATAGATAGATACGTTTGGCAACGTGGCAATGCGCCGGTGGTGAAGACGGTCAGACGAAAGTACATTCATTAGCATGTAATTAATCTTCTTAAACCGCACTTCCTCAGAAGCAGCACCAGCAACTTTTTTCATAATAAAATAACGGGAAATCCGCTAAACTTCGCTTCAGGTATAACAAGCTTTAAAAGTTTAATTTTCCCGCATTTTCCCATGTATATTAACGTACGCACAATCTCACTTTCTTTGCAAAAATTGTTGTTTATACACGAATGTTTAGCATACACTAACCAATCCTCACAAACCCCAAATCTTTTCAAATTTTTTTTTAATACTTTTTTTAGCATTACTTAAACAACCCATCGTATTCAAGTATTATATGCATTTTTAATTATTTCGTTTAATTAATTTAATTTCGCTCTCGAAGAAGTTTTTTTTTGTTGTTCTCGACTTGTCTGTCTGTACCAACATCATTATAATTTTTTTTCAATATTTTTTTCTTAGAATACACTAATTTTGATGAGATCTGTCTCAATGCTCATCCAGGAATGCCTGAATTCGAGTAAATAAATGTGTTGGGGAGTTAATAGCAGACACTATTGGTCTTGCAGATTTACCAGGTTTATGTATTTTTGGTAATACATACATCCTTGGTATTATAGGTTGAAAGTTTTCGCTTAAGAATAGGTTATGACATGAGTTAATTATGTCTTTATAAAGACATATTTAATTAAGTTTAATAGCTACTTCTATGTTAATTTCAGAACTTTTCTCAGTAAAAAGTTACCATACTTATTTTTTTAATAAAAATTAGGTGGTCGATATAATAATATATAAGTTGTGTGAGAACTATAGGACCATTAGTCTACTATCACATGCATCGAAGATATTGTTAAGGATTATTTATATGAGATTAGAAAATAAAGTAGAGGAAAGGCTAGGAGAAGATCAGTTTGGTTTTAGGAAAAACAGAGGGACGAGGGAGGCGATTCTAGCACTAAGAACGGTAGTAGAAAAAAGAAAGAGGGTAGGAAAGGTAACTTGCATAGCTTTTGTAGATTTAGAAAAGGCATTTGATAATGTAGATTGGGACATAATGTTTAGAATTTTAAAAGAAACGGGTATAGATTATAAGGATAGGAGAATAATTTTTAATTTATATAAACACCAAACTGCCTTAGTTAGAATTGAGGGGGAAGAAGAGGTAGCAAAAATAGGGAAGGGAGTTCGGCAGGGATGTACACTTTCACCGTTATTATTTAATCTATATATAGAAGATGCAATAAACAAAGTAAAAGAAGAGTATAGTGTAGGTGTGAATGTACAGGGAGAGAAAATATATATGTTGAGATTCGCCGACGATATAGCTATATTGGAAGAAAGCGAAAAGAATTTAGAAAGGGTATTGAATGGTATGCAGGCAGTATTGACTAGGGATTTTAACATGAAAATAAATATAGGTAAAACTAAAGTGATGAGGTGTGACAAAAAGGAATGCAGTAGAAAAATGAGGA